>JAIXND010000771.1:2318678-2443106 GCA_023646645.1 Varanus salvator macromaculatus | reverse complement strand
CCTTCCTTCCTTCCTTCCTTCCTTCCTTCCTTCCTTCCTTCCTTCCTCACTGTGCTGGAACTTGGGGTCACCCAATGCAGGTGACCAGCAGGAGATGGTCCTTACACTCGCCAAGCTTCGCATAGGCATGAGGAACCCGAGCTGTTTGCTGTCGGAAGATGTCGTGGTGGCCTGGATGGCTTGGGAAAAGGGCCGCGGGTGCACGGAAGCCGGGCCTTGGCGGCACGGTGGAGCTCCCCTTCAGGAGCTGTGTACCAAACACTGCACACAAAGCAAAGCAGAGGCATGCCGCTCTTGGGGCCCGTGGAGGCGGGGCTGTGGCCAGAAGCAGGATGCTGGACAAGAGAGGAGGGCGACAAAAATGATCCAGGGTTTGGAAACACGGCCCTGTGAGGAGAGACTGAGAGAACTGGGCATGTTTGCCTTGAGAAGAGAAGCCTGAGGGGGGACATGGTATCCTGCTATAAGCACCTCAAAGGCTGCCACAAAGAGGAAGGCCAGGATCTCTTCTTGTAGATGCCAGGGTGTATGATCAGGTCCAGTTGTGACAGCCCAGGTTCAGGCTAGATATCCAGAAAAGCTTCCTCACCGTCTCAGTGACAGAACAGTCGAAACAGCTGCCCAGAGAGGCGGTGGGCTCTCCCACACTGGAGACACTCGGAAAGAACCTGGACAGCCACCTGAGTGGGGTGGTATGACTTGCCGTCCTGCAACAGCAGGGGGCTGGACCCGATGACCTTCCTGGCCCCTTCCAACTCTGCTCTTCTAAGATTCTACGACCACTGGCCCAGCCACGGGGGCGGCGCTTTCGGCAATCTCACACGCACAGGAACAGACACGGGGGCGGGGGGGCACTTGGTGCCAGCCCTGCCCTGCCCATCTGCTGCCGGTCAGCAGGCCCCACGTGGCACAAGGGGTCTGCGGCACAGCCCACCCCTGGTGCTCCTCTCTGGCTCTTGGAGGCTCGCTGTGATCAGCACCCAGAAGCACCCCTACAAATACCGGCATGCAGTTTGCCGGGGGCTCTGCAGGCCCTTCCCGTTTTGCAGATGGGGAGAGGCGGGAAGTCACAGAGCAGCTTAAAGAAGTGCCTTGCGGGGTTTCGATGCAGGTTTCTCCAGCCTGCAGTGTGGACCCGACCTTTGGACAGGCAGCTCGCCCAGGGAAGCTGACGAAGAAGGCGCAGTGGAAGTGACTGCTCCCGATTTCTTGTCCCCGGCATCTGATAACCGGGGAGGGTAACGAGCTTGCCCAGGGACACAGAGCAGAGGAAGGGTCTGAATGCAGCTCCCTAAGAAAAATGCGATAGATAGATAGATAGATAGATAGATAGATAGATAGATAGATAGAAAGAAATAAGAGCGGAAGTCTAGATTTAAACCTGCTTCTAGAACTCCACGGTGCTGGCAATTCTCCAGCTGCTCTGCTCCAAATAAGTGCGCACAAACCCCCAGGAGCACATGACACGCCACTTCCAGCCACCCTCACCCTGCAGGACGTGGGCTCAGGGTGGGCTGTTTCCTCCAACTGGACCTTGACCCCCGCTCTGCCTCTCATAAAGTGTTGCTCCCAGCTTCAAAACAAGGCCGCTCTCCGTGGTCCAAGAATCCAAGTATCAAGAAGGTAGGATGGATGGCACCTGTTCTTGAAACCAGCTCTGGAAGCCCCCATGGGCAACCGACTTGCATGGCCCCTCCCAAATTGCTCCGCGGGTCTCCAGGGAAGGGATCCAAGGGCTGCTAGTCACCCCCAAATGCCCCCCTGCCTGCCCCAGCCCACTTAAGGGCGAGAGGAAAAATGAAGGTGAGCATGGAGCTTGGATAACGCAACGGCTATGATGTAGGAAACAGTCCCTTAGTCACCAGGCTGTTCAGGAGCTATTTGGCTTTATGCCAGAAGCAAGCCCCTTCCAGTGTGGTTGCGGGGGAGGGCAGAGAGTACTGGGGGCACAGACTCAGACCTCCCTGCTCAAGTTTAAAACAGGAGAAAAGAAATACTCGTCAGTCACTTAAGTCGATGCTTTTATCTCATGGCTACGGCTGTGGCCTACCTTTCAGGGTTGTTGCGAGGACCAACTAGCTAAGAACCATACATCACCAGCAGCCCTATTTGAAGAGGCACTTTCACCTGCCACGCCAGCTGGCAGCTGGTGCGAGTGTCGTTCAAGATTTCGCGCAATCGCTCATGTCAGTGGCGCTGGCGGTGACTGTCCCTATCAGGGAGGGGGCAGGGGGCCTTCTGGGAGAGCCCCCCCCCAGAGGACACATGATTCCTGCGTGATGACGCGCACGGGCAATTAGGAAAGCCGCCGGCAGCGACATCTGCGTCAGACTGACGCTCGAGCAAGCTGGAAGAGCACAAAATGTTAAGCTTACGCAGGGGATATCCTTGCTCTCTGGGTAAAGTGCTCTTTCAGCCTCCCTCCCCCCACCCACACGGATCTGAGGCAGGGTCTTCCCACCCATATAAAGCCACGTGGTGCAAACACGGCCTCATTTCTCGACACAGCACAGCCTGCCATCGTGGGGCTCAGAAGTGACCCCCTTTGCGTGGGGGGGGCGCTTCCCAGCCGCTTCAACATCAGGTGGGCAGAGCCATGCATGTCCCCCCTCTCCCCCACCACAGCCTGCTCTCAGGCCACGAGTAGGTTGGGGGCGGGATGCACAGCGTGACGTTTTGGGACACCGAGACATGCGAGGCGGCACGTTCCCGACACACGGGCTGGGGGAAGAGAAACGAGGATGCGAGCGGCAGGCGGGGAAATACCAGCCTGGAAGCAGGCAGATCCCGGGCAGGGAGAGCCCTCCATACGCAAACCGAGACGTTCCCGGGAGAAACGCAGCGCTGCGGCCGATCTCGAGCCAAGCGGTGCGAGGGCAGGAGCTGGCCTGGTGGGCCGACGCAGGGCTTCCTCCGAGGCCGGCAGCCCTGCATCTTGCGCTCTCGCCCTCACCCACAAACAGGAGGGCGGCGCTGTGGCGTCCCTCCTGCGCCAGGTTTTCCCGGCAGCCGCGCGGAGTGACGTGCGGCCGAGGAACCCTGACCCCCCGCGCTGCAGCAGTGGCAGTTCCAGGCAAGAGAGAAAGAGGTGCGGCAGCTGGGTTTGGGGGCAGCCCCCGTCTGACCCGAGATCCCGAGATCGCCCCACCTTTAAACGCAGGGGACGTGCCGAACGGGGATGAGGAGGGCTGGAATCAGTGGAGCCGGAAGGGCCCAGGAGGAAACATGTCATCCCTCCCCCCGCTCAATGCAGGACTCCCAGTTCAAGCGCCCCGACAAAGGGCTGCCCACCGGCCTCCTCCTCTCCAGGTGGGAGACCCCACCACCTCCCTAGGCCGCTGGCTCCATTGTCATACTGCTCTCCCAGTCCGGAAACTGTTCCTGCTGTTCCGCCGGAACCTGGGCCCCTTATTCCACGTCCTGCACTCTGGGATGGTCAAGAGGAGATCCCGGCTCTCCGCTCTGTGGCAACCCTTCAAGTGCTACCATGTCTCCCCTCCAGGCTTGTCTTTCGGAGGCTAAACTCGCCCTGCTCTTCCCATCGCTTCTCATAGGGCTTTGCGTCCAGTCCCCTGCTCGTCCTTGTTGCCCCACTCTGAACCCTTTCCAGCTTGTCTGCATCTCCCTCAAAGCTGTGGGGCCCAGACCCAGGCACAAGATGGGCTCAAGATGGGGCCTCCTCAGTGCTGAGCAGAGGAAAGCAACCCCACACCCTCCATGTGGTACGCTTTGCTGTTTTAAACAAAAGAAAAGATTACGGTCCTCCAGTTACTTTTGGCTGGGGAGGCCCAACTAGATCAAAGAGATGGGCAAGCACAAGTTGAAGCCGCTTTGCCAGTATGGGTAACATTTCGGCTCAGCACCTCCAGCTTCCTCTCTTGTGTTCTTCCAATCACCCATCTTATTTTGGCCAGGCAATGAAACAATCTCATTCTGGGTTTTGCTTTCAAGAATTGTTGTTAGTCGCAAAGTCATGCCTGACCCATCAGACCCCATGGACAACCTTCCTCCAGGCCTTCCTGTCCTCCACCATCCCCTGGAGTCCACCCAAGCCCACACCCACCGCCCCAGGGACTCCATCCAGGCACCTCAACCTCTGCCGCCCCCTTCTCCTTTTGCCATCTATTGTTCCCAGCGCCAGGGTCTTCTCCAGTGAGCTTTCAAGAATAGCTAAAAAAATTATCATTATGCCTTTATTGGAGATAAACCTAGAAACGCAAACCTCAGTGGAACTGCCCTCTTATTTATAGCATAGGGCATAATTCTACTGGGAAATTTTAAGAACGTTTGGGACATGAGAAGCACCTATCCTCAGATCATTAGCAGTGAACTGGGGTGGGGGATTCTCCGCAACACATTCTGGGACGGGGAATTCAAATTTCAATGCCGGTTGTTCCCCTGAAGTGGCGAGTCCGTTTCCACAACACAGCCCATTGTTAGTTTGCTTTCATTTTCAGGAACGAGGCAAGTGGCGGTGACAAGAAATGAAGTTCTAGACCTTACTGACAAAGTCAAAACAAACAGAACATAATGGGACCCTTCCAAGAGTTCTTAAAGAACTCAAACAGGAAATGGTTGATCTTCTAAGCACAACAGGTATCATGATGCAATGAGGTCCTTGTGTCAGAGGACTGAAAACTAGCCAATGTGCCATTCATTTTTTCAAAGGGAACTGGGAGATCCAGGAACTCACATGCCGGAGAGATTAGCACTTGCTCCAGGAAAACTGGTGGACAGTATTACTAAAGGCAGCATGATTGAGCACACGGGTCTTGATGACTTGTCTCACGAATCTTTTACAGAGCTTTGAGACTGCAGGTAAACATGTGGACTGGAGTGGTCTGGTAGATGCTGTTTACATGGAACTCCAAAAGAGTTTTGCAAAGTCTTTCACCAAAGACTCCTGAGCAAACATTACCAGCCATGGAATAAAATAAGAGAGCAGATACTGCAAAAAAAGGAAAACTAAAATTATCAAGTGACTGAAGCAACCCACCTACAAGGAAATGTTATCATCACTGAACACGATAAATGCTATCATGTCTAGCTTAGAAAAACGGTAAGGAGAGACATAAAAACAGGTGCTCATAATTGCACATTGTGTGGAGAAGGCAGAGAGACTCTTCATGCGGTGCAGGGTTAAGCGGTGGAACTCACCGCCACAAGAAGTCATGACGGCTGCTGTGACAAACCCCTGTATCCTGATGCAGCTTGGCAATGCCCCCCCACCAGCGCACCTGGCACCTTGCCAGTCCCCATCTGTGGGTCCTCCTCTGTGGGCTGGACCACCTGAGAGAAGTCACAGAAGGCATCGCACACTTGCACAAAGGAAGAACTAGCCTCCACCAAGAGCTCCACTTTATGACATCAGGACGGACACAGCATCAAGTATTCTGGAAGGAATGGAACCGCATTTTTCAAAGGACGATGGCTGTGACCCAATTAAAGAAGGAATCACTTTACTAAGATCGGAAACAGCTGAATTAACTGAATTCGGAGACCATCAAATTTTGCCCGCTCCTCCTGAATAACCTTTTGACACCGTCTAACTGGGAACCAAGATGCGTTCTCTCAGATCAGCCTCTCTGTGTTCAATGAACTCTGTATATACCCTGGAACTCAAGTCTCTCCTCAGATAGGTAAGAACACGAGGAGAGCCATATGGGCTCCTGCAGCCAGCCGCACACAGGAAATGCGCACGCATGGAAAACAGCTACGCTAGATGGCTTCACTTGGAATTCTGCGTGTGGCCCACGTTCCACCTCCGCCGGACAAACTCCTGCTTCAAGTTTGAACGTCTGACAGTGTTGACGGACAGGGAATTCCTCTGCAGGACCACAGAAGGGTCATGCGCTCGCAAAGGTGCTGCTCGCATCCTTCGGCTTTCCACGAGGCTGTGCCAAGTTCTGCGTTTCAGGCTCTGGGCGAGCTAACCCGAAGTGCCCCCCTTTCTTTCTGCACTGGGGCTGGGCTAGAGGGAGGCCCTTGGCGGAAGGGAGCAGGCACTCCCCCTCTGGGGTGGGCAGACCAGGGTGCGTCAACCGGGGGGGGGGTTGCAATCGTCAATCAGTATTCTTTTGGGCAGAGCCCCTTCCAAGTGGGTGACCCCCAGCAGGGAAAGTCACCCTGCTCCCTGACGGCAACCTCCCCCAGGTTGGAGGGCTTCCAAAGGGGAAGGAGGCAGGAGAGGGCTGTCCACGGCCCCTGGTCCTGATGGGCACAGGCCACCTCCCGTATCAGAAGCAGCAAGTCCCGCATGGCAGCCGCCAGCAACACGAGTCTCGTGCCCCGTTGCCTCATTCTGTAGCAAAGGGAAGACGCAGGCTTTATTGAATACATAGATCTGCCTGGCCATGGGAGGAACAGAACGCCGGGCTGGGAGGCCTTTGCTCCGACCTGGCATAGCTCGTCTCTGTTATGGTCTCATGGCTGCATTTCCTGTCATAAAAAGGGTGGGGGGCCTTCCAGTCCGCAGAACGGAGGCGGCCTGCCACCTGACATCACCTGGCCCCCACCTGAAAGCATCACTCGGGTGGGCGATCCAATCCTTGCCCTCAGTGCTTTCCACTTAGGGGAAAGGAGGCCGTCTGAAAGGACTGGGTAGCCGGAGCTGGTCTAAGCACACCTTCAAGGTGAGGGGGCTGGCATCTAGTCCCTTCAGCCCCGAAGACGTGGACTGGCCATCTTTTCAGCCACTGATCCGCAGGAAAAAGAATCAATCCCCCCCCCCCACTGATTCCACCCCCTGCCCTTTTGGTAGTCGGGTGGTCCAGGCAGGAAAGCAAAGTTCCCCCCAGCTGATATAGAGGCTGCAACATCTTACTCCCTTTGGGCTGGTTCTTTTCCGCTTTGCACACCTGGGTGGCAAACGACCGTCAGTGTCCGAGCACACAAGCATCCATCGCTGCGCAAAGCAGAGCTCCCTCAGAAAATGCTGCTCCTCCCCCAGTACGATCCATCCACGCTCACGCTCACGCTGGAGCCCCAGCGCCTGCAGCTCTGACGTGGCCGTCAACCCCCTCCGACTTCATTGCTTGTGCTTCACGTAAGGCCAGACTAACGCCATAGGACTGATTGAACTATTCTGCTACCACAGACATGAGAAAGCACCTGAAAGTAATACACAAGGAATGGCCAAGGACTACTCCAGCACCCATCTCAGGAGATCTTCTAAGTAGTCCTGATCAGTAACCCATGTCAAGAAGCAGCTACATGACTAAACTGGGGAGGGAGTGGGATATAGTATTTTAATATTTGTATTCTTGCTGTTTTAATATGTTGTGAGCCGCCCCGAGGCTTTGTTGTGATGGGGCGGCCTATAAATGTTTTAATAAATAAATAAAAATAAATAAATAAAATAAATGACGTCACCATAGTTGACAGAAGCGTCAAGTATTTTGGAAGGAAGAGGGTGGCTTTTTTCAGTACAGGATGCATTGCACCTAATTAAGGAAGAAACTGCTTGGCTGCGATCTGGAAGCAGCTGAGTCAAAGGTGACGTTGCGTTTTATTTTACATGCCTTTCAGGGGAGGATGGCCTGCTAGGACCACACTCAGCCTCTCATGATACAACATCCTGATGACACATCATGAGCCATGAGAATCAGACAACTAAGAAGCGACTGATCTCACCTTTATGGCCATCCAACCAGGAGAGCACTGTGGGGCCACCTGACCGTGTTTCTTTCTTTTTAAGGGGAGGAGAAGAGCACCCTCTTGTTTGATTAGGGCCATCTTGGAGAGTAGAAGTGCTGCATTAAATCCTGGATCTGCCCGCCAGCACAGCGTAAAGCCAGAAGAACACCACGTGAATAAAACCCAAAGAAAAATGTTGAGCAGACAAAGGAATAGTGCCTTCATCCCTGTTTTCCCCCTGTTGCCAACTGAGCCTAAGATTACACATCCCTGAGCGATGAAGTCTCTCTACTGCAGCAAAAATGACCACGGTCCTTCCACGGATGGAATGAGGACATGGGAGTCAAACCAGTTTGAATTCTCTATTTTTATGACCTCCCACAGTTATTTACTGATGGCAGTTTGAAAAGCACCCATGATATGAAGAAAACCAGTGCCACACTCAGACATTATGATCCTGGTGACAAGAGTCATCATCATTACGTAATCATACAGTAAAACGAGAGCAAGGGTGGCCTGTGTCACAGAAACAAGGCTTGGACCAGCTGAGCCAGGATGATGGGAAATGCTCCAAAAAGATCGCGCTGGTCTTATATGCTGGCAACAGACCCGTGTGCTCCGGTCCCTTGTTCTCAGTGGGGCCAAGCCTGCATCTGCTTAGCCCTAAAACAGCCCATGGGTCGCCCAAAGGCTATTTCACCATCACCCAAACGGTGCGTCCGCGTTGTACAGGAGTGTCAACCTTGGTGGGCTGCAGCCATCACTCAACTCGGGCCTGTCATGGGGGCTCCGGAGGAACCATTGGTAGGTGGCAAATGCCCACCGCACGGGGGACCCTTGGCTCCTTAGGGCAAGAGAAGCAGCCCATCGGAGCAGGGCTTATTGTATGTATGTATGTATGTATGTATGTATGCATGCATGCATGCATGTATGTATTTAAAACTTTTGTATGCTGTCACCACAGGCCTCGGCATCTCGGGGCGCCTCACAACACATGCAATTAAAAAGAATAAAACAATAACAAATTCCATAACGTATTATATAAAAACAAAGACAAAAAAGCAACTGTTAACGATAAAATGTTAGTTTTTAAAATAGCAATTACATAAAAAGGTTTTAACCTGGTGCCGAAAAGAATATAAACTTGGCGCCAGGCGCACCTCTCCAGGGAACACATTCCATAATCTGGGCGCCACCAAAGAGAAGGCCCTGCTCCGGTAGTTGTCCTTTTTATCTCCTTTAAAGAGGGTTCCTGGAGCTGAGCCTCTCCCGCAGATCTTGAGGGGCATGAGGGCATGTAAGGGAAGAGGCGCTCCTTCGGGTATCCTGCTCCCAAGCCCTTCAGGGCTTTATAGGTTAAAAGCAGCACCTTGAATTGGGCCCGGACTTCGATGGGAAGCCAGTGAAGCTGGTAGAGGACTGGGGTTATGTGAGAGTAACGCCCAGTCCCCGTCAGCAGCCTGGCCGCTCTGTTCTGTACCACGTGAAGTATCCGGACCGTCTTCAAGGGCAGCCCCACATAGAGCGCGTTGCAGGCTCGAAGGGGAAAGCAGTCTGGGTTTGAATCTAAGACAGAGGAGAAGCCAGGATGTTCTGATGCCTGCCTTTCCTTGGCGGCAAGCCATACCTGAAACTCATTTGTGCAGTGGATGCTGGGACATGTTAGTGGATGCGGGGACATGTTATCAGGATTTCCACCAAACTCTTTTGCTCTGGGACAGCCTTCCTGCATAGCCTCCAGAGGGGGCCTGGACGGGAGTGCCTTGCATTGGCAAAGTCTGATCTGTCAGCCCAACCCAGAGAGAAACACTCTTCTACTCTGGCCACATGATGCAACCCACTCGTGGTCACTCCCTATTATTCCGTTGAAGTGTCAGGACACAGACACCCTCCTAGAAATGTGAAACGGCATCCAAACTGCATGTGATTTGCTTTGTGGGTGGGGCATCCAAGTGTTTGCAACACTTGGCTGTTCAAAAGGAAAAAGCCAAGCTAAATGCTGGGCTTTGGCTGAGGAATCATGCACAAAATAGCTGTGCCATGTCATGCAAACATAATCCCAGAGGCTTCTGGGAAAGCACTGGCGAGGTGCATCACCGCCGCTTGTTCACTTGCTCAAAGGAGCTGTCACTCGGTGGCAGCTGTTCGTGCCGCAAGAAGCCTGTTGGTGCCTCAGCAAGCTTCGGGTCGCCACTGACCCACGTGGCTCGCAGGCGAACACGCAGCCATTCAGAGAAAGGCTTTCCGAAAGACGGGGCCTGTTCTGTTTTCTCCTACGGGGCTTGCAAGATGATGGCCTGCCAGGCCTTTGTCCTGGGGGCCCTCCCAGCTGCCCCCGCCACGTCTGCAGGAAAGCGCCCGTCCTTTGTCCACAATGGGACCAAGAGCCAATGGCAGAGGAGGCACAACCGCCCCCACCATCCCCTGCTGTTCCCAGAACCCACCCCACCTGCTCCTTGCGCACACACTTGGCCCTGAAGGAGGACTAAAGGAAGAGCCATCCCAGGATGAGGAACGTGTCGGGAGCAAGCCTGTGCGACAAGGGTGCATGCAAACAGCATCACGGCTCCACTGGCTGCTGCCAGGCCTGTCACCCCCAGCCCATCGCCCCTTGCACGCCGACGGAAACAGAGCGAGCCGGAAGGGGCCTCCCGGGCCATCCAGTCTGACCCCCAGCTCCAGCCGCTCCACTTATGGCATGCCCACCATGCGCAGGAACACCCTCACCGATGGGGCCTCAACCTCCTCCCGTGGAAGCCCATTCCACACCCTGGGGGCCCTGACTGCCAGAAAGCGCTTCCTGGCATCCAAACTGAACCTGGGTTCCCTGAGCTTGGCTCTGTCGGAGCGCATCCTGCCCTCCTCCGCAGGGGAAAAGAGGCCACAACGCACCTCTGTGTGACACCCCCTCATTTATACTCCTTTCCTGAATGCCCCTCCCACCTCATGCTTGCTTCTCCCAGCAAACATCCGTTGGCCATTCCACCAGCTTCACTGGGGAACCACTGCGGGTGCGTTGGGCCAGATGGGGCAGCCGGGAAGGGCAGGACCCAGTCCCAGCAGCAGCCTCCGTGTGTGCTCTCTCTGAGGGACTCCTGGGAAGCCCCGGAATGCTGCCGAGGGCGGATTCCGACAGCCCCGCGCAGCGGACGACAACTGCAATCATTGCGTGACGATTTGGCAGTTGCAAACTTTCATCATCTGGAGGCCAAACATGCAACATCCTTCGGCAGGAAGACTCTGCCGTGCAAGGAGGTTTTTGCCTCACAGGTGCGCAATTTGCGGAATGCCTGACGCACAACGGTGTCAAGGCGTGGCAGCGATGGCTGAGCAGCTGGAGCAGATGTGTGGGGCCAGGCCCGCTGCAGGGGATGGGAGAGGTGGTCCGGGTGACTGAAGAGGGAGAGCGCCTTCTGAGAGGCACAGAGAAGAGCAGCACGAGGCACTGGGACGGAGGCACAGGGACCAAGCGGAACGGGGACGGGAGTGTGGCGAGACGCGGCCAGAGGCCTTCCCCCTTCATCTGGGGGCTGCTCATCTTTCCTAGCCCGGAATCCCTCTCGGCTGCTTGTGCCCAGTGTCTGCTGAGCAAGGGGGGCGGGAGAGAAGCCCCAGAGCGCTTCAAAGCACAAAGAAGGGCTGGGGCGGAGCCAGCTGGGTTGGCTCTGCGCAAGTTTCTGATTCTAGATTTCCGGCTCGTGGAAATCAAATTCCAAGAAAGGCCGCCTTCTAAGAAAAGGCACGCTTGCAGGGCAGGAGATAAACGTCTTCCAGCAGCAACAGAGAACTATCCAAGGGCCGCACGCTCTTGAGCGCGGTTGCAGCAGGAGCCTGCTTGAGCTGCGATGCGGGAAGCATGCAGAGGCCGGCCGGCGGCAGGCCCTTGGCGCACGCCTCAGTTCTGATTTTGGTGGGCCGGGGGAAGAGGAGGAGAACGCCTATTTCTGAGAAGGGGCTTCTCTGCTATCCTTTGAGCCAGTCGGGCTCCACGCTGACTTGTCCTCTCATTTCCACCCGGCATTGGGCAACGGTTGGCCGACGTGCCCCTCTCCCAGACAAAGAGGCACTCTGTTGTCACTCAGGAAATGATGCCATATATTACAATAATGGGAAAGCGCAACTGCCGAGAAAACAACAAGGCATCACAAATCCCAAACTGGGCAAGGGACCCATAAGGACATGAGCCGCACACCTGCCGTCGCAACAGCGCTGCTAGTGTCCCGGTCAATGCGCACGCTTAGAGGACAGGTGACGCCGCCAGGGTCGTCCTTAGCACATGCGCTTGTACTGCTCCCCAGCAAAGCTGGCTTCATCCCAGGGCTCACGGGGATGGCTGCCTCCGCTTGCAGATTTCGAGTGCTAATAAGGACAAAATCCGAGCCTGCTCCGGGACCAGAAGAAAGTGCCCCCCCCCCCAGCACCCTTGCAAATGGAGCAGGAAGGGAACTGGCCGTCTCTGCAAATCAGCCCTGCTGTTAACCCCCAAGACATGCTTTTCCTCGCTTTCTTTTTATACACGAGGGGGAGCCTTCCTTGTGAATAAAAAGCAGGCAAGTAAAAAATCGGGAGGCTCTTGCCAGCCTGCGCAGCTCTTGTCCAGGCCATGGAGATGGTGAAGCTCCTTCCCGGGCAACTCGTAGGGAACGGAGCAAGGTCCGCTTATGGATCACAGCAACATGTGCAGGGGAGAACAGGTCTCTGCCCACCTTTGTGTGACATTCCCTCACATACCTGTATGTCGCCAACAGATCCCTCTGAGTCTCCTCTTCTCATAGAAACATAGAAACAGAGTGAGTCGGAAGGGGCCTCCCGGGCCATCTAGTCTGACCTCCGGCACCAGCCAGCTCCGCTCACGACATGCCCACCATGTGTACGTCCAGCCTATCCTTGAACACCCAGGCTGAAGAGACCCAGTTCCCCCAGTCTCGCCTCATACAGCATCCCCTGCAAACCGGGCACCCTCCTTGTGGCCCTAGGCTGCACTGACTCCAACCTGGCTATATCCTTATGTAATGAAAGGCCCAAAACTGAGCACAATGCTCCAGTTGCGGGCGCACCAGAGTCGTGTAGAGTGGCAGTAATACCTCTCTTGATCTAGAAGCCACACTTCTGGCTATGCAACCAAGAGTCGCCAAGTGGTTGAAGAAAAACAGAAGGCAGAGAGCGGGAATAAATGGCAATTTCCCCTAATGGAGGGAGGGAAGCAGTGGGGTCCCACAGGGTTCTCTATGAGGACCGACGCTTTTCAACCTATTCATAAATCACTTGGCATTAGGAGTAAGTCGTGAAGGGGCCAGGCCTGCTGATGACATCAAAATGATCCAGGTGGTTAAAATGAAAAGGGACTATGAGGAGCTCCTAAGGGATCGCTGCAAGCTGGGAGAAGGGGCATCGACACGGCAGCTCCGTATAAGCAAGTGTAAGCTAATGCAGTGGGAGCAGAAAATGTACCAATGGGATCTGAGCTAGCAGTGACCAAGTGAGAAGGGGATCTTGGGCTAGTGATGAACAACTCAATGAAAACGCCAGTCCAAAGCCCAGATGCTGTGAAAAAGGCAAGCTCCGTGTTAGGCTTAATTAGGAACAGAATAGAAAGTAGAACCCCCAAGATCAATACTCCCTTTATACAAATCTGTGGTGGGACCACATTTAGAATATTGTGTACAATTCCGGTTACCATGCCCAAAAAAGAATATTACTGAGTTGAGGAAAGTGCAGAGAAGGGCAACCAAAGTGATTGGGGGGCTGCACTTACTCCCCTCTGAGGAGCGGCTACAACAGCTGGGATCGTTCAGCTTAGAAAAGAGGCAAGTAAGGAGAGACATGATCCAGGTGTGGAGAATTATTCCTGCTGTGGAGAAAGTGGAGATGAAGGCACTCCCCACCCCCCATAATGCAGAACCCAGTGGGGTCATCCCGTGAAGCTCCTTGGTGGAATATTCAGGACAGATCAAAGGAAGTATTTCTTCACACAGCATATAGTTAGACTGTGGAATTCGCTGCCACAGGAAGTGGTGACGGCCGCCCAGCTGGATGGCTTTAAAAGGGGACTGGACAGATTTACGAGGAGGGAGGAGGCTCTCCGTGGCTGCTGGCCTGGCTGACCAGGGGCTCCCTCCTTCCCCAGAAGTGGCTTGCCTGCACACACCAGTGGCCGGAGAGCTTGGGCAGGTGGAGGTCTTGCGCCCCTCCTGCTGGAGGGATCCTGCGGGCAGCTGGTTGCCACCGTGTGTGCAGAGTGCTGGGCTGGATGGAACTTCGGTCTGATCCGGCATGGCTGTCCTTATGCTCCCAGGCTTGCACAAGCCGAGGAAGGAAACATCTGAATGCCCCGTGCGTTCATCTCCATCCCACTCATTCACCTTGGGAGCATTCCATGTGCTCACCTGACGGCCGCTGACGGCAATCAGGCAAGTGTTTATACAGCAGCACAGGAAATTCTAGCTTTGTACAGCTTTCTGCAAGGGATCTCTTCTCTGCAAGAGCCACATCTGCCTGGTTCGCGTGTAATGCCAGCACCATGGGCTGCCATGCGCATGCAGGACAGGGCAAGCGTGTACCGCTGGGTGGCCAGCACGCCTGCTTTCCCCCCACAACCCACAATCAGTCCCTTCACGCACTGCAGGGCACGATGTGAGCACTCAGATGTGACTGCCGGGTTGGTAGCCAACCCATGGCTTGTTGTTGGGTCATTTAGCCCCCAAGCAACTTGGGTTCAGATGTCAAGCTCTACAACCGATCAAGGAGCTGATGGCAAACTGGAGTGCTCCAGACGGTGTGAGAACGGCCACGTGTCCACTTCTCTTGCTTTCCCCAACAGCTCGTGGTTTATTTAAGCCGTGAATACGGACACACACTCTTTCTTGAGGGGGTGGGTGAGATTAATGGACCATGTGAGATTGTCTGCAGAGTCTGGCTGGATTCAGTGGGATTCCTCTTCCGGGATTCTGGAGCACAGCAATAGTTAATGTGCCAGGAAGTTTAACAGAGCAAGCAGGGATGAATCAGATGTCCACCGCCAGGGTCTAGCCCACAGGTGAGAGTTCACACAGTACAGTGGCCGAACAAGCTGAGAGAAAAGGACACCTGGATAAACACAGAACCTTGAGCTACACAAGGCTTTGGTCTGACGCAGAAAGGCAATTCGTGGGCTCTTCAAAGAATAGATTCCTTTTAAGCCGCAGGACTTCTGCGCTGCCCATGCACAGTCCATGCAAATATCCACGCATCTTCTGAAAGCTCAATCTGTGGAGTGGGGTGAGGCAGGCAGGCACCTATAGGCACACGGCCCCTTGCAGCGTGGGTGCCCTGAAGACGCGGGACCTGGGCCTCTGCAGGCCAGCGCTTGCACCCAGAATGGTCTGGACATGCCCAGACACTTCCAAGCACCCCTTCACCCGAGAGGAAATGTTTGGCATTCCTGAGTCACCAAAGGGTGACTCGCCATAACATTTGTGCTGCCTTACGCAGAGAGCGTGGCTTGGCCACGTGCCCACGCGGCCCGTCTCAGGCACAGCTGTGCACCCTCAAGTGTGGAAGGCCACTCCTGGGCTGAGCCTTGCTGCCGCCTTCTTACAGCCCCAACTTACGGTGCAGGCTCAGTGTGGGATGGAATGAGACCGAGCATTTACGAAACAACAGCTTATCACCCTTGTCCGCTGTGAACAGTTCAGGGCCAGGGGGTGAGCCTGCAGCTCTCGGGTAGCCTCGGACGTGTGGGGAGCGAGCACAAAATCGATGCACCACCGCACGATGTGGGTCGCATGCACGGGTGCCTGGCTGCACGGAGCAGTGTGTGGACACGGGAGTCCCAGGAAGGAGGGAGTGTCCGCGGCAGGCAGCAAGGGGGCAGTCCAATGGGCACGTCCAGGCTGTAGGAGGGATGGGGCAGAGTCCGTAAGCGAGCTCCAAGGCCTTTTGCACAGTGTTAGCTGCCAAGGAGAGAAAACAGGCTGGCCCGGGAGCCACGCCTCAGCCTGCAACACCGGTCACACGCCTCCCTCGGCCAGCGAGCGACATTCCGCAGGCCCTGAGCGGAGCGCCAGGAGCGAGGCCGCCCCGGAAGCCCCCTACCTGCCTGCAGCAGGGAGCATGCGCATGGCAGGAACGCCACCTCGCTGCAGCAAGACAGCTGTTGAGCGCCGCTCGCAATCGCAGGGGAGATGCTGAAAAGCGCCTTCCTGCCCTGCATGAGCACGGACAGTGACCCTCCTTTGCTGTTAGAGGGGAACCCGGGCCTGCCTTCTTCCAAGAAACCTGGGATGGCTCCTGCCAGGCATCCCTGCTGCCAGAAAGTGCAGCTGGGCCACCCAGCAAATGACAAAAAGCCCTCACAGCACCCAATTTGCTGGCTCGGGTTGCTAATTTCAGAATGTTCCGGCCACACGGAATGGCTCTGCCAACACGCAGACGAGCGTCCATCTCTCAGCACGGCCCCCAGTTCCCCGCCCTGCCGGGTTCCTAACCCTAACCCTAACCCTAACCCTAACCCTGGAGCACAGACAGGCATGCTGGGAGCCCCCTGGCTTGCCCAGCTGGCCATGCCCACATTTCCCAGCAGGCCCTGCACCCACCCCAGGAAGGCTGGGACTCCCCCCACCTCACCCCCCTTGTCCTGCAAGGATGAGCCAGTGCTCCCCCTGAACAGACAGGCGTTCACCAGCCAGGAGGAGACCGGGAATCGCTGCCATTGCAAAGCCCTGGCAGCCAGGACAGCGCGGAGAGCAGGCAGCTCCACGCCAGAGGAACTGGAAAAGAACCATGGGGGCTTCCAGGAATGCCAGAAGACAATGCCGGGCCCTAACCTTGGTAAACAGCTAGAGGGGGGTTGCCCCCCCCGGGTTCCACCTATCCCCAAATTACAAGGTTAAGCAAGTACAAGGCGAATCCACCCCACACTGACCCAGAATCTGCCACTGCCACCCCCAGGGGGAAGAGGCCAAATTTCACTCCAGGCGGAAGCCTCAGGCAAGCGTCCACAGCAGCCAGCCATGTGGGGATGGCCCACCCTTCAGGGCTGTTGTAAGCATCACCGCAACAGAGGTGGGGACAGGGAAAAGTGCTACACAAGCGTCCGTCTGGCCTGCCACCCCTTTCTCCCCCCCCCGCCGTATCACGAGGGGAGGGGGGATCCAAAGCCAGCGAGAGCCCCTTCCCCTCAAGGCCCTGCTGCTCAGCCCCAGCTGCACTCCCCAACCCCTCCCCACACACTGAGAGGCAGGATTACAGGGGAGACACCCCAGCCCCCAGCCCTGCAGGTGCAGCTGCTTCAAGGACTCCGTTTAAACTGTTATGCAAATCACCGACCTATATGAGCCCAGCTGGTGTATTTCAATGACAAAAGAGGGAATTCTGGGCTCAGCAGCCACAGCAAACAAGCCCTGAGCAGGGGCAATTAAGCGGCTCGGGGCTGAAAGAGACAGGAGTCCACAAAGGGGTTAAGCCCCCCCCCCCTCGGCCTTTCCATTTCTCTTTCCCTGCGCCTGCCACCCAGCAGCCTGGCTCCAGCCGCGACATTCGGTCCCTCTGGCTTGGGGTTCAAGCTCCAGCCTGCCCCAGGTGTTCCGCCATGCCTGTCTGGGGGGCCCTGGCCCATTCTCTTGCCCTGTGCCACGGCCCGGCCCCCCAGACAGTCCGAAGGCCAGCCGCCTGCTTTCCTAGTTCCCTGTGCCCACAGACCGGGGCCGCTCAGAATCCACCCAGGTAGGTGCCCGGAAAGGCCTGCATGGGAACCATCCTGGCGAGGCACGCGGGCCACCACTGGGTGATGACTGCACAGGCACACATCCTGTTGCGTGAACAGCGCGGTGAGGGCTTGCTGGGAAGCTGCAGCCGGACTTCCTGGTTTCCCTGCTCATGAGCATGCAGTGGCTTGCTCAGAAACACGACTTGTGAGGCACATGCAGTGTGCCAGCTTTCGCCTGTTCACATGCATGCACACACGCACGCACGCCGGCCGGCTGCAGAAGGGCAGGATGCCTGCGCCTGGGCAGGCCGGCCAGCTGGCCGGCCACGTTCGTGTTTGCAAATCAACCTTGATCTAACACTTAACTAGCCTTCCTGTGCGCATTTATGTTCAGGGAATGTCCGTCCCTGTCTAATACCCACCCTTCGTGGTAGGACAAGAATACACCTATCCTCAGAGGCAGAACAAGGCGACAGCCTGAAACAACCCAGTGTACTCCAGATGGCTTGCACTACAACATTCATAATCCCCAACCACAGGCCATAGGAGTGCTATTACAGAAGGTCAGACAGGTACCAGCTTGTCTGTCCTTGTATGAAGGCTTTCAAATGCAGCTTCCTTCCGTCCGTCCGTCCGTCCGTCCGTCCTTCCTCCCTCCCTCCCTCCCTCCCAGAGGAGCTTGGCACTGGAGTTAAGTTTCCTCAGAAGACTATGAGAACTAAATTCTGGGATATGGCAACGAATATCTCTGACTGGTACCTCTCATGAAGGTTTCCGATAGGCTGGGGAGGCCTTCCTGGAATTGCAACTATTTATTTAGTTACTTATTTTATTAAAAGCTGTTCTAACCCGTCCGCCACTAGCATCTTGGGACAGCTTACAATGAAAAACAAATGGAATAAAACAAAACATGACCGCATCCAACAATTTAAGCTAATAAAACCCCAGTTTAAATCAATTAAACATTAAAATGACAGGGAAATAAAAAGGGTTTTGCCTCAAGTTGAAAAAAATATAACGTCGGTGCCAGGCGAACCTCTCTGGGGAGTGTATTCCATGGTCGGGGTGCCACCACAGAGAAGGCCCTCCTCCGGGTAGCCACCCTCCTAATCTCCTTCAGGGAAGCCTCCCGGAGCAGGACCTCCGCCTCAGATCTCAAGGGGTGGGAGGACACATAGGGAAGAAGGCACTCCTTCAGGTATCCCGGACCCAAGTTGTTTAGGGCTTTGTAGGTCCTCACCAGCACCTTAAATTGGGCCCGGACTTCAACTGGCAGCCAGTGTAGATGGAAGAGGACTGGCATTATATGTGAACACCTGCCGGTCCCCGTTAACATCCTGGCAGCTCTACTCTGATCCAACTGAAGTATCTGGACTGTCTTGAAGGGCAGCCTCACACAGAGTGCACTGCAATAATCCAGTAATAATAACCAGGAGCTGCGGGGCCATTCCTGTGGAGGAACACCAGCCCTTGGGTAGCTGGTAGCAATCAGGAGGCACGCAGAAATTTGAGGGTGCTGTGGCCCAGCTAGGCCGGGCATCCATTCCAGGAGCACCACCTTGCATCCAGGGCTCCTGGATCTATGCTGAGCTGAGGGACTGCAGGCCGATGGGACACGGGCTGGGTTGGACAACACGGGAACCCATGTTCCCCAAGGGCAAGTAGGAAAACCTCACAGTGCATGAATGGGACATGGGGAGTGAGGACAAGGAGCTGCCGGGGCAGCTTTCCCACCACGACTGCTGGGTGCCCACAACACAAGACCCCATGGTGGCTTATCAGGCCAGAGTTGACGTGCGTTGTGGTCTGAACACAGCAGCAGGGTTTGTTCGTCACTTTGGCCGGCTTTGGATAACAGGACGAGCCACCGGGGTTTGCTGCGCTGTGGGAACCCTGCCGGCCACCCTCAGAACCTCCCCGTGCGGCACACGGCCACTAAGCTTGAAACAGTCTCCACTGGTGTCACTGGGACTTGGGGGGTTGAGAGCTTGAAGTGCCATGCGTGTCTGGGGAGTCACTGGCCCAAGGAGTGTGGGGAGGGAGAGGGAGGGCAGGGGTGAGAGGATCACGTGAACGGATGCATGGCCATGTAGGAAGGCTTGCTCACTTGCTCCCCACGGGGCTTCAGCGCTGTTCACAGCGCCAGAACGTTTTCCGTCACCCTCTGCACACGGAAGGCCTGGCCTGCAGCACCCAAAGCGGGGGCTGCTTCCCACAAACAGTTTTCCTACATGGGGGAACAGTGGCTTTCAAGCGCCCGTGTTTTGCCTCCAGCCCGTCTGCACACCCACCACCAGATGCAGCCTTTCTCGCAACATGGAGGAAGACGTCACCAACGGGCCGCACCAACGGCACCTGACCACCAAAGGAGGACCCTCCTGGGTGCTGCCAGAACACAGCCACACCGGTGGGTGCGTGGGGCACGGCGTCTGAGCGGGACCCACTTCAGCGGAAGCGCACATGTAGGTCGAGCGGGAGATTAGCACCTGCTGGTGTGGGACGGTCTCCCCACTCGTGATCCCAGCTAATGCCCTTCGGAAAACATTCGCCTTTCCTCCGTGCTCCCCACCCGCTTTCCCAGACGTGGCGTCTGAGCCATCCTCCCTCGCCAGAGGGGCACAAAAGGGAGGCCCTCAAGCCCCCATCCTCCACAGCCCACCTGGGCAGGCAGCGGCGGCGTAAGCCTCTTACCAGTTCGAATCTCTAGACCCTTTCAACGTGTGCAGAAGCACTGATGGCCTTTGTGTTGCACTAAAGCACACGAGGACAACCCCGCAAAGGAGGCCACTCCCACTCAGAGGCCGCGGCTGGCTTGCCCGGGCCACCAAATCGGCCCTTGGTGGAGCTTGGCCACGAACTCCGATTCCCAGGGCCTGGTCACTCTTTAAGGTCCCACAGAGACACTTGCTTAGGACAGGGATGGGGTGGAGATGGAAGCCTGCGGTGATTTTAAAAGTGTGTCACTGTATGGAAGCCAGGCAGGCACAGCTGCTGGTCCAAAGGCTGAGAAAAGAACAAGAGATCACAAGTTTCCGTTACCGCAAAGGAAGAACAACTCTGCCTCCGCGAAAATCACAGCTTGGCATCTGCTGGGAAGTTGTGGGTGTGCCAGCCCCCCTTAAAAGGCAGGCGCCGTTGCCCCTTCGCTGGGCTAGCTTGTCGCATGTACAGTGCCCAGTTGGGCAATGCAAGTTCAAAGGCTGCTCACCCGCAAAGCTCCGTGGACAGACTGTTACTACAGAGCTAATTTTGCTGCTGATGGAGGAAGCCCTCCTGGACCTGGATACCCTTCCATGCATATACCTACTCTCACCGGGCGCGGGGGGGGGGGGCGTCCTCTGAGCAACCCCTCCTGGTCAACCCACAGGCAGTGGAATGGCCCCCGGGGGCAGCCTGCAGCCAGGACTTCCCAAGGGGCCTGCCCCGCACGGGATGCAGGAGACGGAAATGGTGGGAAACTTCAATGCCTCTGGAAAACACAACTATTTATGCAGGTTCCCCTTTGACCGGTGGAAACTGTCTTACCACCCAGTTTTATTGTTACGCAATGTAAACGGCTTGGGCAATTTGCTATATTAAAACAGAATCATAGAAGAGCAGAGTCGGAAGGCCAGAAGGCCATCAGGTCCAGCCCCTGCTGTTACAGGACGGCAAGGTACCCCATCCCTCTCAGACGGCTGCCCAGTTTCTCCTTGAATGCCTCCAGTGTGGGAGAGCCCACCTCCTCTCCAGGCAGCTGGTCCCACTGTTGTCTTGCTCTGGCAGTGAGGAAGGACTGTGAATCGATAATTATGGTAGCAGAAGATGACACAAAGGGAGAGAGGCTGATGGGGAGACAAAGGGGCAGTTTGCAGGTCACAGGGAGTCACCATGGGCTTGCTAGGTTGTTTGACCCTCAAATTACCCCTGATGCCTGGGTCTGCACAACATAACAAGTTGTACTGCCGCTCCCCTGTGGGAGACATATCCAAAATGGTGGCCAGCACACATCCTGGATCCCCATGGGTTAACCCCCACATGATGAGTTATCAAGATGCGTCCTGGACTGAGTCAAAGAGAAACCAAAGAAGAAACGCAAACATATCCAGCGACAAGTCACAGGTGGGTTCCATTTTGCAAGCTGGCGTTAACGTGAGGCCTGGATCTGACAGGCTTGAGAGCGGTCTTCCTCACAGGGCTGTTGTGAGGAGGCAGGCGGGTTCGGTGCAGCGAGCAGTGCCGGGGAAGCAATCCGTCGCAAGCTTCCCCCGTGGCGGGTGTGCAGGCCGGCTGGCTGAGAGCCCTCTGCCACGGGTCCATGGGCCTCCCGCTGGTGCTGTGCTGGAGCGAGGACCGGAGAAGTCCGGCTTCCCAGCGACACACCATCTGGCGGTCCTGCTGCCGGGGATGGCCAGAGGTAGAGAAATCAAGCAGCGTCATCTGCACCAGCCATCCCTCCTCCTTGCGGCTCGCGAGAGATCCTGTGCATTCAGCTCCTTGTGAGAGAGAGACGGGATGGGGCAGAAGGAGACGCAGCCTGAACAACCTGCCCGCACCTCCAGCAGTGCAAGGCCCTCCTCCCACTTGCTTTTCTGGGGCACGGCTGGGGAGATGCTGCTCGGGGGGGAGCCCTTGCTTTGCCTGAGGAAGGGCCCCATGCAGGCGCATGGATCCTGGTGTCTGGCAAACTTGCACAAGCCACGTGATGTGGGGGTGAGAGAGGGGTTGAACAGATTTGTCAGGGGCTGGGGGATCTGAGGTTTTGCCTTTTGTTTCACTCTGCATCAATTAGATAGGTCACAGGATTCGGCTGCTTGGAATTTTGCAGACGTTGAACCTTTCGGGCACTGAATTTCCTGACTGCCCACTGTAGGGTACACACTCCCCATTTCTGGGCACCATGAGAGATCAGACAGGAAAAATCCAGTAGGAACCACATTCTTGGGCTCTTTGAGCCTCGGGGGGTTCCTTGGAATAGGAATCGGTTCTCATAGGCTGCCCGCACATTTCTACCAAGGACGAGGCTCCTGCTGAATTCCCAAGAGAGCCAGCTGCTTCTTC
Source organism: Varanus salvator macromaculatus (assembly GCA_023646645.1). Classification (NCBI taxonomy): domain Eukaryota; kingdom Metazoa; phylum Chordata; class Lepidosauria; order Squamata; family Varanidae; genus Varanus; species Varanus salvator. The sequence continues at coordinate 2,420,746 of JAIXND010000771.1, read as the reverse complement.
CTCTTGCTCTGGGCAAGAGGGATGAGGGTGAGAGTCCTTAGCATTTATGAGTTGTGGGTTTTGAGGTAGACACAATCCTGCAGAATCTGTACAAGTCTTCGTGGAAGATGCTGGAAACGGTCGATTAAAGTTCACTATACAGTCACAGGTCTGTTCAACAGGCTGGGGTTCAAACAGGAGTTGGGCTGCCTAAAGGCACACGAGGGATCCTTCCTGGCTAGACTAGCAGGGTCTAGGCTGGAGGCTTGTCGTAAACAGATGGCAAATGCTCTCTTCCTAAAAGTCTCAGTGCAGGCTGTTGCAGGCCAGGGACGGCTGTGGACACTCACCCAGGAAGGCTGCTAGGAAATTGCAGAGTGGAGCGGAGCAAAAGACCTAGAGTACCACGGGGCACCTAGAGATGCAGCACAGAGCAAAGGGGGCCTCGGCTGGGCTTTCTGGCATGGGAATCTTGAAAGAAACATGGAAAGCAAAAAGTCTCTGGAAAGGAGGAGGAGGCTCTATGCCTCCCGCTGTTACAGCCTGGGAGCAAGCCTGCAACAGGAAGGCAATGAGAGGACACCAGGAGAGAAAGGAAGCGGGCCTTCGCACCGTCATCCCGGCCCTGTGCCCCCTTCCCTCCCTTCGGGTGGAAAGGTGCTTGGTGTCCCTCCCCAGGCCCCGAATGGACCCATCCCAGGCTCCTTGGCACAAGCATGAGGTGGGACCCTTTCTGCAGATGCTGCAGCAAGAACAGCCGGACACGCGGCCCGCTGACGGCCGCATTCCACGAGAGCGTCTTCCGCCACAGCGACGCTGCTCCACGTTCCTGCTGTTGCTGCCCGGGGATGGAACTGCCCCAGTGAGGAGAAGGGCGTGTGCCGCTCTCGGCTGCTGCTTCTGTGAATTCTGCCGCTGCACCATTCCAGGCGCCACCGGTGGAGAAAGAAGCAGCCAAGCTGGAAGGTTCCAGAGGAGGGCAGCAAGGGTGATCCGGGGACTGGAGACAAAGCCGTGCGGGGAGGGAGTGAAGGGCTGGGAATGCCTGGCTTCCAGGAGAGAAGGCTGAGGGGACAGGATAGCACTCTGGGAGTGCTTGAAAGGCTGCCATAAAGAGGAAGGCCAGGATCATTTAGTCACCCCAGAGTTCAAGGCACGAGATAACGGGCTCAATTCACAGGAAGGCAGGCTCCAGCTGAACAACTGGGAGAACTTCCTGGCTGTTGCAGCAGTACAACCATGGAACCAATGATCCCAGGAGGTGGTGGGCTCTCCTACGCTGGAGACATTCCAGACGCAACTGGGCAGCCGCCGGAGAGGGATGGTTTACCTAGGAGCCCTGTACTCAGGAGGGCCTTGGACTTGATGACCCTCTGGCCACTTCCAACACGGTTCTTCTAGGATGCTACTCAGGGGGGTCAGGCCACTGAAACACTCTCTGCCTACAGCCTCCTGGCCACTTCTGCGGAAGAGGCGCAGCTGCTGAACTCGGAGATCTGAAGCTCATGGACAGCTCCCTTCACCGCCACCACGGTCTGCAAGTCCAGCCAAGGGAGACGTCCTCATGCGCCACACCCGGGACATACAGGTCTGCAGAGAGGAATTCTCACTATCCGCCTCACAAGTGTGGAACTCCCTTCCTGTGGAAACTCTGCTGGAGTCCAGGCCCAAAGCTTTGCTGGAATCTCTGAATGCCACAGCTTGGGTTGGGCAGCACAATAAAGTGCGCGAGAGATAAAACACTTCCTCACCACTGCCGCACACCAGCTTTGTCCCAGCCTGTAAAAACCCCACAGCGAACAGTTCTGGGCTGCAAGAGCCTGGGGGTCGTATGCTGTCCAAGGCTCAGATGGACACCCCGCTAAGCCAAAGAGGACTGTTGCAAGTGCAGGATCGCAGCCTTAGGCTCTCAGGGAAGCACAAGATAAAACGCCCCGAATTCCACTGTATTTTCAGTTGCTCCCCAAGATGAAACCTGGGAGTGGCTGAGGGTCCGATGGAAACATGGATGCATGCTGTGGCACGGTTCTTGTTGGAGGCCCCTGGCCAAGCTGCCTGCTGGAAAAAGGAGCAAGGCATGGGCTCCAGGCACGCAAGGGTTAAAGCCAGAGGCAGCTGCCACCAGGTTCACAGGGTGCACAGTGCCACTGAAACCGGCCACCTCTGCAATTCCCTGCGTGCCTCAAAAGGGGAAAAACACGGCGCGGAAAGCACCTCAGGGACACCTGGGGCTGCAGCCTGGTTCACTCCCCTTCGCTTCTCGTCTTTCCAGCTCCACCATCCCCGGAGTAAATGCAGCCAAGCACGGCTCCAGTGCCAGCCATGGGAATCCTGAGAGATGGAGCTGGCAAGTCCACGTGAGCCGGCTCCCGGGAGCGAGCACGTGTAACTGCACGGATGAGCAGGCGGCGGCACGGAAGGGCTGCACCGGGTGTTCCTGCCCGGCAGCTCCCCTTCCCTCCACTAGTGCTCGGTCTGGTTAAAATAAGGCAGGAGGTAAAAATAAGCCAAACGCCTAAAAATACAAAAAACAAAAGCTTGTCGCTTTCTGCGCAAAAACTGGGTCAAGCCGGCTTCCCGGCGTTGCAGGCGAGCAAACCTCACGAGTGCCGTGGAATCACTTTGGTGCACCCTTCCGAGCCACACACCTGCTCCTGAAGCCCCCAGCTGGAACCATCTGTCACCCAACGGCCGGGCCCGGCAGCCATGCCCCCCGCACTACCTGTCCCCCACTTCTGCTTTGCTTGTGCGGCACAGTGTGACTGCGGCCCCCACCCCAGCCGCCAGCTTCCCCCTCCAAACGCAGCCGGCACGACAACAAGCCGCACACCGGAGGGCCCAACCGGAGGCGGTCCTGCCGGCAAGGAGGGCCCCGTTCACGATCTCCCTCGCCCTGCTGGGGTGCTGCCGGGGAAGGCAGGCCGAGGAAGGTGGCAGCTGCCGACAGGAAGTGAAGTCTGAGGCGGGCTCGCTGGCAGGCAGGCGCTTCTCGAGCGGTGCCCGTTCTGGCAACCATGCTCGCGTCCCAGGAGTGCCACAGCAGCCCGGGGCTCTCCAGGGGGGCTGGACCACCACTCTCAACGTGCCCCGATCAACAGGCTGGCTGGGCAGGCTGACCAGCAGCATCGAGCGTCAGCTCCAGCGGGATGAACAGAGCTGCCCGGCTTCTGCTCCGACCTCAGCCGGGTCAGGGCACGGCACCGTCTTGCGAACCCCGACTGAGCGCGGGTTAAGGTCTACGTCAAAATGCTACGGAGGAAATCGGCCTTTGGGCAGAGCAGGGATAACAACTACGAGCATGCCCCAGCCCGAATATCAGGCCAGCCACCCACTTGCCAACTTGGTGGCTGGTGCAGGTGGTCCCATCGACCCAGCGCACACGGTTCGTGGTGGGGCTTGGAAGCACTCCCTCAGTGCTGCTCCTGGGAAGGGGTGGCAGTGAGGAAAGTGGCCACCCAGAGCAGCCAGGGCCCATGGTTTGGCTGGAGGCCCATCTCGCTTGTCTGGCCAGGGCACTCTCCCAGGTAGCTCTGCAGAGCTGCTGGCCCCGCACGGCTCCGCTCTCTGCAGAACAGGGAGGGAGCAGCAGGGAGAGCGGGGGGGGGGGGGGGGCTCTGCAAACTGCTCTGCAAGTAGATGGCCCTCCGTGCAGCTGAAACAGGCCTCGGGTGGCAAGTGATGCAAGAAGCCATGCCGCTAAGATCAGCTGGGCCACAGCCTCTCTCGAGACAAACCTCCGCCAACTCAGGAAGGGGCAAAAACCACCTGGCAGCAGTCGGACGCATCAGCTTGGAGGTGCCCAACCACTCTGCAACGCTGCTGCAGCATGAACTCAGGAATCGCCGGAGAGACACGCCAAGGAAATTGGCAGACGTGTAGCACTCTGTGGCCCCGGCCGGCCAGGCTGAAAAGCCAAGGGCCAGCAATTGCCCCTGGCCACTCCCTCTGCTGCCCCCAAGTCTGAACTGGGGCAAGGCCTTCCGAGAGCCCGCAGGCCCACCACCACCGCTGCCACCACAAGGACCATCAAGGCCAACTGCCTCTCTCTCGCATTTCCCCTAAGATTCACCAAATTTGCCCACCACCCCAAGGCAAGATCTCCGGAGCGGCGATCAGCACCGTCGAGAGGAGAGCCAGTCTTCGGAGCAAGAAAAAGGGCGAGAAAAGCGAAGCGCGAACACTCAGCACTGACGGTCGCGCTGCCTCCCGCCCCATGAGCCCCCGGGACTCCAGCGCACATCCACGGTCCTGTTATATAACAGCGGCTGACATCGCTTTCTGAGGCACTGCCTGGCGTGCCGGGCACATGGCGCTCGCTCTCTGCGCTGTGAAGGGAACCGGAGCACCCGCACGCGCAGCCGTGGCATCGGGCAGCCACCACGGATTGGCAGCCGGGACAAGGGGCCGCTCTTGCTCCGGGACCGGGCTCTGGGTTCAGGCAGCACCAGCTTGCCAAGGCCCGGATGAGGAGGGTCGGCCTGTGCAGCAAGTCGCTCTTTGCCCAGGGATATTTGTGAGCAAAAGCTCTCCCTGCCCCAGCTCTGTGGGACGCACCAGCCGGCTGCGTTTTGCAACAGCGGCAGCAGCGGCAGCAGCAAAACCAACAAGAACAACAACATCATCTTCATCATCACGGCTTGGGCACATGAACTTCACATGTTCTCGTTCTCATGAACTTCACAGAACTAAAGGAGAACGAATGCAATGCTGCTCACTGAATCTTCGTCTCTATTTACACAAAAAACGAACGCATTCACGGGGAAAATTCAGCAACCTTGCCCAGGGAAGCAAGGCCCCTGCAGAGGGCTTCCGAGCAGGCAGGAGGAGGTGAGAAGCCGAGGCTCACAGAGGGCCCTTTCCACGCTGGCTCACATTCTCCAGGGCAGGAATGCTATTTGGGAAAGGAAATGGCTGGGGCAAGTCATTTCTCTGGCATTTCCGGAAGAGCTCTGCAGAAACCCCTCCCACTTCCGAATCAGCTTGGGGGGCTGCCATCCGAGGAACAGAGCCGAGCCGAGCGAGGCGGCGGAACAATCCTGCCTCTCGGCCTACAGGACTTACCTGCCGCTTAGGGCTCGGCTGTCCATTGTCCCCCGCAGAGGTAACCAGATATTTTTGGGAAACCGAATCCAAACCTAGTGCAAAACGCATAGGGAGCCAGGAGGAGGAAAAGCAAAGGCACAGCCCCTGGCAAGACCCTGCCCAGGGAGTACGTCTGGCAAGGGCTGGGTTGCCAGCTGTGTGGCAACCGCCCCATCACACGGCCCTCTTGGGCAAGCCCCGGTCATGGGACGAAGGACATCTTGGGAGAACGCAGCACGCGGGAAGCACTTCGGCCATGATTCCCGCTGCTTAAGGGCCACGTGTGGAAGCCATTCAGAAGGGCTGCCCCACAGACTCGCTGCACTCCCCACGCCCCCCCTTGCAAGGCAGGCACATCGGCCGCAAGGGGAGGAGCGTGGGGGGAACAAGCGAGGCCTCCAGCCTGGGACCACTTTCTCCCTGGGCTGTACGAGACCCACAGTTCTTGCAGGGTTCTCGTCCAGCAGCCTGCGCGGACCCAACAGCAGCTCCTCGCCTGTCCCAAGGCCCGTTTCTAAGCTGTTGCGAAGGCAAAAGAAGGAACCATCCCAAGGATCCATTCCACGGGAGGTGGCTGAGGCCCCATCGATGCAGGTGTTCAAGGGTAGGCTGGACATGCACATGGCGGGAATGTCATGAGCAGAGCAGGCTGGAGCCAGGGGTCAGACTAGATGGCCCGGGAGGCCCCTTCCGACTCACTCTATTTCTCTGTTTCTATGAACCAAGCGGGTCGATGCCTCTCCTTGCATCACGCGAGGAAGTGCAGACACGGCTGAGCAGAGGAAGGAGGATGGTCGCCTGACAGAACATCATGACTTGGGCTGGGTGTCTTGACTCCCACAAGACCGGAAAACTGCTGAGAGTGGGCGATGGCCAGAGTCCTTTCTGGCCAAGGACAGCCAGAGTACAAGGGAGGGGGAGGGATACTGGGTGGAAGGCAGAATGAGCCTCCGGGAGTACGGGGGCAGCAAGGCGTTGTCTTCTGGCAGAACCTGTGCCCCACAGCCCTGCGTGGCTCCTTAAAGACTCAATGAGCCGACTCTCTTCCCCGGCTCCTGACTGCGGGACAGACCGCTGCCGCCTACGGCCGCCTCCTGCTAGGCCAGGCCTCGGCGAGTGAAAGAACCGGCAGCAACGTCCACGGGTGAGCCCCACGGCAAGCCGGGGGTGCGTCCCATCAGACCAGCCCCTTCCCAGGGCTGCACAGCCCCACCTGGCTTCTGTGCCCGCAAGGGCGTCCCTGAGCTGGACCAGAGATGCACGAAGGAGCCAGGGCCTGGCACCCGAGGTGCCTGGCTGCTGCGCCGTGCAAACTCCGCCAGTGTGGCAGGGCACGGCTTAAAGACATGAATGTCAGAGTTCACCTTGCCACAGCGCTTGAGCAATCCTGCTCAGAGACACGCCTGGCTCATTCCTTTCCACATACCACTGCAAAGGGAAACGAGAGCGTTGCCGATTTGCGAAGAAGGCATTCGGACTGACAAAACAGCGCAATCCTGTGGGAGTGCAGACCGAAACATCCAGCGGCCCCCTGCCCGCCCCATGCCCGGCCTCGGTTCCAGCCGTGCGCTTCTGAGCAGCTGATCACGTGTGCCGTGCAACACCAGAACTGCCCGCTGCTTCCCATCCACACCTTCTGGGAGGTTGTGCTCATTTGTGCTGCCCGCACAAGACAGGAGAGGGACCCGAGCCGGCCACTGCCGCTTGCGGAAAAGCGTCTTGGGCACAGAAGCAGTCGTGTCCCTCAGAAGGTGAGAGACCCCTCCGTGAACAGATTACGAGGAGAGCTGAGCAGGGAGCCCGCAGTGGGACTGGGCCCCCTTCCCGTGGCGTCCCCCGACTACCCTGCTTCACCGCCAAACGTGCCTCTGCTTATCTGCAGAACGGACAGCCTGGCTCTGATCTCTCGGAGGTGGATAAAGCCACAGAAGTGTGCTGCTGCCCAAGCGCTCTCCCAAGACATAAACCGCTGAGCGACGCTGGGGAATGCGCACGAACACACGGAGCCTGTTCCCTGCCAGGCAGGCCTGCCAGAACTTGCAGGCCTCTCTGTGGGTCCTTTTCGCCAGCAACGCCTTCTCCACAACAGCAGCGCTTGAAGGAGGCTGGCCGAGGCTGCTCCCCGGCCCCCAGGGAGCACTAATCCTGCGCTAACAAGGCCACGCTGGGGCAGAGCAGGAGGGCAGCGTCAGCGGGAGGCTGGCAGGAGGGCAGCCTCTGAGGGCGGGGAAAAGAGGAGCCACCCCGCGAGCCCGCCGGGTGGGAGGGAGGTGGGGTGGAGCAGTGGCGGCAGGGCCCCGGCCCGCCGTGGGAGGGCTCTGGGAGCGAAGGTGCCGCTTGCCCGCGCGGAGCTGCCCTGCCATGTTTTCTGGGGCCGCCGGGGCTCTGCAGCCTCCCAGCGGGCGCCTGCGGACTCCGGCCCAAGAGTGCCCATCGCCTTGGGCATCCACCAGCGTCCCCGCCCCGCTGTGGCTGTTCATAGGGGCTTTCTAAAAATTAAAAAGGCATTTGAGGAAAAGAAATATGGCTGTAGGCCAGGGCTTTATTGGAAAGTGTGCCTAGCCACTGGGGGAGGGGGACGGCTGCACGGGGGGTAACGTGGCACATGCAGGGAAGGGGAGACGTACCTGTTTTGTTCCACGGATCTTTTGTCCCCCTACGTACGCATGCGCAGCGATGCTTCTTTGCAAATTTAATTTATTTATTCCTATACATGATTTACAAAATGCCTTATAAGTACAGTTCTCTCCCTATTTTACAAGGATCCTGCACAAACATTTGCACTCCGTGCGCGGACAGCAGAGTGCAGTCAGCTGAGAGGAGCTGCCTTGCCCTGTATTTGACGAACATCGAGGGAGACAAGGAAGGGGCAACACCGTCTCCCCGACTGCCCCACCTCTGGTCCACTCTATCTTCGTGATGCACACTAATGGAGCAGTGGCACACTCCAGGTGTGTGGGACTGCAGCTTCCATACTCCCCGGCTAGCCTGGCCACTGGCTGTTCGGGGCGATGGGAACTGTAGTCCAACAGATGTGGAAGGTGTTGGATTAGGGAACACTGGGTTACCTTGCTGGACAAACTGAGGAGATGAAGGATTGGCCGCGAATGCACTGGACGGCACTTGCCTGGCTTTCCTGACCTCCGTGGCTGCTCAGAGGATCAAAAAGCAGGAAGAGAGTCAACCTGAATCCTTGGAGGAAGAACGGGATCAAGTCTTAGAAATAAGGAAATGCGAGACTCTTGCAGAGTCTTTGCAGATGTGTCCCCATGGATGCCACGAACCACAGAGAGCCAGTGTGGGGTCCTGGTTAGAAGTGCAGGACTGGGACTCAGGCAAACTGGGAGCTCACTGGGTGATTTTGGGCCAGGCACACCCAACCTATCTCACAGGGCTGTTGTTGCAAGGATAAGACTGACAGGAGGAAGAGGATTATGTAAGCCACCTCGAGTTCCTCGGAAGGGAAAAAGAGGCAGGACGAAAGCAAAACACACAAACAGACTGCCTAGCTGTGCTTCCTTCCCCGCGAAGTCTCCACCACCCACCCAGGGCCAGCACGACCTTTAACATCGGCAAGGCGGAGGGAGATGCTCCAACCCAGAGGGGGCGAGTCGAGAGCTCAGCGGCAGCAACAGTGGCTGTGCCACCCCAGAGCAAGACCTGCCCCCCTCCCAGTGGCTGCACAAATATTTGCCCGAACAATGCATTTGCGCTTAGACACAAAAAGGGACCAGTCTGGTGCGAGCTGGGTGGGGGCGGGGAGGGCTCCCACCCTTCCGACAAGCAAGGGCCAGTGACTTTCCATCAGCAATTTAATCTAAATCCCCCTGGGGAGTTCGTTTACAAAATCAGATTACATTATCGCCTTGGTCTCCAGGATACAACCCAATCGTCACCAGAGCGACAGGGATGTAGAAGCCTCCATTGGATCCTGGACTAATCTGAGAAGCTGGGGGGCGTCCGTCCGTCCCTCCGTCCTGTGGGCAGGGCAAGAGGAAGGTGCTAATGGGGCCAGAGGGCAAGATGGGCTTAGGAAGGAAGCAGAACCAGTCCGGTCGGTCTGGGCAGACACGCCCCAGGCTGTGCCCCAGGCCAGCCGCATTCCAGGCATTCCTGAGCCAAAAAGTGGCCCCTTCCAGGCTCCCACCTCGTGACCCTGATTCAGCACCGGACTGGCCGCCCCTCTGCTCTAGCGCGTGGGTGCCGCGTTCACTTCCGAGTGGCTGAGGGCCCCCATCCACGCGCATCCCTGCCACTGCGCAGAGAAGGCCGCTCAGCAAACGCGAGCTGTGCGGGGCACCAGAAGCGTTTTCCAGGGGATGGCGGGATGGGTGCACCGGGCCGAGGCAGGGCAAGACCCCCTCAAGCACGCTGGGTGGCAACCGGGGGTCTGCAAGCCCAGGGCCCTCTTTTCAACCAATCGCCACGGGACAGAATCTGATCCCCCTGGTTTGGGTAGCAGCCACGGTTGGGCCAACCCTTACTCTGCCCTGCAGTTCCCGGAAGAGGAAAGCAGAAGCCATAATGGGGGGGGGGGGCTTTGCCCAAGGACCTGTGGATGGTCCCTGGGGGCTCTCGGCAGCTAGGCACAAAGAAAGCATGAGGTGAGGCTTTCCAAGGAGTGAGCACGCCTCCCCTTCAGCCGAATGCAAGGGGAAAGCAGGAGCTGCCCAAGGCCAAACCTGCCCCAGACGCTGCCCACGGGCCCCAGACGCTGCCCACGACAGCTCCAGCCAGATGGGGCCCGTGGCGAGCAAAACGCCTGGTCCCTACCAGGGTGGACGTCAAGACACGGCTCTCGGTTGCCCAACAAAGCACTCTCCGGGAGGTAGGGCAGCGCTTCATTGTGCTGGCACTGACTTGCAGCTGCCGCACGCCAAAGGGACTTCCTGTCCAGCACAAAGAACACCACAGAGTTGCCAGAGGCGAGCACCAGGCCGCACCCAGAAGACACATCCTGCCAGGCCCTGGGCAGTCCCAGGACCTGCCCTTTTCCACAGCACAGCAGCAAGGCACCGAAACGCACCTCGGGAAGGTGTCTCTCTCACAGCTAGGGAGAATAGGAGAAAAAAGGCCGGGTCGAGCGTGGCGATGAGCAGATTCAGCGAGCAGCGCTCTGCAGGGGCTCTTCCCCAGCCAAGCGAGGCAAGGAGAGGCCTACCAAAAGAGGGCCTTTTCAAAGGTGGCGCCACACCGGTGGATCCCCCTTCTCCGAGAGGCTCACCTGGCAGGTGTGCTCTCTGGAGGAGTGGATGACGGTCTTTTCACTTTCCCAGAGATTTTAGTGCCTGCAGATCTTTGCACTGTTACATCCCTTCTTGCAGGTTCCGCTTCTGATTTTATCGTGTGTTACTCACTGTTCGCTTTATCTTGGCTTTTTATCTGCCTTGTTTTATTGTGTTATTACTTCTTCATGCTTTCCGTTTGCACACTGGCCAGAGAACATAGGTTACTGGGTAGTTTAAAAATTTAGTACATAAGCAGACTTCAGTTGCCTCATGAGCCTTTCCCTGGATACTCCGGTCCCAGAAACACCCCCCCCTCACAGCGGACAGTGAACTGGACGAGCGATCAGCCTCCCGCTTCCCTTCTTCATCTGCTCCCGGTTCTGCACGGGAGCTGCTGCAACCCCGGACAAGCAGTGCACTGACCCAGCCTTGTGGGTGGGGAAAGAGAAGTTCATAATCGGGCGTGATGCTTACTGGATTAAGTCACCACCCTTTTGTACCCAGGTCACCATACAGACGGAGCGGACGAAAAGGACCCCAGAGGCTTCCCTTGGTGGTCCTCGTGTGTGGAATGTTCCAGCAGGAGTAGGTTAACGGGTGCCCTCCAGATGTTGGGACTAAAAACCCCAAAGCCCCTGCCCATTGGCTGTGCTGGCTGGGGCTGATAGGAACTGTAGCTTAGAACATCTGGCAGGCACCCAGTAGCACGGCCCTGCATGAGGAATAAAATCCACAGGCAGGCCTGTAGGTGACCAGAAGTAAAAGACACGGCACCATCTGACACTGGTCAACCATTCAGCTGAGAAAAGAGCTTAGTACTGTGCGTACCTGTACTAGACATGAAAAACCCGGAGAACGTCTAGCCAAGTATCCATCAGAGAGCTGGAGGCCACAGATGAAACGGATCACAGCCACCACTCCTGTTGGCTACTCCCAGCATCTGGCCATCCAACCTTTCATAGGCGCCTTGGCAGAGAAACACCTCTGCTTTCTTAAAGCAGAGGTACACACACAGGTATTCCCCTTCCCTGCGCAAAGAGGGGCAAACCCGCACAAGCAACTGAAGTGGTCCAGACCGACAGCAGCGCCTTCCCTGCTGAAGCCCCCCAGGAGAAAACGGTTGTGCCGGACGCTTCACTGTCACACCCAGCACCCCCCAAAACTGCGCCAGGTGTTGCCGCTTGCGCAAGGTCACGTGTGCCGCTCTCAACCTCAAGCGGTGCCCTTCCCCCACCGCTGCCAAACGCTTACCCAGCCTCCGTTCTCTTGGATCCAGGGGTCCAGGTGCTCGGTCAGGTAAGTAGCCATCCAGCTGGCGATCCGGCCCACCAACACTCTCATCTCCTTGTCGACACTCTCCACACACAGGGCCCCTCCGAAGGAGAAAAACGCCACAATCCGCCCCCAGTTCACCCCGTCGCGGAAGAGTTCGTTCACCACCTGCTCGAAGCTCTGGTACGCGGTGCCGGGGGTGATGTGGAGCTGGGAGGTGAGGTCGCTGAAAGCCCGCCGGTACCGCAGTTCGAACTCGTCGCCAGCCTCCCTGAGCGTCTGCCTCACATCCTCCCGGGGACTGTCTTCCAGGTCTTCGAGGATGGTCAGGTGCCCCGTCGCCCCATTGACGACCGGGCTGCTGCTGGTGTGCCAAGAGGGGCTCCCGTTGAGGACGCCCCCCATCTCGTCGGCCAGCTCAGTCCTGTTTCCCTCGTCGCCTTCGATCTCATTCCAGCTGTGGCCCCGCTGAGACAGCTTGTAGGAAATGAAGTCCGTCACAAGCGCCCTGTTTCTGCTCAACATCTTTACACCTCAGGGTGTCTCAGAGAGTCCATGGCCCAAAACACGAGCCGACCTGTACGTTTACCGGGCCAGGATGCTGCTCCTCTCCATCCTCGTGGCAACCATCCGAAGGCCAAACCGGGAAGCTTCGCGAGAGAAAGAGGACAGAGGAGAGAAGGCGGTTAGAGGACCAGCCTTCACCATCACTTCCTGGCACAGAGACAGAAGCTGCATTTCACCACCGCAGGAAGCTCGAATATTCAGGAGCATCCCGATGGCCCATCCTTAAACTTAGTCTGGCCAGCACCGCGACTGCCCGTCAACGGTCCCCACATTGCCTCTGCCCCCAGATGATCCACCGGGGTGTATCCCACACAGCTCAGGTGCCTCCTCTGGGATCCTTTGTCCCAAAGCCCTGCTCGCCCCCCCGGCCCCCCCCCCCCCCCCTGGGCGCCGCCTCGGGGGGGAAAACCAGCTCCTGCTGGAGTGATCCTGCTGCCTGCCAGTCGGGAAAGAGGCTCTGAAAGCCCAGGAGGACTCCTCCTGCCACCTTGATGGAGTGCTGCGGCTCGGCTGCAGCAGTGAGGCATGGAGACCCCTCCTCCTTCACGCCCCTGCATCTCCCCCTCCCCGGGATCAAAGCCCTTCCTGGTTGTTTTAAAGGGACAAGCGTCGCCCAACAATAGCTCGGGCCTGAACTGGTGACGCTGCCTCCGGGACCGCGCCTTTCCCGATGGTCAGGGGAACCCTGGCATGGCAACAGAGAGCGAACCGGTCGGGGAAAGTATTTTTAAAAAAGAACAACTTCGAGGGCGGGCTCGTGGCTGCTTTCAGGTGTGCTCGGGCCAAGTGCCAGGTCCATCACCTTGACTTAGATTTCAAGGCCACGAGGGGTCCGGGGCGTTTTGATACCCAGCCTCTCCATTCCGCCCCGCAAGCCAGCTCGGGTTCCACTTTTTCTCCGGAGGCGAAGTCAGAGGCGAGAGTTTCCTGCCTCGAAGTATGTTCTGCATTTGCTCGGGGAATTTATTGGCTGCTGTGGGCGATAAGCAGGCAAGGGAAAGACCGCGGAGGCTGAGCGGACCTCCGCCATCTGGGCCGCCGCAGAAGTCGGGGCGCGGGCTGCCGCCGCCGCCGCCGCCGCCAGCCCGACAAGCGGGAATGAGTCACGCGCGAGAGAATTCCAAGAGCTGGGAAAGCTGGGCCCGCACACGCAGCCTCCCTCCGCGCGGGCACCGGGCGGGCCAACTTGGCGCGGGATCGCCCCGGAGGGGCCGACCTCCCCCCGCGCCCCCCGCGCGGCGCCACGGAAGCGTCCCTTCCGCCCGCCAGGCCGCCGGTAACAATAGCCGGGCTCTGCCCCGCCGGGCTGCGTGGGCGGGAGCTGCGCGCACTTACCCCCTGGAGAGGGCGCCGACTCGCGGGTCTGCGAGCCTCGGCCGAGCGCGCCCTCCGCAGCGAGCGCCCGGGAGGCGGGGCGGCGGCGGAGATAGGCTCCGGGCACGGCCGGCCCTCCTCGCCACCGCCCGCCTCCCGAGGGGTCCCGCCCCGCCCCGGGAAGCGCCCAGCGCCTGGCACCGCGGCGCGCTCCGCCACGGCGGCTCCCCTGCGCGGCCGCTGCGCCGCGCAGCCCCGTCGCGCGCAGGGTCCCGGGCGGGCGGGCGGGCGGGCGCTTGCTCGCTCGCACCAGTGCCCCGCGCCGCGGACGCGCAGGGCCCCCTTCTGCGCCCGCCGCGGGAGGCGGGGGGGACGGGACGCCGCCCGCCCGAAACTTGCAGGCGGCATCCGCCCGAGAAACTTTTCGGGGAAGCACGTCCTTCCAAACGCCTCCTAGCAACGCCCCCCCACCGCCCCCGAGAGCCGTTTCTGCTCCGGCACAGAAGCGGGAATTGTGGCAGACGCTGCTTTGAAAAATAGGGAACCGAACGCCAGTCCACTCCGGGACCCCTCCGGGACCCCAAGGTTTAGATAATGCCCCTTAAAGTGGCTGGGCTGCTGCACGGTGTATTTTCTGCCTGCAGCTCTGCAAATGATCTGCCGGTCGGTCCGGGGGGCTTGGCAGCCCCTGCAACCTGGTGCCCTCCACTTGTGGGGAATTTCAGCTCCCAGAATCCCCAGCCGGCATGGCCAGTGGTGAGGAATGGTGGGAGATACAATTCAAAATACTGGCAAGGCACCGAGTTGAGAAGGGGGGTGGAAAGCGGGGCCCTGTGGCAATCCGCCATCCATTCGGCATCCCAGGGGTCAAAACGGCGCTGCTGCGGGAGTAAAATCCAAATGGGCAGCGGCGCCATTTTCTCGCATGGAAGCAACAGCCTGGAGCCAGCGAGTGCAGAGGTCAGACTGCCTGCCTGGCACTTCGGAGACCAGGACCCACTTCCCATCCGGCCACAAAGCTGACCAGGTGAGAGTTCTCGACTGTCAATGAATCTGCTACACACTGCTGTTGTGAGGATAAAATGAGGGGAAGGTGCCATGCGTTCCTCACAAAAGGAAAACAACAGGGTACAACTGCCAGCGTGACAACCCATAGCAAACATCTCTCCACACAGCGCTAAAAAGTGAGGGGTGTGAGGCGTGTCACGGTCTCCCTCCGCACGGCATGAGAGAAGAGGAGCCTTGCTGTTCCAGAGCAGCACTCCTTACACACAGCAGCAACCCACAGGATCCCTCCAGCAGGATGGGGGCAAGCCCTGCTCCTGCCCAAGCCCTGGCAACCGGTGAAGGAGGCAGCTCGTGGCCAGCAAGGCTAGTAGCCACAGATAGCCTCCTCCCTCATGGATCTGTCCAGTGCCTTTTCAAAGCCATCTAGACTGGCAGCCATCGCCTCTTCTTGTGAAAGCCGATTCCATAGTGCAGGAGGACTTCCTTCTATCTGTCCTCAAACTCCCACCCATCAGCTTCCTGGGGTGACCCCAGGTTAGAGTGTTATGGGAAAGGGGGGACATTATTTTAAACACCTCTGCGATGTCTCCCCCGACTTGCCTGTTTTCTAAGGCTGCTGCAGCTTGGTGCGTCCTTTCGCTGTATTTTTTCCAGCTCATGGGGCTATGCTTATCCTTTCCCAAATACCATCCAATCTAGTAGATCTGGATGGGAGAGAGAGTCTGCCTCAAGATGATCCAAGCAGAAGCTTCAGCGCACGTAGCAAGCGCTGCCCGGTCTCAGAGACGGGCTCCACTGGCAACAGCAGAGTTAATGTTTGACCTGTGCAGTCGGTCATTTTGGCCATCTCTGGCAGCCAGATAAAACTGGTGCTCCCCACTGACCCTGGCCCACCCCAGGAAGAGGCAGGGACCCCTCCCTGGTGCCATGCTGAAGTCCTGGAGCCTGCTCAGGAAAACGCAAGACAACTTCTTCGCCACCGAAGTTCATCAGAACGTCAAGAAAAGGCCTGATGAAGTGGGGTGCGGAGAAGTAGGGGCACCATTTTCTCCCTCCTTGCACCATGCTTGTCTCTCATCTGCCAGTGAGCACGTTTACAGAGGAGTGCCTGCAGTCTTCCTTTGCTTTTTAAATCTCAACATACTCTGTTTGTTTCAACATGTTAATGGCAAGATAAAATAGGAAAACATTGATGGGTATATTTTTTTAAAAGATCATTAGAAGCCGGTTACTAAGCAAGGAATTAAGGAATTGCAATAAGAAGAAAACAGATATTCAAACACACCCATTGTAATGTGCAAACCTGAGGTGCATAATGCCTGAATAATCTCTGGAATTCGAGCACAGCAGTGTCCAGGAGGCCTCTGGTAGACCAATGCGGTAACCAGGATGCTGGACAAGGCGGACCTTTGGCCATATCATGGGGCTCATCCGATGCTTGTCGGAATGATGAACCCTGCTGGGTTCAGGCAAACGGAATGCCTCCCTACCTGTCACGTTTCCCTTCAGACAGGGCAGAGGAGTTGCACCTACTCCCTCTGGCCCTTCCACTCTCCAACCCACGTATCTTTATGTCCACCATGTCCTTCCACTGTTTGTTCTGCAGTTACAGCACAGCTCACGTCCCATCTGCTCTCCCCACCCACCACGCCATGTGATGTCATTTAAGAATACTTTAGGGAAATGGCATGGAGAGCTTTTCAAGAGGGAAAGGTCCATTCTGCTAGCTGTGGCAGACCTGCGGTATCTCTAGATACTCTGGAATACAATTTCCATCAGCCCCAGCCAGCATGGTGAAGAATGGTGTGCGCTGTCATCCGAAAAGGCTGGAGGGGCCAGGCATCGTACAAATGGGGTGGAATTAAGGAGGCGGGTCAGACTACATGCGTTAAATCCACCAGCCAGGGCAGGAGGGGGTCTTGATCTGGGTGCGATGCGCTTATCGTCATGGCCCTCCAGCGCACGACTCCGCCAATGCTCTCTTTGCACGCAGAGTAACGCACCGTTTCTTCACGGCCACATCTGACGGCACTTACGGATCCCAGAGCATCGCCTTCCCAGGCGACATGGGCCCATCGTGCTGACTGCGTGACCTGGTTTGCAGAGGGGGGTGGGCTCAGCCATAGGCGGCGGCGCATGCTGGCTGGCTGGCTGGCTGGCACCGCTCCGAGCGCACCGGCAGAAGCCGGGTCCTTCAAGAGCGGCTGAACCCCGAATGGGCGCCGCGCCCGGGCAAGACGCGCGAGGCTGGAGCCAGGGCTGGGCCTCAGGCCGCCGGTGCGCGCCACGGCCAGGCTCGCAGCCCCTGGCCGCGCTCTCACCACTGCACCCGCCGGCTGCCAAGCGCATCCGGGCCAGGCGCTGCAGGGCCGCCCGCCCCTCCCTTCCCCTCCCCTCCCCTCCCCCCCCCTCCCCCTCGCCCACCGCCCGGCGTGCTGCTCCCCAGGGCGCCGCTTCCACGCTGGCCCACCCCCGCCGTCGCCGCCCCTTCCTTTCCTCCATTCATTTCCTCCCATTCAACCCCCCGATGCCAGCATAAAGTATGGCCCCGCCCCCCAGCTGAACCAATCACCGCGAGGCCAAGAGCGTGCCCAAAGCGGAGGCCCTCCCATTGGCCGTGCCTCCTGCCAATTCCGACCGGCCCCGCCCTTACCTCGGAACCTGGCGAAAAAGCCCCGCCCCTGCCCGCTTCTCCTCTCCGGCCCCGGTCACCGGCTGTCTCAGGGGAAGGGAGCGGCTGACAGGAACTGTGAAGGAGAAGGCGCCGAAAAGGCTCGGTCGTTTCGGCGGCGATGGCAGCGCCTTCCCCGCGCCCGTTAGGCTGCGGTCTCTCCGCCGGTGCTGCCTTGCTCCTTCACCGGCCGGGGGAAGGGAACTGCGCATGCGCGAGCGGCCGTTCGGACCTGCCGTGCGCACGCGCGGCTCCAAGGCAGCCAGGTTTGCGTTGATAGCGCCGAGTGCGCATGCGAAAAAATGTAAAGCGTCCAGGGAGGAGACGCTCGCCTACAGGAGGAGGGCGCTTGCGCAATGCGACGCCCGCAAACTAAGGGAAGGGCGCTGGCGCCCTCTCCTGGTTGAATGCCGGCAACACACGGGGGGAAAGGGTCTTAATTATACGGCAATTCTTAATTATGGCTGTGATGCTGATGAATCACCGTCGGAATAAAGGCGCTTTCCAGAGCAACGTCGCCAAAAGGCAGTATACAACGAATAACATCAAAAAAGTTTCCCCGTTCGTTTGCATCAGGGCGCCTTAAGTTTCCCGACGGAGAAACAGCGAGACATATGCTAAAAATGTGTTAACTGCCCAGAGAGCCCTGGGGCTCTTGGGCAGGATAGAAAGGAAATAAATACACACATAAATAAAATAACCTACGTTTGCGATATTAGTAGCTTTGTCTTTTTCTTCCTCAAAATTTAGCAAAAGGTAAATAGACTGCTGGAGCATAGAAAAGATGGAGACAGAAGATGGTTAGCAACCAGCAGCAAAAGCTGTTCGTTGTAGATACTGGAGGTAGAATAAGCTTCTCGGCAGGGCAAACTAACAGACAGGACAGCTGGGAGGCAAAGACATTTCCCAGTCTCACCAGTGACTACAGAACAACCACACCCATTGAATTCAGTGGGACTTACTTCCATAAGAACAGCCAAGAGCCATCCAGTCCTGCACTCTGTACAAACAGTGGCAAAACAGCTGCCCACTGGATCCCCCAAGCAGGATGGGTGCAAGACCTCCTCCTGCCCAACTCCTCAGCAACAGGGGAATGGAGGCAGACCACCTCTGGAGAAGCAGGGAATGCATAGCCAACAAGGCCAGTAGCCACGGAGAGCCTCCCCCCATCCCCGTATGAATCTGCCCAATCCCCGTTTAAAACCCTCCAGATGGGTAGCCATCACCTCTTCCTGTGGCAGCAAATCCCACAGTTTAACTACGCACTGTGTGAAGAAGTCCTTCCTTTTATTTGTCCTAAACCTTACCCCAAACAGCTTCATGGGATGATGCTGGGTATGAGTGTAATGGGAGAAAAATGTCTCCACCTTCTCCCCACCGCGCCCAATTTTAAACTCTATCATGTCTCCCCTTCCTTGCCTCCTCTCCTGGCTAAACTACGCCAATTGCTGAACTTGTTCCTTACAGGGGAATTGCTCCACCCTCTTGATCACCTTCATTGCCCTTCTTTGCCCTTTTTCCAACTCAATAATGTCCTTTTTCAGGTAAGGCAACCCAAACTGTACATCAAATTTGCAAAGATCACTCCATGCTTTACAAACTACAGCAAACCCCTTGACTGTGCGGACCATGAGGAGGAGGAAAGGGGCTCCCGCAGCACTTGATTGTCCTGGTGCATTGTGGACAAGAAACTACTGTTACAAAAAATATGGAGAAACGGAATGGTTGCAGGGTGTAGATTATCTTTTTATCTGTTCGATCGATATGCAGAACATAAAAGGAAAGCTGTCAGAAGAAGGAGTGAAAGTTGGCGGAAGACGCATCAGGAATGTAAGATATGCAGGTAATACCGTATTTGTGGCAGAATCAGCAATGAATTAAAATGACTCCTGATGAAAGTGAAAGAGGAAGGTGCAAAAATGGGACTGTGGCCGAACATTAAGGAAAGTGAAATCATGGCTACAGAAGCATTACAGAACATTCCTGTTAACGATGAAGAAACTGGAATTGTGAAAGATTTTGCATTCCTCAGCTCAGCTCAGTCATTCATTCAAACGAAAACTGCAGCACGGAAATTTGAAGACGACTGGAAAGGACAATGATGAAGGAACTAGAAAAGATAATCAAATGCGAAGCATGTTTCACTGGAGACCAAGCCAGGGTCACGTTTGGTTGTGGAAGCTGAACAATAAGGAAAGTTGACGGGAAGAATATAGAGGCATTGAACCATGGTGCTGGAATCGAGCTTTGTGGATGCCCTGGACCAACAGAAAGGCAACTACTGCGAGTGAGTCCTTGAATAAATCAAGCCAGAGTTTTCCCTAGAGGCAAAAATGACAAAGCTGAGATTGTCCTGATATGGGCCCCTCACGAGAAAGTACAACTCTCTGGAGAAGACCATCCTGCCAGGGCAAGCCAAAGGCAGAAGAAGAGGAGGACCGAATACAAGATGGACGGACGCCATCAAGGAAGCCACAGCCTTGCATTTGCAAGAGTTGAGCAGGACTATCAAGGATAAACATTTGGAAGGCTCAGGGGGTCACCCTAAGTCGGAGATAACTTGACAGCACCTCACAACATGCAGTTTATCCTTTTCACAGCTGCCACACACTGGGTCAAAACGTCAATTAAGTGTCCACCACAACCCCCAGATCCCTTCCTTGATCTGCCACTGCCAGCTCAGATCCCATCAGCCTATACCTGAAGTTGGGATCATTTGCAGGAATGTGCATTACTTTACCCCTGCTTATATTAAACAGCGTTTGCCATTGTATTTGCAACTGGACAGCCACCTGAGACTTGGGAGTCATGTCCCGAGCAGGCGCGCAGACCCGTTGGTCCCTTCCAACTCTACTATTCTAGGATTCTATTTTTATGCCCAATCTCCCATCCTGGAGAGATCCTTTGAAGTGTCTCACAATTCCTAAATAATGTAGTATCATCAGCAAACCTGGCCACTGCTTACTCCTAACTCCAAATAAGTTATGGATAGGTTGATAAGCATTGATCCTAACACAGAACCCTGCGGGACCCCACTGGTTACATCCCTCCGGTTGGAGAAATTACCATTTCTTCTGCTTTATCTAGCTCACACACTCCGCTTTCTACTTTCTGCTTCATCCCCTCTCTTTCCAAGTAAGTGTGCCTAGGACTGCATCCATATAGCCCACCAATTAGTTTCCGTGGGACTGTGATTTAGGCCTACTGCAGCTCGGACTTTGGTGATCCCTCTTCCAGACTCCCTGGCTATAACCTGCTTCGCTCGCTCTGGACGAAATTGAACAGAATGAGATGTAATACCGGAAGGAATGCCTCGGCCTGCATCAATGGGGATGCAAAGATTCTCCTTGTTGTGACTGTGGTGCCGCAGTGCAAACCATCAAGTGTATTTTGCAAGAATGCCCAAGATGTGTGTTTCCTGGCTCCTTAGACGATCTGCACGAAGCAACCCCAGAGGCGATCGCCTGGTTAGCGGAACGATCCAATGATGAGGCTATTCCTGCACCCCTGCAGAAGTTGTGCGCGTGTTTGTGCGGATTGTGTGCTCGTGGCCTCATCCTACGCTAAATAAATACATAAATAAAATCCTTCTGGGTTATGGCGAGCCTATGATGAGCGCCCTCTCGCAAATTCAAGGCTGGGGCGTCTTCTCCGGAGTGGATCCATGCGGTGCTCCTTCCTCGAGCTGCTGCCTGCCAGGATTCTGGAGGGCCTTCTGCTATGCTGGCTGGGAATGATGGGGGTTGCAGTCCAGCACAACCGGGCAAGTGAGTTCCAGGGGCCGGCAAATTAAGAGCCTGCTTTTTCCCGCAGTGCAACTCGCAGGTTAACCCCTGCGCGGCCGCGGCCGCTCGGCAGCTTTCGGACCACAAGATCCCCCAGAAGCTCCTACGGCCCCGCCCTTGGCCCCGCCCCCGTCGCGATTGGTCACGCAGCCGCTCCAGAGGGCGGTCGCTGTGGGCGCCCTTGCCCCGCCCCCGCCCCCGCCCCCGCCGCGCTCTCTGGGACTCGTCGTTCCCTCCGCGCGTTCCACCCAGCCTCGCCTCCCCCGCCCGACTACGCCTCCCAGAGGCCTCCGCGAAGGAACAGCCCACGGAGGCGGGCTCCACGCCCCGGCCCAGAGGGGGCTGCTCCCCGCCGCCCCACGCGCTTCCGTCCCGCTCGCGGCCCAATCGGCACGCTCGAGGCGCGCGCCGGCCGGCCGTGATTGGCCCGTTTGGAAGCGGGGCAGAAATTTGAAATTCCTCAACGGCGGCGGCGGGCGGCGGCGGCGAAGAAGGAGAAGGAGGCGCGGCGGCGGCGCTCGGGCCGGCTGGGTGAGGCAGGCGCCGCGCGGAGCGAGCGGAGCCGAGCCGGTGCGGGTCCCGGTCCCGGTCCCGGTCCCGGTCCCGGTCCCGCGCGAGCCGGGCGGGTGGCTTGCGGCCCCGGGGCGCCGCCTCCGTTCTCCTCCGCTGACCCATCCGGGGGCGGCTCTGCGGGGCGCCGAGGCGGTAAGGGCAGGCCGGAGGCCCCTCCGCCGGGCGCGGGCGCGGGTTTTCCCCTCGACATGCCGGGCTCGGGAAGCGTCTGCGCCGGGCCCAGATCCTTGAGTCCGCCCGTTGTTTGCAATGGCAATTACTGTCTTCGGCTGCGGGTTGCATTTGTGTAGCGATGCCGCTCCGTGTTTGTGTGTGTGTGGCCGCCCTGAGACAGGGTGAGGGGCGGGATGGAAGCCCTTTAGACAAATCGCTTTTCCCGCGGGGGAGACGTCGGGGCATCTGTGAGGAGGAGGGCCGGGTTGCAGCCCGCGGGTTTTAAAGCCTCCCGGCGAGCGCAGAGCGACTGCAGACCGCCTGCGCGTTGCTCCGAGTCCGTCCCAAAACCGAGCTCGGCAAAGAACTTGACCATCAGCTGCGTCGCTGCGGGGCGGTGTTGTCCTCGTGGAGGTCAGTCGAGGTGTGTCGTCTTACGGGGCCACCTTTACTACGGATTGATGTTCCCATAAATGAATGTCTCTCCCTCCGCATAGTGAATTCAGTCTGCGAGAAAGAGATCTAGCCCGACTGTCTTGCCGTCCTGCTTTCTGCATGCAGGGAGCGTCTCTGTATGGAAGCGCGTTCATTCGTGAAGGTGGGCGCACACAGGTGACGAGTAAATCCCCAGAACCCTGGGTAAGATCTGGGCTGTGCAACCTAATCCTTGAAGAAAAACTTAGAAGCAAGTTTCATTCTGTTTGATGAGGCTTGCACTGCAGTCTCTGTAATCCTGTTAATATTTACTTGTATGCAAATCCTATGAGTTCAATGAGACTTATTCCCAGGCCAGTGAGAGTAGAACTGGCTTGCTCAAGTCTTGGGTGACAGGTATAGCCTGCGTTAAGAGATTCCTTCTGTGGTGGAAGATACCTCTGTTAGGGTTGGAATGTTCCCGGGTTAGGTGAAAGATTGTTTTTGGATTACTTCCCCAGCATCTCGACAAAATTCCTTTCATAGCAGTGCCTCAGGTCCCAGTTTTGTCTTGCAGAAATTGTTCGCTTGTCATGTAAAATGTGTGGGGTAAAGATAACATGGCGGTCTAGCCCATATTCTGCCTTTTCTGCAACATGGGGCGGCAGAGATAAGAAACTAGTCCAAGGTATCCTCAAGACTGGATTGCTACTGTGCTGCCCATAAGGCTAGTCCAGAAGTTGTCAAATGCCACAGCTTGGCTGTTGTTGGAAGCCACCTTTTCCCAGTATGTGACGCCTTTGCTGTGGGAGCAGCATCTCCTGCCTGTCCACCACCCACCCAGGCTTAAGATTTTAAAACCAGTGTATGAAGTCCCGAACAATTTGGGCCTGGATGCTCGAGAGAGTGCCTTCTCCCCTGGCAGCTTGCCTGCTCACTGGGGTCATCAGACGGCATGTCCACAGTGGAGCCACATGGACCTATGGCCAGACTGGAGCCCCCTCGAGCAGAGTGCACAGAAAGCCTTCAGCATGGCAGTTCCACTTCTTTTGTGGATATAGCAAAATGTGGTATTATTGGGGCTTTGACCCTGAAGATGAATGTTATTTGCTGTTCAGCATTCACTGTTGGGATGGGAATCTGGCCATCCCAGAATCACCGAAAGGTTGCATCCCCTTCCCCCCACCCCTCCAGCCAGTGCTTTAATTTTCCCGTTTTGTTTAGGATTTTCTCCCCATACTGAAAAGCTGAAGTGCCTCCCTTCCAGTGCAGTCATGGCACGGAAGCACTCAGCTGAAATATGCTGGAACCTGGCCTTCCCTTGAGTCTGTCTTCAACAGGAAATTACGGCCTCTAGCCAAAAAAGGTTTTGCCCTCCTCATTCAAACAATCCCGTCTGTTTCTGATGCTCAAGGAACATCATTGCTTATGGAGCTGAAATGATGCTGTTCATGCAGAAGAGGGAAGCACTTGCCATCTTGGGGAGGAGGCATGTCAGCGTTTGCATGAGTGTAAAAAAAATCTCGAGGCGGCGGGGCCAAGGGAAATCTGCAAAGAGCCCAGTGAGTGCTTTGTGCTCGCAGGCCCTGGAGCGTCTTCTGGTAGGGTGCAAGCGAGGCAAGGAATAGAGGGCCTGGCTTGCTGGACAGCACACAGGAGCACTCCGCACTGCGAATCCGGTCAGTATCCCCACGTTGCTTATCTTTGAAGCCACAGTATCTGTACTACCTTTTTCTTTTGTCAGCCTGGTGGAAGAAAGTGACTTTCACCTTAGAAACATAGAAACAGAGCGAGTCAGAAGGGGTCTCCCGGGCCATCTAGTCTGACCCCTGGCTCCAGCTGGCTCCGCTCACGACATGCCCACCATGTGCATGTCCAGCCTGTCTTTGAACACCCTCGCCGATGGGGCCTCAACCTCCTCCCATGGAAGCCCATTCCATGCCCTCGGGGTCCTACCTGTCAGGAAGCGCTTCCTGGCATCCAACTTGAACCTTGGTTCCCTGAGCTTTGCTCCGTTGGAGTGCATCCTGCCTTCCTCTGCAGGGGAGAACAGGTCTCTCCCCACCTCCATGTGACCTTCTCCTTGTGCAGGCAGGCAGAGTATAGAGGGTGTCCCAGTGCACAGGGGCCTTTTGGCTCACTGCAATTTTTGCCCTTTTAAAATTGAGAGGTGGCGTCTTGCACACTAGGAAGCAGTGAACGTGGTCATGGGATCCTAGAAGAGTAGAGCTGGAGGTGGCCAGAAGGCCATCAGGTCCAACCCCCTGATATTGCAGGACACCAAGTCACACCATCCTGTTCAGATGACTATCCAGACACTTGTGTCTTCTGTGCAGCAAAGCCAGCATTTGGGTGACTGCGGAAATACAGAACAGCTTGCAAAATAGTCACATCTTTCATGAAACAAGCAGCAGTATTTTACCTGATGATCATCCTCCAATAATTGTCTCTCTGTTAGACACGCTCCATCTGATCTTCGCTTCTCCAACCTCATTCAACCATCCAGTATTTGAAAAACTCCTTGGCTTGTTGTGACATCACAACCTGGCTATATGTCCTCCCTCACTCCAGTGTCTCCATCTTAAACATTTCCACTTTTATGGATACCGTGAAGTTTCCGCCACAGAGCAATCCCAAGATGCATTGCAGCAAGCATGACTTCAATTTCGGCCATGCTCAAGATGCCTGAGAGAATGATTTGTGTTCATGGAGGGTACAGGGCCACTTGCCAATATGCTGGGGAGCACCAGCATATTGGCAAGTGGAGGCTTTCGGTTATTTGGAGGCTTTCGGTTATTAGAATGGCTGCTCTGTTCATCCAGGAGGAGAGGATGGGAACAAGGCACGCAACTGGGACGGATGTTATGATTCGCGATTCCTAGTCGATGTTTGCAACACGGTTTGTGCAGCGATGCATTTTGTTGTGACAGTGAATCTGGCTGCAGGTCCGGCACCAAGTGTACGCAGGCGACTAGGTAAAAGCTGCCCTTGCGTTGCGAACAGGAGCGTTGGAGGCCTCTGATTCTGCCTTGCACCAAGTTCGACACATCGGCCCCAAATCCTCTGCTGTCCCTTTAACACCTATTTTTAGCCTGTCCCATCTTGATGTCTCCCAGAGCTTGTGGGGTCTGGATTACAGGGCATGCCATGTCAGGGGCATTTATTTTTGGGTTGCTGGGAAGGGAGACACAGATATTTAACAGTGGCAGGGGAGAAGGGGCTGAAAGGCCTGGGGAGCCCTGGCACTGCTTTTATTTCTCTCATTTGACTGTCCCCGCTCCACAGATGGGTCTGTTGCAACATCAAGCACGATGGATAAGCAGAATTAGTTGGGGATCGTGTTGCAACCCAGCAGGACTTCTGGACTGGCAGCTGCAGGCTGGCACATGGGCCTTCCGATGCTGGGCTGCCCAGATGTTCATGTTGGCTTTGCATTGGGAGGAGCTTTGCCCAGCGGAGAGGGAAACGCCCGGGCATCCAACAGCAGTGGGATGTGGGAGACTTGGGGTTCGCAACACATTTTCTCTTTCTGCATCTGTGTGTTAAATGTATCGTCTGCTTCTAAGCCCAAGTAACACGGCTGTCCTTTTGCAACAGGGGTGATGGGATCTGTTTTCAATTTATTTTTCCTGCCAATGACAGTGAAAAGGAAAAAAAAAAAGAGGATACAGCTGTTGCAGTTCTCCCTGTATTTGAAATGACCCAACAATCTATAGACCTCATACCGCAATATAACAATATCAGTATTTTTACACACCGAGGGGCTTAATACATGTGTTTTTGAAGTACCTGTTCATGTCCTGTGGAGTTGCACAATCAACCAGTGGAGGAGTGGAGCCTGGGAAGTGAACAGAAGTGCCACGCTGGCGTGGAGGACGGGGCAGAGGGGGGTGACTTCTGCCCTGAGCTGTAATTCGGCCTGCAGTGCAGTTGCGTAGCCTCGGTTCACTGATGGGGATTGTGCTCACCCTGCTGAGCACAGCTGCTGTGGGGACTGAGTGCATGTAAGTTGCAGGAGAGGCCAAGTGCGGCTACTAGAAACCGCTTGTATCTGTGGCGGAATTGAACTTCACTAAGGTGCTAGGTGCCCTGTAGCATATCGTCCTCCAACGTGGGGTGGCACGCAGGGCTTTGCGAGCGCATCGGAATCCGGGGTGCTGAGGAAAAAGCAGTTGGGTTAATACCCTGACTGATTTTCTGGGGGTATTTGGTCTTGTCCAGCGGGCTGCTCTCCTGTTCAGGCTTCCGGAGAAGCGCATGCCTGCCAACCCATGCCAAGTAAAATTCTCCTCTGGGCAGCCTTGGCGGGAAAGAGCAAAATTCAGTGGCAGGGTGT
The DNA here is from genome assembly GCA_023646645.1 of Varanus salvator macromaculatus. Lineage (NCBI taxonomy): Eukaryota > Metazoa > Chordata > Lepidosauria > Squamata > Varanidae > Varanus > Varanus salvator. The sequence continues at coordinate 2,394,364 of JAIXND010000771.1, read as the reverse complement.
ATGCTCTGCGTGCCGGACCTTCCAGGTGTGTTCCCTGCCATGTCCAGGAAGGACTGGGAGAGTCCCCTTCCTGAACTCCCAGTTAAGAACTGCCAGTCAGTGTTGGCAACACTGGGCTGGATGGAGCAAGATCTGGCCTGGTAAGAGGCTGCCTCCAAAGAAGTGTTTCCGTGCGGGAGGAGGGCTGGGCCTTGGTGGGCTTTTGCCAAGCGCCCGCCCTGGCGTGTGTGGGCTGGCGAGTTACTTTTGCAGACTTATTTGGGAGCCCAAACTGCAGTGACTTTCTTTGGGTGGGCTTTAGCGGGGCAGGTCTCCTTCAGTTGGCCTGACATCTTTAGATGAAGGAATATGAAGTGGCCTTTGCAGCAGATATTCATTGATGTCTTTGGAGTAACAGGGCAGATGGAAGGGGACGCTTGCGTCGTGGTGAGGCAGTGAGTTTATGCTCTGGGCTTCCCCTTCTCTGTCCACCCACCTCTCTGGCCCGGCTGCTTCTGTCATGGCTGGCGTTTTGGAGCGGTGGTGGATGAGCTAGTCCTTGGCAGCTGAGACTGATGTGGAGGGAGAAGCCGCCAGGTAATTTCGCCATGACCTAGGGTAGCATTCGCCAACCTGGTGTCCCCCAAATAGTTAAACAACAATTCCCATTATCCAGACTGTTGTCCTGTTGGAAGATGCTGGTGAGCCTTGTAGTCCAGAAACATCTGGAATGCATGTTTGGAAAGACCGGGCTAAAAGAAGCAGTTCATGACTGTTAGAGAATCCTAGAAGAGTAGAGTTGCAAGTGGCCAAGAAGGGCCTGAGTTGGGCCTCTGCTCAGAGCAGGACTCCAGGCTGGCCACTGGCTCTTGAATGCCACCACCTGCTGCTCTAACAGGTGCTCAGGTAATAGACTCCAGCCACGGTGCTCCTTTTATTCCTTGCTCCGTTTATATCGATCTGGATGCTCTTGATGGGCGACTGAGCTTATCCTCCTGTATTGCTGTGTGGAGCCATGTATCTTTAGCATGGCGTGGCTCCGCTTCCTTCTCTGTTCTTCTTGAACAAGTTACATCCTTCCGTTGATCGTCGTGGGAGAGTCTTGTTTGTTTGTTTGTTTGTTTGTTTATTAAATTTGTATCCCACCAAGTTCCAGTTATGCCTCTCGGGTTGTATTCCCTCCCCTGGATGAGAAGTTCAAGTTCATGCTCTTTGTCTCCTATACTCTGCGCATTACTATGTAGGCATTGAAGAGCATGTGCTTTATGAGCTGCCTACATTTTTTGGATGGCTGTCGCTGGGCACTGCTAGAGCAGGTCTTTTGGCTGTGGTGCATAAGCCTTTGCTTGCTCTTATGGCCAAGTGTGCTTCTCTCTCTTCCTGATGGGATTCCCTTCACTGGTTCTAGGAAGAATATTCCTTCTTCAAGGTCACGTAAAGTGTTCAAAAAGACAACATTGTGTTATCCTTACAACAGCTCTGGAAACGGGGTGGTTGCGGATGGGGAGGGTAGAACGCTGAGCTATTTTGGCTTCCCCGAAGCTCCCTGGTGCGAGTTCTTGGCAGTGTCGAGTTTGATGCAGTCTGCTGTGTAAGTTGACCTTACTGCTGCTCAGTGCGAGGTGACAAAAGACTATCACCTCTTTGGTGTGCTGCTGCCCAGCCCAAAGTTGGTGACTGGGGTTCTGCCCGCAAATTGCAGTCCATACCCTCAATCCTAGAGGCTGACCCCGTGGCCTCTGACATGCTCTCCAGTGGCACGGCCATTGCTTCTGCTGCTGCCCCACAGGGGTGGGTTGACCTCCCTCCCCTCCCCTCCCCTCCCCAACATGGCTTGGAAACCCTACCCTTCCCTGGGGGGGGGATTCCCCACATGGTCCCCCAGTGAATGTGTCGCTCCAGCTCTGGGTGCCCCACCATCTCCTCATAATGAAATGCCTGCTGTCACCCGATCTCTGAGCAAGAGGCTGGGGCGCAGGCCGGCCAGCCGGCCTTGGATCCAGCCATGGCTGAAATGTGACGCCCACTCCGCTTGGCAGCTTGACTTCTTGGGCCGAGTGGGCCAAAGGAACGTTGGTGACGCACTTCGGTTTTTTTGAGTTAGTAGTGTTGACAGAAACACGATCTGATCAACAGGGCTAGGGAGGGATCTAATTCCAGCCAAGCTTTGGAGCGCCATTGCTCTGGCTTGCGGCCGCCCCTTCCCACTCTCCTTGGCTACCTTGGTTTCTTGCCTCGGCTTCTCTGCAACCCGGGTAAGCTGCTTGTGGGCCGAGGCAGGACCCCCGTTTTGCCGTCTTGGACTAGTTCAGGTGCTCCGAGAGCGCCATCCCCTTTGGTATGTGGCAGGCTCCACGCCTTGGCGAGGGGAGGGGACGGGTTATTAGTTAGAGTGGCACCTGCTAATGGTGCTGTAATTTATATCTGGGCAGCCTTCCCACGTGTGAGCGAAGCTGGCTTTGCAGAAGTGCATAAACGGGCCATAATCCCGCCTGCGGCTTTAGCTGATGGAGGAGCCCGCGCGCACGGAATGCTTCCAGCGAAGCCACTGCTGGGAGCCCGTTGGCTTTGTGGAAGCTCTTGCTGCTGCAGTGTGCCAGTACCGGTGGAAGATGTTGAATGTTGAAATAGGGTCGCCCGCGTGAGAGAGAGTTCAGCTTGCGTCAGAGAACATGCCTGTGCCCTGGAACAGGGCTGGACAACTCGTGGCCCTCCCGATGTTTTGACCTACAACTCCTGCCCTCTTTACCTCTGGCACAAACTGGCTAGAGCTGATGGGAACCATAGGCCAGGACACCCAGGTTCCCACGTGTGGCACAAGTTCACTCCTGCCACAGGTTGTCTACCCTGCCAGCCGGCGTGGCCATTTCTGCACCGGCTGCGCTTCAGGGCAAGTGTAGGCAAGGGCGAGAGGGAAGTTCTCCAGTGATAGAAACAGAGCGAGTCAGAAGGGGTCTCCCGGGCCATCTAGTCTGACCTCCGGCACCAGTGATATGATATATCTCTGCCTCAGGCCTTCCCGTGAGCAGAGGCAAAAGACTGGGATGTCCGGAAGGTGCCCCTGCTGTGTCTTCTGCAGAGGGAGGGAAGTACAGAGGAAGTCCTGCCCCCCGCCACCCACCCACACGCTTCTCCACCCCTCCACCAACTGTCCACACTCCTCTAAGTTGGGGGTTCTGGTGCCCTTGCATCCACTGTGCACTGACTGAGTTTCCTGGGGTGGCCCACAACTATTCCAGTGACCCATGGCTTAGAGAGCTGTGCAAACCGGGACATCCCATGAATCTCCACTCACCCCAGGGGGCTAGCAAGCCGTGGCTGAAGGGGGACTACTCCAACTGCCTTCTCAGGAAGACAGCCCGTTTCCCCCGTCGCTGCTCAGGAGAGGAGGGAAAGGGGCCCCGGGCCTCTTCTGCTGGCCCACCGCCTGAGCAAGGAGGGGGCTCAGAGGGCCCGGCATCCGCCTCTCAGGGCGTCGTGCTGGCTGGCTGGCACGAGGCAAGACGCCCCTTCGCCTCGGTCTCTGCCCAAGGAGCAGGGCTGTGGGTTGGGTGGTACCGACGCTGGTTTGCTTAGCTGCCCCCCAGCTGGTGTGATGCCCTTGAGGACCTGAGTGCTTGGCTGGGCCTCCTCCCGGGGGAGACACCCCATGTGCCCCTGCCCGCAGCTGAGATTGTTGGGTGAGCCCACGGGCATGACAGAGGCACCGAGAGGGAGCCGCCTGCAAGCAGAAGCGGGCACGTCCTCGCGGCAGCGGCCAGCGTGGTGCTCCAGCCGAGCAGTGGCTTGGGCTGCCTTGGGCCGGCCAGCACCCGGTGAAAGCCCGGCACAGGGCCATTCGCTGCCTCCTTCCCCTGGGTTCCTCAGCCCGTGCTCTTGCTGATGCCAAGAGAGAGGGCCTGCTCGTGAGCAATCCTGCTGTCCCAGCATCCGCCACCTTTCGTTTAAGAAAGAAAAGAAAGGTACTGAAAGCTTTTGACACACTCGTTTAATTTTCACAACCCAAGGATCTGTGTGTGATTTGCTGACAATCCCAACCCTTTCCACACAGTTTGATTCCTCCACCACGTAAATTGGTGACCTTCGCTGCCGCTGTCCCTCTTTCTTTGTTCCATTTCGGTCTGAGATATTTGTTATTGAAACACATGCACATGTATTCTCACATGCTTGCTAGCGAAAATCTTCTGGAAAACCAGATTTTCCGAAAAACTGACAATTTTCCTTGAGAAGAAGAGCGCACTGGGCCATCCCGCTGCACGGCTGTGAGGCAGCAGCCTGGCTGCACGGACTGGGGATATTACTGCTCCACAGCAATCCAGTGCGCTAACAGGCTTCCCTTCATCGAGTAATGCTTCAGGTGCACACCAACCTTGACGCATGGAAAGTGCCTGTTTTGTGGAAGGTACCCTGCATGAGCTTGGCATTGCCCATGCGTCAGGGAGCGGCGTTTCTGCTCCTGGCTCTCAGTTCCTTGCTAGAGAACACGCTGGGGCTCAGGCTTCTGCTTTGGTCTCGTCTCTTTCCTGGTGTTTGTGGTTGAATGGTGTGCCCGCTGCGGTCGTCCTGGAATGTGTGTAGGATGCGCAATGTCCAATCTCAACCACAGATCATTGACTGGCTTCGCCAGAACGATGGGAGGTGAACAAACGGGCATCTGCAAGATACATGCCACACTATGAATCCTGTATAAATCTTGTTTCTCAGGACTCTTCTCCAAAAGTGCCAGGAAAGGACCTGCTTCGGCAGAGGAGGGGGCAGAATGTCTCAGGAGGCGTATTCCTATGACGTCCCCTACACGGGTGTCGACTTCAATGACATGAATGACGATGCGACCATCGGTGTTGATGCTTGGTTTGGTGAGTGTGCTCGCCGGGTAAAGGTGGGCACTATTCCTGGTGGGTGGGGGGTTGCCACACTGCTGGCTGGGGGCTTTAGGGGCTTGGGATGCCTGTCTGCAAGTTCTTCCCTCCTGCTGTATGATGTTCGGGAAGCGATGTCGTGGAGCACGCCGTCTCCGAGTGCCCAAGGTGCGTGGAGCGTCATAGCGACAGGCGCACTTCTCGGAGCGGGTGGGTGAAGCATGTGCGGGTCCCTCATTCCATGAGGGCTCTTTGCACCACACCCAGCCGGTCTTTGCTAACATCGAGCATAATCTTCAACTGCTGTCAAAAGGTGGCCAAGTCTCTGCAGGCGGCCAAGTCTACTGCCAGAAATGTCCGTGCTGCGGGGCCTTTGCTGCTGCCCCCGCTCAGGCCGCTGAGGCCACCGGCGCCCCCATGACGCAGCAGCTCCGGCTCGGGGACAGCCAAAGGTCTGCTGCTTTGCAGGTGCACAAGGCCTGGATTGATAGCCGTAAGACGGCCGAGACAGGCTGTTCAGTACCCTGTTTCGGTGATATATCGTGCAATGCTAAATATGTAACATTTCTTCAGTGTCACATATCCGGGTGAGACATAAATCTTTCGAATACCTTAAAATAGAAGCGTGCTTTTAAAGAAAGGCTCTCGGTGGGAGATCCTGATCGGTGAGCGGGAGCCTTTGAAACCAGGCCGCAAAGCTGATTGGAGAGCGGCTGGGTGGGAAGGGGAGTTGAGCCGTTTCCCCAGCCTCACCTGCCTGTTCCTGATTCCCAAGAAGCCGTTCGGGGCAGGAGGACATTGATGTTCCTGTTTTTTAACATGGTTGGCAGATTCGCAGAGCGGCTGCCTCACCTGCACACTTCACATCCAGACTCTTGTCATTCCATTAGCGTGACTTGCCTGGGGGGACTTAGGACGCCAGGGACTCTCCTGACCGGCTCGGGGCGCTGCCTGGCTTTGCGGACGCTTTTTGACCACGCGGGCAGGCGCTGCTGCTTTGGTTCCACCCAGGGCTGGCATGGCTGTCTGGTCAGCCCGCACTAAGATGCCCCGGGGAAGCGCAGCAGGTTCCGACTGGGAAAGAACGTGCAGGAGGAGACGGGCAACAACACGAGTGATGGGAATTTCTCTGCTCGGTCACATTCTATGGAAGTGTTTCTTCACTGCCCAATAGACAGCACTCTTTGGGTAGTTCACAGTAGTTAAAGTTATAAAATCCAGCACAATGAAATAAGGTCTAAAACTTAAATGTTATTGTATGAAATGAAAACAACCACTGGGGGAACCTAGCAGTAGCACAAAATTGTAAAAAGCAGCAACAGATTTAAAATAGGAATCGAAAGATTAAAATTTCTGGGAAATGGAGGAGGTGCCAGAAAGAGCATGGGGGGCGTGCATCCAGCTTATGATGCTGTTGCGTCTTGCAGACATCCGAGCTTCCCCTCTGCGTACCCCAAAAGAAAAGATGGCAGCTGGCTTCCACAAGAAAGCATCGGCCTCGAGGGCCAACATCCCACACGCTATTGTCTCGCCAATGATAAAATCCAGTAAGTTGCAGCAGCTCAGAGCAATGGCATTTTGTGAAGTTGTGCTGGCAGAGAGAGGATGTACAGACGAGCCTCATCCAGCGGTGACCTGCCAACTTGTCCAGTTGGGCCTTAGCTCTCTCCTTCCTGGCGGTGTCCCTAGCGGCCCAGCCTGTGGTCCAGCTCAAGACCTGAGTGGCTCTTCCCCAAGCCTGTTTGGTCCCTTTCCTTCCTGCCAGATTCATAGCAAGCTTAATGTAACCCTGGGTGCAGTCGCTCCACAGAGAGAGAATGCCGCCTAATCTTTGTGCGGCTTTGCTATCTGCAGCTGGTGGACAGCAGGCTGTGGTCCAAAGCCATAGCCGTGTGTGAACCTGCTACTAATTCCCCCACTGCTTTGACTGCTTTTGCCGATCGCAGAGCGATCTGTGAGGGCCTTAATCATTCCAGGATAGTCACAGCAGGTTTGGTTCGTGTGTGTGTGTGTGTGAGAGTGTGAGGGAGAGGTGGTCCGTCCCCCTGCACGCCTCTTCTACACATCCATGTGCTTCATCGACTGCTCCTGCGACTCATGCTCCCGCCTTGGAACGCTTTAGCGTTCTGCCTGGGCTTTCACCATTCTGCATATGCTGCAAACTTGGCAGCCCCCTAACTTGCCACTCACTGTTGTGCAAGTTAAATAGCCTGAGTCCCACTACAGCAGGTCAAAGCCACACAGCGGCAGCCGGGCTTGAGCGTCCCTCTGGGTGCCCGCGACCAGGCCGGAAACCTCCAACGAGATCAGGGGAACAGCAGCCCCAAAAACTCCTTCCTGCTGAAGAAGGCACGGGCAGGGGCTGTTTTCCTCCGCAACGAATTGTCGGGGCCTTTTGGTTTGCCACACAAGCTGCTGGTTGGGTGGGACACCGTGAAGAGAAGGTGGGCTATAAACCCTGAAACGTCAGGCTGGGATACCTTTATCTTCAGGTGAAAACTGCAGGGAAGGCATGGAGGTGGAACACGGAGTGCCGCAGAACGTGGTGGGCTCTCTGGCGGCGTGGCACAGCACGTCCACGGAGGCAGCAGCTCCCGCGAGGGCCCCGGGGAGGTAAGGTGCTGTTTGCACGTCCCGTCGAGCTTCCCGCAGGAGTTGGCACTGGTGTCGTCGGCACGCTTGGGTCCAGGCGCCAGCTGCCCTGGCAACAGAGTCCCCCCACCGGTGCTGCTCCCTCTGTTTTCCCCAGAAATTTCCTGCCGAGACTTTCAGCCCTATCTATCTATCTATCTATCTATCTATCTATCTATCTATCTATTTAAAACATTTCTATGCCGCCCCCATCGCAACAAAGCCTCGGGGCGGCTCACAACATACATAAAATACAATCAATAATTTAAGAACTGGTACCATCTCAGCTATATATTAAAATCTATAAATACAATAATAATAAATTAACAGTTAAAATAACTGTTAAATAAAAAGGTCTTCGCCTGACGCCGAAAAGCAAATAACGACGGCGCCAGGCGGACCTCTCTGGGGAGCGCATTCCATAAATGGGGCGCCACTGCAGAGAAAGCCCTCTTCCGGGTACTCACCCTCCTAATATCCTTCATGGAGGGTTCCCGGAGAAGGGCATCCGCTACCAATTGCAGGGGGCAGGCAGACATATATGGACTCAGGTGTTCCTTTAGATAACCAGGTCCCAAGCCGTTAAGGGCTTTATAGGTCATAACCAACACCTTGAATTGGGCCTGGACTTTAACACCTGCTCCCCCTGCTCTGTTTCTCCATTGTCTGTCTGTGGCATTCTATTCCAGGTTTGTAATTCTGATCCATTGCAAAATGAGCCATATGGGAGTAAAATTAGCTCAAGTCACAGCCTTTCTTGCCTAAGTCCATTGGAATTGGCATGTTCTCTGACTTAGCTGATATCGGGGCTTTTGTAGGATTTGTGAGGACTAGAAGCTTGCCATGCCGTTTTACGAATTTGGTGCTCTTGTTGGCACAAAATACTACTCCAGAATTCCAGACAATTCTGGCAGAGAATTAATGCAGGAAATTATGTGTAATCAGCACCCTGCTTGTTACCTGTAAGTCAAAATTCTCAACAATAAATGATAAGAACTTCCGTATGGCGCTGATGCCCCAGTTCTGAACCCAGATTGCCTGTGAGAACTGCTTCAGCACCAATGAGCAGCACTGGGGCGTCTTTCCAGGATCTAATTCAGTGCTGGAGGGTAAAGGAGGACATCAACTGGATTTTTTTCCCATTACCTCATCAAAACTCACGCTGAGGAAGCCCAGGTTTGTGGGTGAAGGGAGGAAGCTGGCCTCGTGGATTGCCTCCTTGTGAAGCGAAGCTTTACTTTCTCCGGACTACAAAACGAGTCTTTGTCACCCATATGAGAGTTTTTGGGCAGGTCTCTTTTGTGCAGGATTTCAAAGCCAGACAGATTAAAACCATGTGCTGCAAACCTGAAAAATCCGGAGTAATGACACTTTTCTGGATCACTGTTTCCAGTTCGTTTCCCTCTCCAGCTGGGCATCCCCAAATATTTTAATGTCTTGCGTCTTACGGACCTGAGAAGAGCTGCCCAGTGCGGAGAGGCTGCGAGAAGCACGCGCGCATGGGAGCAGGCGCCTCCTCCTGCTCTGGTCCACAGCAAGCGCTCTTGCAAAGCATGGAGCCGCTGGTCCTGGAGGAAGGATGGATCCGCCGTGCGTAGCAGCCGCTGGGGCCTCCTGCGTAACCCCTTTGCGGGACGCTTCAGTCTCACAAAGGGGTGGGCAGCAGCCCAGGCAAGATCTGTGAGTCGCGGCCACCCGGAGGGCTTGTGGGCCCACTGAGCCCACATCTCTTCCCCTTCACGCCATCCAGGGGCTTGCGGGTAGAACCTCATCTCGGAGTCTCCTCTTCTGCAGGGTGGCCAGAAGGCTGTCGGCCCGGCGAAAGAGTGCCCAGCGCAGGCTCATGGCCAAGAGCCAGGCGGAGAGATGTGCTGCCACCACGGCGGACAAGCAAGAGCCCCCGCCGCCCAAGAAGCAGAAAACGTAGGTCTATGGTGTGGGGAGCATGTGCTCCGACCGGCTGGTCACGAGTGCCCTGCCCCAGGTCAGGCCCTCTGCAGGTGCAAAGCGTGGGGTGTCAGGCACGTGGAGCGGAGTCCGGATCCCCCGGGAACTTGCCCTGCACCCGCCTCATTAAAGAGTTAGAGCTCTGTGAGGAGGGTGTCAGACTGGCAGCGCGCTGTGATTCTTCTCCAGGCCGGGCTGTTTCACAGGGCATAGAAGGCAGTTTCGGCGGCGCCTCGGTCATTAATTTGAACTCCTGACGCCTCCAGGCTCCACGTGTGCGCGGCAGGGTAGAATTGCCAGAAAGCAGATCAGAATGAGGCGACTTCTGCCTGCAGGCAGAACGCCAACGTTTAACATGCCCCTTCTGTAACTAGCGGAAAAACTCAGCCAATTGACAAGTGGGATTCTCCACAAATTATGTGAACCCCTGGCTTCCACGGCGCAGTTGGGTGACCCTCGCAGAGAACACCTGGCCCCCTTTAAAGGAAGGAGCTGGCAGTGTCAAGGGAAGGTCAGCATCAGTAGAAAACGGGCCAAGCTGGCCCGTCCTGCCTGTCTTAGCTACTGCTCGGACAGCCATCTAATCGCCGTCTGTGTCTTCCTCCTGCCTCCCCATTTATTGGCAGAACTAGTAAGGCCACCCTGGAGTCGACGTATTCCAGCGGTTGGCCCCAAGTCGGCTGCAGAAGGCAGGCGAATTCCCCCTTCGGGAGAGGGGCAGAGGGCGCCTTGGGGTGAGGGGGCGCCCATGCCAGAGTCCCGCGCTCAGGGAACGGAGCGGGGTGGTGGCCAGCGCTGAACTGAGCAGTCCTGCACTGTCCTCCCTGCAGCAACGTCAGGCTTCCCAGGACACCTCGGCCTGGCATGCCGGCCCGTGTGTGGAGGTGAGGCTAAGCTTTTGCACTGCCTTTCAGCACGGGTGTTCGGGCCCCTCTGCACTGTGGTGACAGCCGGGAGACCCGCACCCTGGGGGCCCCACGGTGGCAACCAGCATGCCTGACCTTGAGCCTTTGCACACTCTCCCTCCTTCCCTCCCTCCTTCCCTCCCTCTCTCTTTTCCTCCCTCCCTCCCTCTCTCCTTCCCTCCAGGTCTAACAACGGCCGAGAGAAGCTGAGTGAAATTTCCTTGAACTGGGAAGTCACCCCAGCGAAGGTGCCCGTCACACCTGCAGCACCAGAGTAGGTAGCCTGACCTTAGCCGGCCGGCCTGTGGCAGCCACAGGCCCTGAGAATAGCCTCCACCCCGTGTGACGCCCAACGAGCAGCGCCTTCGTGGTTCCGGCCACCAGCTGCCCGTGAAGCAGCCGGGGGGGCCCGGCCTTCGGTCCCACTTTCCTTCCTCAAGGTGCCGCTGCGCTTCCTTTCTCAGGAAGCAGAACCCGTCCGCCAAGGGGAAGTCCACGGAGGAGCTGGAGCTGGAGAAGATGCAGCAGTCGCAGCGAGAGGTGGCGGAGATGCGCAGGAAGAACGAGGAGTCCCTAAAGGCCGCCCTCGCTGGACCAGGTGAGCTTAGAAGTCTCTCCTGTGGGGCCAGGAGAGCAGCTCCCAGGGTTCCTGTCGCCACTGTCACTCTAACATCTTTTGCATCAAGCCTGTGTGCTCGCTTGCTCGCTCGCTCGCTCGCTCTTTGCGTGTGCCTGTTGGCACCAAGACATTTCCCTTCCGTGCACATGGTCCCAAAGGCAGCTGTCGAAATACGTGTAATAAAACCAGGAACGAGCACAACAGCTACGCCAACACACATCCAGCAGCGTGATTCTCATTTTACCTTGCTGCTGTTCTGTACTTCCTCTTCGCTGAATCTCTTTGGGCACATTGCAAGGCGCTGGTAAACTGCCCCCGTTGCAGATGGCTTTTAAAACCCCAGCGGGGGCTCGACATGACCACAGTTAAAAGCCTGGAAAAATGAAAAGGGAGCCTTGATGTTCTGCATACCAGTAGAAACCAGCATGTGATACCTGTTCAGTACCTGCTGCCACCTGTTTTATTGGGAGATTCCAGATTCTCGTGCCGCGAGCCACATTCCTCCTGCAAATTAAGGGCAAATGGGAGTTGCGCCACAGAGCTCCAGACGCCCTCCTTCTCTACCCCTGAATGAGTGTCCTCATCCTGGCTTATTTACAGAAGCACCTAAGCCGTGCTAGGAAGTGCACCTGCATTGGGTGCCCAGGTCTCTCCCCTTCAGCCTAACAGTCCGGATACAGTGCAGAGCCCGAAAGAGGTGAGGGAGGGAGAGAATGGAAGGGCTGGCCTCCAGGAGCCTTCCTCCATCGGGCAGCACGCAAGCTCTGCCTCATTTTAGTTCTCTTCCCTGAAGGGCTCAGTTCCTTACGCTGCACAGGGCAGCTGTGTGACCCCTCGGGCAACTTGTGGAACGAGCGGAGCAGAAGCACTGCTCGCTTGTGGGTCCCCCGCCTGCTGTGTGCTTGGAAGCGCTTTCTGAGGCTCAGCTGTGCTGTCACCCATCCCATCTCAGCAGTTTGGCTTGATGGCACCTCAACCAGGCTACTCCGTGGGCGGCTGGGCCGCGCGCCCTCCAAAGTTCCTGGACTAGCTGGCTGGAGAAGGCTAATTTGGTGCGCTTGCTGTCGCCTTCATCTTAGAATCACAGAATAGAAGAGAAGAGTTTGAAGGGGCCTTGAAGGCCATCAGGTCCACCCCCCTGCTGTTGCAGGACAGCAAGTCACACCACCCCACTCAGAGGGCTGCCCAGTTTCTTTTGAATGTCTCCAGTGTGGGAGAGCCCCCCACCTCTCCAGGCAGCTGGTCCCACTGTTGTTTTGCTCTGACAATGAGGAAGCTTTTCCTGATGGCCAGCCTGAATCTGGGTTGTCACAGCTTGACTTGATTATTCTGAGTCCTACTCTCTGGTATCAGCAAGAAGAGATCTTGTCCTCCCTCTTTGTGGCAGCCTTGGAGGGACTTCCGGAGGGACACCATGTCCCCCCTCAGTCTTCTCTCCTCAAGGCTGAACATGCCCAGTTCTCTCGGTCTCTGCTCTCAGGGCAGCATTTCCAAACCCCGGTAGGCTTTTTAATTTTTGTATAGTGTCTAGCCTACAAGGTTTTGGAGGTTGTGAGCCTCCCCGAGGCTTGTGGCAAGGGGCGGCCTATAAATCTGTTAATAAATAAAATAAATAAATAAAATCATTTTTGTCGCCCTCCGCTGGACCCTTTCTAATTTACCTGCATTTTTCTTAAACCTTGGTGCCCAGACCTGGACACAGCATTCCAGGTGAGGTCTGACTAGTCAGGAATATAGAGGAACTTCTACTTCTCATGATTTGAAAATAATACTTCTGTCATTGCATCCCAAAATAGCATTTGCCCTTTTGGTGGCTGCATCACATTGTTGGCTCACGTTTAGCCTATTGTCCACAATCACTCCAAGATCTTTTTCTGTTCGGTTCTGTTGAGCCACATATTCCCCTTCTTGTATCGATGCCTTTGGTTTCTCTTTCCCAGGTGGAGGACTTGGCATTTGTCCTTTATGGAATCTCCTTCTGTTGCTTTCAGCCCAGTGTTCCAGTTTATCAAGATCGCCCTGGATCTTCATTCTGTCCTCTAGGGTGCCTTAACTGATGAGACGTCACTGCTTCAGCTTGAGCCCCCCGCATGCAGTGACTTGCCCTTGGAGAGTGTTGCTGGGGTTCGCTGCTGGTCCCTGTCCCATCTTGAACCCCCTTTTCTCCCGCAGGAGAGCAGTCTGGGAAGCCAGTAAGCCACATCACCAAGCCGGTTGACTTCCACTTCTACACAGACGACAGGATTAAACTGCATGTGGGGGATACCCGGCCTTGCACGGATTATAAGGAGGTGGATTTCACAGCGATCCTCAGGAAACACCCCCCATCTCCGGTGAGAGCGGGAGAGCAGATGCACCGGTTCGGGAGCCTTCAGCCAACAGCTGTGGCAGTTCTGGTGGGAGTTGAGGCCATGGATGGACATCCATGCCAGTTGGAAACCCTCTGAAAGTTCATGAGGTCTAGTGTCTTTGGACTGAGTACTGGGGCTTGGGCTTTTGTGGATTCAGCATTCTTAAAAATTATATACTGCCCCAAAATGACACAGATTCTAGAATGCTGAGCAATGAAAGACAGACAGAACTAATAAACCACAATGGATTATCGATCCACCGTGGTTGGAAACCAAGTAAGACTTCCTGAAATAAATTTTCAGAAGATGATCACCAAGATTCAATTTGCCTTGCGGGGCTTTCGGCCCCTTCGAGGCCGAGTCTGGAGTGTCCATACCTGGCCCCGGGTGATTGAGACAGACTGGGGATTCTGCTGGTGTACCGTGCACCCTCCTGCCCAGCAGACTCCCTGCCTGAGATGACGGAGATCGCCTCGTCCTGGTGTGGAGGACCCCCAGGATGTTGGTCTCGGGGGACCTCAATCTCCATGCCGAGAGTGTTCTGACTGGGGCAGCTCAGGACTTCATGGCCACCATGACAGCCATGGGGCTGTCTCAACACATCACTGGCCCAACGCATGAAAGAGGCCACACTCCAGAGCTGCTTTTCTCGACGGGGCAGGAAGGTGGTGATCTGGAAGTGAGGGATTTGGCTCCAACCCCTCTGTCATGGGCAGATCACTGCCGCTTGAGGTTTGAACTGGGGGCCAGTTTCTCCTTCTGCAAGGGTGCGGACCCTATTAAATGGTCCGCTCCCGGTGTCTTGTGAATTCGGATGGATTCCTGAGGACTCTGGGGGATTTTCCAGGTAGGACTGGCACTCCTGTCGATGCCCTGGTTGATTTGTGGAACGGGGAAATGGCCTGGGCAGTCAACACGATTGTTGCTGAGCGTCCTCTCCCGCCATGCAGAGCCCGCATGGTGCCGTGGCATACGCCTGAGTTGCGGGTGATGCAGCAGGCTGGGAGACGACTCGGGTGTAGGGGGAGGAAATCCAGTGACCAAGCTGACCGAGCGCACCATCTTCTCCGCCTCCATCGCATCCTCACAGCGCAGTCCAGCGGAGCTTTGTCGAGTGGCGCAAGGCTTATTACACTCTGGCCTGGGGAGCTCGAGGTTGGACACAGTGGGAGCACAATCCTGAACTGTGCATTGCAAAAAAACAAAGGGAGGACTCTTTTGATGTTCCGGCATTCCCCTGAGACAAGCCCCTGTCTCTTCCTCCACTCTGGGCCCAAGAAGTCATAAGCTGCTGATGTCAGTAGATTTCAAAGCGGCACGCACAAATCCTCAAATATAAGACCGGTAAAATATAGAACGAATGCAGTCCTTTCGAAGACGGATGGATGCTAAGGCGTGACAGGTCTGAATAGACCTGCAGGCCACGTCTTGTCCATAGCAGGTGCCTTAATGCTTGGGGGAAGGGCCGCTCGTCTTCGTCTCGTGCTTCCACTGTGGCTCTGCATTGACAGCCCTGTGGCCATCGGTGTCGTCTTTCAGGTCCGAGCACCAAAGGGACCCACGATCCCAAAGCCCTTCAACTTATCCCAGGGCAACAAAAGGAAAATAGAGGAAGTTGCCACCGAATATGTGTCCTTGGCTCAGCAGGTGCAAAACTTCCAGAAACGCACCCCTTCGCGCTACCACCTGCGAAACCGAAAGGAGGAGGAAGGTAAGGCCGCGGTCGGTGGACTGGGAGTCCCTCTGTTGCTGGGAGGGAGCACCACTAGCCCCGCCCCTCCCCCTGAAGCACAGGCATTGGGGTGCGACTCTCCACTCACTTCTTTTCTGGGTGTTGCTGCTTGCCGAGCTCTGCCCCCCACCCCCATGCCCAGAGAAGCACAGATCCGGCAAACCGCCTTTTGGTCTTAAAAGCGTTAACCCTAATTGCTTAAGCCCATTAGGTCGCTGGCCTTAAAGTTCACTGGTGACGCCAAATTATTCAGGGGGATTAAAGCAAAAGGGGCGTCTGAGGAGCCCCAAGTGATCTCTCCGATCGGGGGGAATGGCCACCACAGTGCCGCCCATGGGGATGCTTCAAAGGGGGACTGGGCGGAGGAGGCGGCTGGCCAGCTGCTGTGCTGATGGCTTCTGCTCCCTCCGGTACCGGGCAGCGGGCCTCCACACGCCAGCTGCCGGGAGGCTTGGGTGGGAGGTGCTGCTGCTCTCCTCCTCTCTGGGAGCTCTGGCTAAGCGCACTGACCCGGACGCTGGATGTGACGAATCCGTGGCCTGATGCAGCAGGGAACACAAGCACTTCAGAGGGAGAGGAGAGCGAGAAACTGTCCCCGGGTTTCATTCCACTAGGCTATTTCACTTGCCAACGCCGGGGCGTGTGTGTTACCAGGCACAGCTGCCCAGGGAATGACTGCTGTCAATAAAGGGACGTGTGCCTTTAGCGTCTCGCCTCACTGTTTACCATTCTCTCCTGGCTCCCTCCACCTGATACACTGCCTATCAACCTGACCTGCTCCCTGATACTCGGTGCATCTGGTGAAATGAGCTCTAATCCACAGAAGCTCTTGCTAGAACCAGTTCGTTAGTCTCCAAGGCGCCACTAGGTTCCCTGCGTGCACTGTTCAGCTGTGCCCTTGCGGGAGGGGAAACGAGAGCATGGCACAGGGCCGGGATTTAGTTGCAGAGCTTCTCCAAATGCCTCCACCTGGAACAGTGGCCTTTGTTTAATTACCTTAGGAAAAGGACTTGCTCAAAGCCCAGCTGGAATATGGCACACTCATCTGCCAAATTGAGGGCTGTCCCGAGGGAGCGGGGCTAGGGCAGCGGGCCGAAAGATGCAGCGGGGAAAGAGGGCTGCTCTCGTGCCGGCCGGAGACCTCCGGGCTGCCATCCGGCCCTGCGTGTTTTTCTGCTGACCGCAGCGATCAGGCTCCCCTTCCATGGCGAGAGTGAGCCGCGTGCGCTCCTCAGACATTTCAGAATGCTCGAGCGCGTGCTGTCTTTGTTCAGGAACGGCAGGTACGGCTCCGAGCAGACCCGTAAAGCCCCCGCTGACCCACCCCCGGACTCCCTGCCTGGAGACCAAGAGCCGCCTGAGGCCCGTGACCTGCAAGAGCAGCGCCGAGCTGGAGGCGGAGGAGGTCGCCCGGCTTCAGCAGTGAGTGTGGTGCTTTGCCCGAGGGCCACGCCTGCAGCCTGCCCTGCTTCCCCCGGCGCCTCTGCTGGAGGGCAGCCGGGAACACCTGGGAAGGGCCGGCGCCTCCTTGGCGCTGGGGATCCCCTATCCTGCCCCCTTGTCTGACAGGTACAAGTTCAAAGCTCAAGGACTCAACCCCCGGATTTTGGAAGGCGGGCCCATCTTGCCCAGGAAGCCCCCGGTGAAGGAGCCCACAAAGCCCATCGGCTTCAACCTGGAAACGGAGAAGCGCATTCAGGAGCGTGAGAACAAGAAGCCACAGGAGGAGCCCTTCACGTTCCACTCGAGGCCGTGCCCAACCAAGATCCTGGAGGACGTGGTGGTGAGCCTGCAGCTCGGTGGTCCCTCGAAAGGGAGCACGGAGCATAGGAAGCGGCCAGGCCTCCCATGCAGCCCCTGCCAGCCAGCGCAGGGCCGCGCACCGGCTCCCTGGTTGGGGCTCATGCGCCTGCCCGGGGCTTCCCTGTCAGGGCAGAGCTGAAAGGTCCCACTTCGCCATGGCGGTCCCCTGCCGGAGCCCGGCTTCTGGTGCGCAGGGCCCTCGCCTCGTCGGAGGCTCCGCTGGTGACCGCCGACGGCGCCATCCGCGTATGTTTGGGCTGGAATTGGAGGTGAGCGGTGGAGCGGCCGTTCTTGCTGACAGCAGCAAACTGTCTTGGGTGGTTGAAGCAACACGGCATTTCGAGGAGGCCCCCAACCAGGGCGTCAAAATGGTTCGATGTAACAGTGTGAAGCGGCACATGTTGGAGCAAAGCGCATTTACTGGCTTCAGGTATCCGGTGCTGGGCTCCCAGCCAACCGAGTCCGGCCCAAGCGAGTGATCTTGGGGGTGTGGCAGGCAGCCGACTGACAGAATCGGGGTGCTGTGAGGAAAGCAAGCGAGCGCCCTGTGAGGCACCGTGAGGAAAAGGGCTGCGAGAGAAGCTGACAGTAGCTCTCTGCCCTTCTGCAAGTCTGCGCGATAGCGGCCCCTGGTCACCGCACCTCGGAAGGGATGCTGTCGGGTTGGGAAAGGGGCCCTGAGTGAGGGGAGGGACTGGGGCAGCCGACCCGTGAGGACCCGACCCGTGAGCCACCTGGGACGGGTCAGTGTCGAAGAAGGGTGAGGGCCGTCCCAGAGCAAGCACAGTCTGGAGAAACTGGTAGGAAGGCCTCGTTCTTCTTCTCACCGAGCAGGGGCCCCTGAAGAACACATCCCTAACTCCGATCTGAGAGAGTGCCAAGATACTGAAAGGGCTCCTTTTATCCAGCATGTGCCTGAACGACAGAACTCTCTTCCACGAGATGCAGCGATGGTCGCCAGTCCAGATCGCTCTGCAAAGGAGGAGGAGGAGGCGGCTCTCAGTAGCCGCTAGCCCTGCTGGCTGTTTGCCACGGCCCGTTTCGGCACAGTGTGCCTCTGCACGAGCCGCTGGCGCAACGGGACAGGGGTGGCTCTCCGTACCGAATGCACGGCAGAGGAGAGGCGAGGATGTCGAGGTGCATCGCCCAGGCGCCCGGCCACCGTGCCAGATTGAGCCCTGGTCAGTCCGTGCGGGCAGGCAAGCTTCCAGGGGACAGCATGTCCTTCGCTAGCATTTGCTCTCTGTCATGCACCGGCCCGAGGAAGCGTTAGGAGGGCGGTGACAAGTCCTTTCGGAAGTCCAAGCCGTTCCCACGAAAGAGTCTAGGCGGAGAACTGCTGTTCAAGCACCTCTTCCTGTGCTGGCGCCCCCAGACAAACCGGGAGGCCTCACTGCAGCCTGCTCTCTCCCCGCAGGGCGTTCCGGAGAAGAAGCTGCTCCCCATCACCGTTCCCAAGTCCCCCGCCTTCGCCCTGAAGAACAGGGTCGGTGCCCCGGCTCGCGAGGAGGAGAAGGACAAGGTGGCTGCTGCTCCCGGGTGGGCGGTGGGGCTCCCTGGCGCTGCTTGGCCGGGGCGGCCGGGGCAGGTGTGCTGCACAGGCTGACGGCCAGGTGGCCCTCTCTGCTCCTCTGCGTGCAGACAAGGGGCTTTGCTGCACCTGCTGCACCTGCATCGCCTGCTCACTGCTGGGCTGCACGGGCCGCGGGGATCTGTCTGCAGCCCCTCCCGGAACCAGTCCCGGGGTCCTGCTCTCGTCAGAGCGAGCTTTCCCACTGGCGTCCGTGGCTCTTGCATCGCGCTCTTCCGGGGGTGGGGGATTCCAGGGAGCTCGGCTGTGGGCTAAGCCGCCATTCTCCACCCTGCTTCTCGTGCGTTTCTGACGCCATAGGAAGAGGAAGCGCCTCCCGTGATTAAAGCCAAGCCGATGCCACACTTCGGAGTTCCCTACAAGCCGAAAGCTGCGGAGCCGAGGCAGGTGGAGATCTGCCCCTTCTCCTTCGACTCCCGGGACAAGGAGCGGATGCTGCTGAAGGAGAAGAAGATTGAAGAGCTGAAGAAAGACGAGGTGGGCGTCAAGCGAAGGCGCTGCGCTGCGCTGGCGGGCACCTTCTGGCGGGGGCCCGTCCCCCCGAGGCACGCGGCTGCTGCCCGGAGCACCAGCTCGAACCTCGTGCGGCTCGCGGTGAAGGAGACCAGGCAGTCACTGGCTGTCCCCTGAGCGCCGTCGTGCCTCTGTGGCTGAGCAGATTGTGGGGCAGCCCCCGGGAAGGCCGCCTCCGCCTCCCTGCCGCCTCCTTGGGGTGCCCCTGCGCAGCAGCCGCTGAGGGACAGCTGAGCCGGACGGCGCTCTTGCGCTCGCGCCCTGCCTGTGCATTCCTCACAGCCGGGGTGTGCGCAGTGCTGGACTGGGGGACCCGTGGTCTGATGACGCACTGCCCTGCACCTGCATTGCCACATGCTTCTGCCAGCTCAGGGCGGCCGCAGGCCCCCGCCTGCGCTCCTGAGTTCGCCAGGGAGGGCCGTTGGTCGCCCTTGCCACCTGCCCCGTGTGCGCAGGTGCGGGAGGGCTTGGCCACAGGCTCCTACGGTCTTCCCAGTGGTTGGCTGCGGGTGTCAAATGCACGAGGGCAAACGAGTGCCAACGCGCCGCGAAGTTCTCTGCCTGGGCCAGGCCTGTTCTTCCCACATGTTAAGTGACCTAGTGGCCGCTTTTCGTCACAATTTAGTAAATTGTGTGGACTGTACTCACTCCATCCCGACTTGGAATTTCTCCTTCAGCTGCCTCCTTCGAAAGGGCACATTATCCCAAAGAATTCTTTGAGTCTTTCCTCCGGGCTCACGCCTACATTCGTGCCATGTACAGGAAGTGTGACTTGCTCCGGAAAATCACTTTTTGGACATTGGAAGGACGTCCTAACCCTGATCTCAGGCATGCACGAATGTGTTCAAATCAAGGAAGTGGTACGCAGGCAGTGCCGAGGGTTTTCTGGAGAATCTTCCTTGCACGTAAGTGTGCAAGTTAGCATAGCCACCCAGAGAACCTTCAGGTCATGGGACATCATAGAAATGAAATTAGACAAATACGTAGTGGAAAGAGAAGAAAATTTCCGCTAGCCTACGAAGTATTCATATAAGCCTTTTTAAAAATTCTTATTTATGTAAAGCCTTTGTATGCCGTCACCACAGGCCTCGGCATCTCGGGACAGCTCCCAAACATACAATTAAAAGTAACAAATTCCATAAAATTCTATAAAAACAAAAAAGCAACTAACAATAAAATATTAATGTTTAAAATAGCAATTAAATAAAAAGGTTTTAACCTGGTGCCCAAAAGAATATAAACTAGGCACCAGGCACACCTCTCCAGGGAGGTTTTAGTAAACAAAACAGAAGTACCACATGCGGCGTGTTGGGTCAAAGACAACAAGTATTCGGCCTGAATTATTTGAGAGAAGGGAATAGAAAGGGAATAGAAATAAGCACTTAATGTGATTTAAATATTGCATAGAAGATTTTCTTGTAAAAAAATTGTAAAAACTGTAAATTCGTACCGTCTACTCCTCTGAAATTCAAGAAAAAATAAGTAGTTAAAACACTAATTTTAGTAACCCAAAGATCTGTGCATGATTTTGTGACAACAGCTCATCTATTCTAGAATTCAGTTCTCTTCCCCTAAGGCTTTGGGGCATTTAAGAGCTCAGTCTCACACTGAGGTGTATGCGCTCTCTCGTACACGTGCCAGAACAAGCAACCCCCTGCAAGACACGATTACAATTTTGGGACTGCCAAGCTTGCATGATGTGGCCCTCGCCATTGGCATCCATCTGTTCCTTGTGACATGGAAACGCCTCTGCAGAAAAATAAGGCCGTTTGCTTTCCTCAGGGGTGGCCCAATTGCCCCCCCCCCCCACCCCGCCTTCAGCCTGCCTTCCAACCACTCTGCTCAGCCCTTCCTGTGTTTGGATCGGCAGGTGCCCAAGTTCAAAGCGCACCCCCTGCCTCAGTTTGACCACATCAGCCTGCCAGAGAAGAAGGTGAAGAGCCCCACCAAACCAGAGCCCTTCCAGCTGGCCATCGACATGCGCGGGGCTGCGCGGCACGAGATGTGGCAGCAGCAGGTGAGAGCGCCGCTCACGGGGCCCTGTGGAGGAAGCCGGGTCCTGTTCGCTGGGCTCGGGGGCCTGGCAGTTTTGCTTTGTCGCTCTAACGCACGAAGGGCTGCTGCTCTTGCCCCCAAGGAGAAGACGGGGTGGGGGCGTTTGGCCACGTGGACAGCACGAACCTCTCGGGCAGTAGGGTGCTGCAGTCGCTAGGAAGCTGCCTAGCAAAGCTCAAAGCGGCCTGTGAGGTCTGAAACAGGCCCTTGCCGATCGGTGTGCAGCCCTGCACGCAGCCCTGTGAACCAGGCCGCGGCGTCCTGGGCACGAATGCAGAAGCGGGGCTTAAGGGATTCCTTGCCGTGCGTCAGCTGACGCTCGGAACTGCCAGGCGCAAAACAGGCACCTTCCTCCTCATATCGGGTGCGAAGAGAGTGGACACGTTAACCCGGGAGGTGCCCATCGGGAAAAACACCGGGCAGAGGTGGCTGGCTGCATCCCCGGCACGGGTAACGGCGGTTTGAGGGTGCCTGTAGGGCCATGTCCGTGCCCCGACCTGTGACAGGGCGTGCGTTTGTACCGAAATGCCTGCATGCGCGCCGGCCCTTAGACCGTGCATGGTGCTCGGGAGGGGCAGAGCCCAGCCCTTCCAGCATCAAGGCTATTCCCCTCCCCCTAGCTTTTGCCTCACTGCCTGCCTCCCGTGGCCCCAGGGTTTGCCGGGGCGGCTGTCATAATTCTTCCTGCCCTCCCTCCACAGGTCAAGGAAGAGATGAAGCGGCAGAAGGAAGCCGCCTCTTTCAAGGCGCAGCCCAGCACCGTGGTGCACCAAGAGCCCTTCGTGCCGAGGAAGGACGCCAAGCCGCTCGCAGGTGGGCCCCCAGGCCAGCCCTGGGTGCAGGGCCAGGCCACCTCGCAGGGAATGCGTGCCGCACCCTCACAGCCTTGGGCTTGCGGGAGGGGTGGAAGAGCCCGTCCCCGCTGCCCCCACCCGCTGTCAGGGCGGCAGCACAACCCCACAGCTTTGGCCTGAGCATGGGGCTGGGGGGTGGGTGGAAGGAGCAGGCCGCAAGTGGGTGTCTTGGCCGCCGCTTCACATCCTCCCGCCTTGGCCTGCTCTTTGTGAGCGAAGGGCTTGGCTGAGGCCCCGGCACCTTTCCAGTCATGTCCTCCAGTCCAAAGGTGGGGCCAGATTAGGGTCAGACTTAGACCTGTGTGCTGCAGTGGGGGGCAGAATCCCACGTAACATCGTGCCCGCCGGAAAACCCCTCTAGCCCCTTCGCGGCGTTCCATGCAAGTGTCGGTTTCTGCAACTCCAGTGCTTATTGGCCACTAGAGACAACTTCAGTCGCACCCCGCAGAGCTGCTCTTGCAGTGTGAAGATACCCCCTTGTCAACCTCACCGAACCTCTCGCCAGCTTCACGCAAGACGCCGTCACACCCTGCAGCCATAAAACAGAACCCTGAGACTGCAGTAGCGGTGGCTAGATTACCTTGCATGTTGCAACGGAGCCTGGGTTGCTTTGCCTGACCGCTTTGCTTGACCTCACTGGGCTGGTGTTGTGTGTCCCCCCCCCCCTTTATCTTTAAACTTAGAGGGCCTTTCTGGTTCCGCAGCTCCCGAAAACTTTGAGCTGGCCACGGAACGGCGTGCCCGAGAGAGGCAGGAGTTTGAGAGCCGGCTGGCGGAGCTTGAAGTGGAGAAGGCGAGGCTCCAGGAGGCGGCGAAGCGTGCGGAGGAGGAGCGTGCGAAGGAGGAATTGGCCAGGCTCAGAGACGAGCTGGTAAATGAGTCCCCAAGCAGGCCCAGCGGGGTGGAGGGACGGGAGGCCGAGTGCCCACAATCCCAGCGTGAGAAGCCACGCATCTAAAACAGCGCCCAGGAAGGCAAATGTGTCTCTGGTGCCGGTACAGCCTGATGTTCGCTGAGCAAAGATGGGAGTCCCAGTCCCCAGGCTGCGGAAGGCTGCCGTTCAGTCTCTGGCGGCAGGGCTGGGAGGGACGGGGATGCTGGAATGACTCCTGGCCATGAACGGTTGCCATCAAACTCTGTAAAGTGCCTTCTTTCTCCTTGGGGTGGGCAAGGGGGCTTCCTGCTGGAGACACAGGCCTCTGTTCCCAGGCCATCAGCGCCTTCCTGCTTTCTCTCCTCAGGTGCACAAAGCCAAGCCCATCCGCAGGTACCAGAACGTGGAGGTCAAGCCCAGCGAGAAGCCCCTGACCGTGCCCAAGTCGCCCAACTTCTCTGACCGATTTCAGCGTTGACTTGAGACCACGTGGAGAGGCGATCTGTCCACGGGCGCAACAGACAGTGAGAACTCGCCTCCGCCTCTGAGGCGCTTCATCGAACTGGCCGTACTGACTTTCTCAAACTCCAGCTCAATGGTGTGTGTTGTAGTTTAATTTTGCAAGGCAAAGGACTTGACTTAGTTCCAACTTTTTCTCACTTTCAGAGCCCATTTGTAATTTTTAGCAGCTTTGTCTTTTTCAGGTGGGCCTGTTTGTATGTACACCAATAAACTATCGTATACTTGAGAAAAATCAAATATTGCCACTTTGAAGGTTTGTCTTGGCCCCTTGGGAGGAGGAGTCATGCTGCTGCTTATTCCCGGTATGAAACGCAACCCCCCCAAACACCTCAGACGGCCCCCGCCCTGTAAATAGCACCCCCTGAGCTTAGACTGACAAGAGCTGCTCCGGGTTTTTGTGTAGCCTCCTTCCCGGGGCTTGGATGGCTCTTTCTGGCTGGTTTTGCGCAGGGACCACATTCTGAATAAACATTTACTACGTAAACAAAAAGAATCAGGCTGGCGTGTGTCTCTTGTGGCTTGGACGGTGGAGGGCAGCCCTTGGAGGCTGAGCTCGGCTGCGGGACAGAAGGGCGCGGGGCTGCCCCGCACTGCACAGAGGGGCCTAGCCAAGCAGCCCACGAATGTCACGCCGGGGCACACGGGATTCCCCTTCTCAGGCAAGAGGCCCCAAAGCCCTCCAGGCCACGCCGCCCCCTTGCTGTTTCCGTTGCCCACTGTCTGGGCTCCGCCTGGGTCTGTGGGACGGGGGTCTTCCACAGGGCAGGGTCCCTCCCTCGGATGAAGAGCTGCGGCGCGCCAGGCCTCTCGTGCCCGCCCTG
This sequence comes from Varanus salvator macromaculatus, assembly GCA_023646645.1. Taxonomy (NCBI): domain Eukaryota; kingdom Metazoa; phylum Chordata; class Lepidosauria; order Squamata; family Varanidae; genus Varanus; species Varanus salvator. The sequence goes on along the minus strand of JAIXND010000771.1, from coordinate 2,370,308 downwards.
CCCCACTCGCTGGGCAGTGGATGACTCCGGCAGTTTGGCTTCGTCGCGGGCCCCCTTCTGTCCCCGCATCCCTTGGGGACCCCGTTGCTGTGGCATGTGGGTGAGCAATTCAGGTCCCTGCTGGCGTGGCGGGTCCCAGCTGGGGCGTCCTGTGGGCAGGGCTGGGAGTCCCCCGGATAAAAATGCACCAAGTTGCCCTTTTGCAAGCTCAGGCTGAGCTGGCCCTCCTTTGCCCCCAGCTTACATATTTAACTGAAGCTGGTTCAGACTGTCCAGCTGGCCTCACATGTAGATCAAGCGGCAGGGTGCAGATTTGACCCGCCTGGCCGCTCCTGCTTTGGCACGCAGCAAAGGCTGCTGGGACGCCAGGCGCCAGTGCATGGCCAGGAGAAGCGGGCATTTGGGTCTTGGGTCAGGCCGGCATTTCGTTTCCCTCGTGGCCAATCCAGAGCCCACAAGCAGGACTTGGGCGCATCGTGTCCTCTTCCCTGAGCCACACAGGCTAGTCGCCCTGCCTCTGGTGCCGGCCCGTTTCTAGGGCTGAAGCATATGGACCCTGCACCAAGCGGGACATTCGCTCAGCAAACCCACGCAGTGGCGTAGCTCAACCTGGCCCTGCTCCATTCCTAAAATCCGATTCCAAAGCCTGTGGAATCTTCTGCACAGCGACTCGGGGCTGCAGGTCAGTGACCCCCAGCTGCTTTGGCCTGGACCTGACAGAAACCTCAACCGGCTCCGATGCCATCGGATCCTAGAACAGTGGAGCTGGAAGGGGCCAAGAAGGCCGTCGAATCCAGCCACCTGCCGGTGCAGCTCACAGGTTCGCACCATCCCGCTCGGACGTAGCCCAAGCAGCATCACCAGCTTGGCTGCCCCCATGACGGCTGCACGTTGGACCCTCCTTGAGCGCAAGGTTAATGGTTACCTGTCAAAGCCTCATCAAGGCAGTTTTCTGGCCCGGATAGTGGCGACAGCAAGACGGAGGCGGCACTTCCCGGCCACTCTTACTCATGCCAAGACCAGTTACACCAACGCGACCACTTGACCGAATTCCAGTTTGTACTGGGGACAGCAGCCGGGAGGAGAGTACCGCAATCCTTCCGATTGTGCCGGCTGTAAATAGCGCTGCTTTTTTTAGTGCTTCAAGAGTGTGCGGCTGAGTGTCGTCTATCAGGACGAGTGTTATAGACTTGTTCTCCCACCCTCTTCAGGAGTTGTCAAAACATGCTCGCGGTGCTTTTTCCCTGCTGGGGAAGTCCTCTGCGCGGAGGGAAGTAGCTGAGAAGCCGCTGACTACATCACAGAGTTCTTCTTCGCGGGCTCGCCGGGCTCAGGTTACGGATGGGGCAGCGGCCGGGATTCAGGTAAGGGCCACGCATCTCCTTTCGGATCTTGAAAGCAGCTGCCCTGCTGAGTGGCCCAAATTAGCCGAAGGATTGGGTTTCCCTCTGGAGGGGACAAGGCCTGGCTGCCCAGCCAGCTTTCTCAGCCCAGTGGAAAGAGCGGAAAGGTTAAAGTGCGTCCTGCCGGAGGCTGTGACGGCAGCATCGCCAGGGGAACGGGCATGCCTGAGCCCTTGCCAGCGGTCCCCGGACACGTGGGGCACCAGGCTGCCGCAGGCGACGGCCACCCCATGTTTGTTCCCCTGCTTTCCCCTCCGCGGTAGGGAATGGCACAATCACGCACTCCACAAATCAAACCGCATGTGTGCCGGAGGAACGGCTGCGTGCGCCAGTCCTCCTCGAAAGATGCAGGACCGAAGCATCGTGAGTGCTGGGGGCCTCGGGGCCTCCGGGAAGCATCCAGCCGGCACTGGGCTTGCAGCTCTCCTTCCTCTGCAGCTCAGGACTGACGGATGAGCAATGGAGGCAACCAAGGTGTCCGGGAGAAGCTGGCCGGCAGGCGGGCAGGCGGTGAAGGGGACCTGAGGCTGTGGGAGTTCGCCCAAGGCTCCTTCCACCAGGTTGGCCTGCAGCTCTCACAGTGCAACGCACCCAGAGAGCGCCTGGCTGGGGAAGGCTGCCCGAGGGCTAGCCGGCTGCCCGTCATGGGACTCTGCAGGGCAGGACCTGGTGAATGCGCTTCACTCCGTCTGTTGTCCACGAACTGTGTCTATTGCAGTTCGTGGACAATGCAGCCCACTCATGCAGCCCACTCAGCCGGGGAGCTGTGGCTGGGTTTGGAGAAACACTTGCAGGGGGTCATCCAGCGGTGGGCGGGGGCACAGCCAACATCTGCAGAGTCCCCCCCCATTTCAAAATGCCAGCATTTCTTAGTTTCTTGCTGCCAGAAACAGGACGGCGCTGGGGCTTTTTAGAACGGGCAGAAAGCGTGGGAAGCCCCCAGATGCTGAGCAGCCAAGAGAAGGTCTGGCTGCCGGCAGGGAGGCAGCCGGTTGGAAACCTTGGGGTGGGGGGCAGAGCTGGATTTCAGGAGGGCCGGCTTGGCTCGGGGCCTGAGAGCTCCACTCTTCGTCACCGCTTTTTTAGCAGCCTCAGCGCTGGAAGCCATCCCCCTGTCCGGGGGGCAGGGGGTGCTGGCATACCCCCCCACCCCACCCCAGCACACGGCAGAGCTTTTTGGTTCCTCCCAATCTGCCAGCCTTGTTAGTCTTGTGCAAGCCAAGGCTAATTAGACAATTGCTCCTATGCTGTTGTTTGCTGGCTGTCACATGGAACCGTCTGATTAGGGCTAATGAGGTGAGCCGAATACTTGCGGGTGTTAATTCGCTGCTATGCTGCAGACAACAGTGTATGAATCACGGTTCTGTTCTTAGCTCAGGCGAGAGCTGGAAAAGATTTGGTGAAGCAGCAAAGCTCCTGCTTCTGTAGCAGCTGGAAGGGAAGAGGCGCTGGCCCGTTGCAGCCACGTTGTGCTAAGGGACTGGCGGGGAACGCTTAACCCGCCACTGGTCGTGGCCTTGGGGCTGCTGCTGCTGCAGCACACGCATTATGTGCAGACGGGGTCCCCGTTGCGAAGCGCCTTGAGCTGCGCTCCTGGGAAAAGCCCCCCAGAAGCAACTTCTGGCAGGCTGGAAAAGGGGCCACATGTTGAGTCTGAACACAGGAAGCAGCTGCGCTATTGGCATTCATGTTTTGCAGCCGGAAACACACGTCAGGTAGCTTACAAAATTCCTAAAACTGTATGAGCACCATTTTAAAAGCAGTTTTTAAAAGGCTGCAATTTTAAACAGGCATCCAGTTAAAAAGAATCTGTCTCTAACAGACTGAAAAGCCGAAGCTCATCTGAGTGTTTTCCAGGCAGGGAGGAAATGCTACAGATGTGGCGGAAAAGATCCACTGGATCGTAAAGACAGGACTAAGAGGAATGTGGCCAAAGTCCCGGTTGGTTCGTGTTGTACAGGCACCTCTGTGGTATAGGCTGAGACCCCACTGCCTGCCACAGGCATAAAGGCTGGGGATGTGACTAGCTCACAAGTGGCCAACTGAGATGGCCCAGAGGTCCAGAATCAGAACCCACACACCTTCCCTAGCTAGTCCTGGAAAAGTCATCTCCCCGTCTCCAAAGATCCAGCCCTCTCAGCTCAGATCAAGTTGAAATGGGGGGGGGGTCGCTCATGCAGAGCTCCCTGCATGGAAGTCGTGGCATTTTTGCATGGGGGGAGCCGGTGACCTGGCGGTGGTGCCTCACCCTCTGTGTTCAGCAATGTGGACGGGGTGCTGCGTGGGGAATACTGCTCAGCCCCATGGATTCTGCGGCGTGGGGTTCCCCGGGGGCCGGCCTCATCCCCCATGCTATTCAGCATCGCCGTGAAAGCGCTGAGTGGGGTCGCGCGGAGTGAGTCGTGAGGGCGCTGACGTCGGCATGCTGAGGACACGGAGCTGCTTCTCCTCTCCGTGTTCAGCCGCAGGTGAGGCTGCGGATGTGCTGAATCGGTGCCCGGCTGTGCCGATGGATCGAATGAGGACTAATAGACTGAAGCTCCGTCCAGACAGGGCTGAGATGCTGTCGGTGGGTGGGTCCCCTGACCGGATGGAGGATGTACAACCTGTTCCGGATGGGGCCACACTCCCCTTGAAGGAGCAGGTTTGTAGCTTGAGGCTCTCCTTGGTCCCTCCTTGGTGCTTGAGGTAGCGTGCCTTCCACCAGCTGCAGCAGATGACTCAGCTGTGTCCCTCTCGGGACAGGGATAATCTAGTTTCCGTAATGTACCTTTGGTTGTCTCTAAACTAGATTACTGCAATGCCTTTCATGTGGGGCTGCCCTTGAAGACTGTCCAGAAGCTGCAGCTTATGCAAAATGCAGTGGGCAGATTAATAGCTGGAACAGAAGTTCTGAACATAAAACAGCGATTCTGGCCCAATTGCAGCCTATATGCTTCCAAGCTCAATTCAAGGGGCTGGTTTTCACCTGCGAAGCCCTGCATGGCTTGGGATCACAGTACCTGGTGGGAAGCCTTTCCCAGCCGCCGTCTGCCCAGACATTGCGATCACGTTCTGCAGCCTGCCCCGAGTGCCACCTCTGAGGGTGGCTTAGTGAGGTGCAACAAGGAGAAGGGCCTTTTTAGGGGTGGCCCCTCCCAGTTATGGAACAAGCTCCACAGGGAAGCCCCCCTGGCACCAATTTTGGTATCTTTTTTGGCACCAAGTTATGCCACGGCATTTGAATAGTTTTCTATGTCACTGAAGCATTAATTCATCTCAGGTCTCATGTCTTAAAGTGTGTAAGCTATTTCAGCTTTATTAATTTGGCTTTATGTTTGGCATTTAAACTCTGCATTCTACTTTATACGGTATTTCTATTATTTTGCACTTTTACTGCATTTTATTGTCTGCTGTCATTGCTGCGGCCCTCCCAGAGAGCTTATTTAGAAAATATTGAAACAGTTCGCACTCTGCCTTGAAGCACACTAGGTGGCTTTGGGCCAGTCCCTGAGTCGCCCTGTACCCACCTTGCAAGGTTGTTGTGAGCTAGAAAGGAGGGGGGTGCATGCTCCTTTGGGCTCCTTGAAAGAGGAAAAAACGAGGTAGAACTGACACAACAATAAAATAAATAATGTGCGCAGTTAGGTGCACGTATGTGTACACAATTGTGCCTGATCAACGCATTTCTTGCACGTGGCTTTCCCCAACATTGTACATTTTCTACCTCGCTTGTGCTAAAATGCACATTTTGATGCAGCTTTCTTTCAAAGTTGCCCTTTTTAATGCACATCACCGCCCTCAGAGGCACACAATTACCAAAGGGGATCTGCGGTTTGGGTTGCTGACCAGGTCAGGAACTGTGGCGCAGACTCTTCGTGCTCAAACCTCAGCAAACCCATCTCTTCCCCTCTGCTAGCCACAGACCGCCCTCCCCCTGCACTCCAGACCCCCGGAACGAGGGCCGGAAGCAGCCACCTTTCAGCCACCAGTGCAGGGCGATGCGCATGAAGCCTGGGCCACGAGAGCCGCCTTTCCCTTGCAAGCAGTGGTCCTGGGGGCCGGCTGGGGTCTCTGGGGCTGGCGGAAGAGGCTTGCTCAGTGGCTACGGCTTCCGCGCATTCACACATGCAGCCTCATGTGCGCCCTGCTGGAGCCAGACCAAAGCAAGCGGCACGCCTGAGATTCCATCCGGCCAGAGCAAAAGGAGCTGGGGATGATGGGGAGGGGAGGGGAAGGCCCGAATCCGGTGCAGATGGGGCAGTCGCTCACCAAGTGGCCCTCTTTTCCTCCCTGCGGGATGTCCCAGCCCCACACGACGTGCGGCATCCCCCCTCCCCGGCTGGGGGAGGCACGGAGCTGCCCCCGGCGGTGCCCCAGAGCGGGGGCTCATGCTGCCTCCTGGACGGGGCCCGGCCGACTGCTCGCTCAAAGCCCCTGCAGCCTCCGACCCTTGGCACGCTCGTTCGCTGAGCGAACCCGACTCCCAGCACGAGAGCAAAGGAAGCGGGTGGATGACTTATTTAATTAGGCTGGAGCTGGCAGCCGGACAGGATGTGATCCCCGGCCCGTGCTGAGTCCAGCTGTGTGTGTGCGTGTCCAGCAGAAATGAACCGCGTTCATTTGGTCCCTGCTAAGCGGTCCCTTTTGTTCCCTGCATCACTGGTGTGCACGCACCCCCACCCCGCACCAGTGTGGAGGCAACGCAACGAGGAACGAGCTCCGGGTGGAATCAGAGCTTGTCCCTTGCCAGGGCTGGGCTGGGGGCCTCGGGCGGGACGGCACAGCGAGGCCCGCTGCCTTCCCTCGCCGCATCCAGGGATACTGCTAGGCGCTGGCCGAGGCGGAAGCCGGGTGCCGGACGCGAGTCTGCCCCCACTCTGCATGCGCTGACGGATCGCTGCATGCAGAAACCAGCCCCAGGATTTAAGCTCAGAACGAGGCAGGGCTGGTCCACATTTCTCACTGAAAGCGCCTCCGATTGATGCATATGAATCTCCTCGATTAAGGAGGACGGTCCAGTCCTAAACTGATGGGAGGAGTCGCTTGATCTAGGTGCCTCAGGGAGAGGCCGGCCTGGGCTCTGGAGCGGCCCCACAGGCCAGGAAAGGGATCTGGGGCCGGCCAGGCCTGGCAACACCCCTCTGAATGACCCAAGGGAGTCTCCTGCTTGAGAGACCCTCTTCAGCTCCCCGGCCCGGCCCAGCCCTGGTTCATATCCAGGCTTATTTTGGGCCTCGGCTTTCGTGCCAAGAGCCGCCTGACATTTTGCAAGCAAGGAGTTCCTTCCTGGGCGAGCGCTAAGTGCAGCTCCTCGGCCGGGCCAGGGCGGCTTCCTGGAGCTGAACCTCGAAGCTCGCCTGTGTGGGGCCGGGACGAGGCTGCGTGAAAAGCCAAGCGCCCGGGGCACATCTGTCCAGCATTCGGTTTTGAACCTCGGCCGGGGAAACGCCACGGAGGCGCGACGGGGGGCTAGCCCCTTGCCCCCGCTGCCTTCATGGTCTGAGCCAGACCACCCGGGAATGTGGGAATTCCATTTTTAGCCTGCATGGCTAGCAAACCAGGGTGCAGCCATGCTCCCTTCACGCAAGAGTCCCACCCGGGCCCCAGACGAGTGCAGGAACTGCCCCGCTGGACCGGGGCCATGAGGTCTAGCAGGCTGATCCACCCCAGGTGCTTGTGGAAGGTCGGAGGCCAGGCAAGAAGAGAGCGATTTGGCTCAGCATCTGCGGTTCTGAGCACACGGTCTGCACTCGGGGGTCCCAGTGGCCTGGTTGTGCGCAGGGTGGGCAGAGGCCTCCCACATCCCTGACCCGCAAAGTGCCGGGTGCCCTTCCGGGGGCATTCCTCTCGCCTAAGTGAGCTCCCCGAGACGTCGGGGGATCGGCTCGCTGTCACCACCTCAGCCCAGGCTGCAGGGAACTTCTCTCGGTCCCATGGAGAGGCTGCCTGAACACGCCTGCATCAGGCGCAGCACGGATGAAGACGACGCCCCGAGCCTTGGCCCCGGGCACCTCCCCCAACAGGCCCCCTTCCAGATGTGTTGGACTCTGGCTGAGGATGATGGGAGCTGCAGTCCAACGCATGTCCGGGGAGGCTCCTGTAGGGTTTGCATGTGGGGTGGAGGCATTGGGTGACCCCGTTCTGCTCAAGGGCTGCTCTCGGTGCATTTTTGTCATCGACGGAAGAGGCTGCCGGGGAGCGCCTTGCCTTTGGGGTCAGCGAGATAACGTGGGATGTGTAAGCTGAAACCGAGCAGGCCCGAGAAGGGCGGCTGCAGGGGGCTCCGGAGGGCTGGGCACAGCGTCCGGGCTGGGGACCGGGCCGGGTGGTCGGCAGCCCGTCTCCCCGAGCGTCAACAGCCGTGCCCTCTCCCGGGCTGCTTCCAGGGCCTCTCACTGTGTTAGCGTACTTACCTGCCAGGTCCTGCACAGCTTGGGACCTGGGGCCTGAGAGACCACCTCTGCTGGGGCAAGCCTGCCTGTGCACTCAGCTCATGCTCAGGAACCCTTCATCAGCGGCTTTTCCTGGCTGACCCCCAGGCTTGCAAGCGAGTGAGCATGATGCAGCGTTGATGCCCCTGCGGCAGCCATGGAAACTACCAAGCTCCACCCGAGGAAAGTGTGGCTGGACCTGGACTTGCCCCTGCCTCTCCCAGAAGGCGCTCCAGGCAGGACACCGCAGGGCTGCAGCCCCCCAGGAGCTTCGGGGGCACCCCTTTTGGAACCTGCACAGTGGCTTGGCGGGCGTCATCGGCTGTGGGGCATGCCTTGAGGGGTCGCCCGGCCCCCTTGGAGGAGCCAGGCTGGGGAGGGCCGCTCTGAGGTTCTGCTCTCCCAGACCCCATAGCGACGAAGGACTCCTGGTCAGGTTTCAAAAGGCTGATTCAGCTTCGATGGGAGAAGCCCCGGGATGGGTGGGAAAAAGAGGGCCGGCGCCCCCAGACCTTGCGAGGCAGCTGCTGCGTGGCCACTATCCCCCGCTGGCCTTTGCTCCAGTCCCGCGGGGCTGTTCCTCGTCTTTTGCGCAATTCCTACCCCACACGTGCTGCACCCCGGAGGCGTGTGCAGGGAAGGGGCACCGCCCTTCCCAGCACCACTGCAAGGATCGCCCTTCTGGACGTGCTTCTGGATCGGGAAGTGGCAAACGTGCCCCGGGGCCCTTCCGGAGAGCAGCCCCCCCACCACCACATCGCCCCCCCCCCTCCGTTCAGCAGAGGGAGGGCTTGAGGCAGGGTCACTTGGCCCGGGCACAGGCTGGGGGCTGACATCCGGCCTGGGGGCTAACGCCTGGCCCAGGCAGGGTCCCAGTCCGGCCCCCAGGATTCCCCGGAAGGCCATGCCTCCTTCCCGTGGCTCACCTCTTTCCCCCACCCTCCAGCCCTTTCGTGGTGTCTGGATTTTTCCACAGGTTCACCTGAGACCTGAAAGGCTGGGCGCTTTCCCCTGAGGCGTATTTACTGGCTGAAGGAAGGTCCGGCAGAACCATGTGGGCCTGTTCTGCATTTTGAGCCCCCCGCCCATGCTTTTAGCCTCGCCCCTGTTGCCTCAGACCCACTCAGCCCCTGAGCGTGTCTGAGAAGCCAGATTCGGCCCCCAGGCTGAAATGGCTTCTCCCTCTGGAGCTGGAGGACAGCTAGCCCCAGGCGAGCAGTGGGCCGTGTTCTCTGCGCTGGCTACCAGCTACTCGGCTGCCTGAAGGGAGGAGCACGAGGGCCACCCTTCCCCGGACTGCAGCTGCCTGGACCGGTGGCTGAACTGTGCACGGCCCGTGGAGAGGACGACTCCTGCCGAAGCCGCAGGGCACCGGGCTGGCCTGGGGGCGCACGGCGGGCCGCATGGCAAGGGTAGCTCTTTCCTCCAACGCCGGCCTCTGCCCGGCGGCGTCCCCGGCATGTGCCACCTGAAGCGGTCGCCTCACCTGGCCTCAGGGCAGGGCCGGCCCTATTCCAGGAGCCTGTGGCCACCTTGCGTAATGATACCTTGCGGCAGGGAGTTCAGGAACAGCGACCTGAGCTGATCCTCGGCTTCCCCATCCAAAGCCCCCCTTTCCCTTCCCGATCTTAATATAGAGCGCAGTCCCACCGAGCAGCAAAAACCGTCCCTGGCAAGCTCTTGTCTGCTTGGAGTGCAAAGCCGGCCTCTTGGCACCACACAAAGCCGAAACAATAACAATTCTGCCCACTTAGTCTGGCCCGATCCCAAGGCTGCTGCACGTCGCGGGAGAACGACGGGACACCTTCGCCCGGGAGCTCGCGCAGACCGGAATAGCGCCTCCAAGAAACCCGGCTCTGCCCTGGCTTTGAGACTGCTGGTGGGGCGAGGAGGGTGGGGTGGGTGTGGAGGCCGCCCCTCCTTGTCAGCCCCCTCGCAGCATGAACGGTGACAAGCAGCGGGTTCAGCGAGGGTGGCTCGGTCATCTGGTTTCTGTTTGTTTGAATCCCCATCTCCTCCGAGCAGGAGAGAGACGGTGGCAGAATGGAGTGTCCTTTGAACGGAAGCCAAGAGGAACAGGTGGCCCGGGCAGCGCGCAACCAGCTCATAACAGCCTCGGTCTGGGGTAAAAGATACTTCTCTCTCCCTGCACCTAATCCAGCTCCGTTACGCCGAGTATAGAAGGGGGATAGCTCTGTCCTACTTTTAACACACTGCTGACGGCCCTCGGCGACAGAGACAGTAAGTACGAACCCCGGCTCTGCTTTTCCCAAGGGTAGAGCAGGGAGGCCCGTCCTCTGCGGGGAACTGTCCGAGTCGGCCGAGCTCCTGCCACCCCACCCTGCAGCTTCGCTTGCAGCCCGTCTGGCAGGGCTCACGGAACAAGGGCTGCCCGTCCGGGGAACCTCCAGCTCGGGTAGGTATTTCTTGCCAGGTCACTTCTGCAGCCTAGAAGCATAACTCCCCTTCCGTGGGGCAATGTGAAATGCACACGGCACGTCATGGAAGGAGGACGGTCGGGTCACGATGCAACGTGGACGTGGTCCTGCCACAGGCTCGGCGTTGCGAGCCGGAGCTGTGGAAGCGCACTGCAGCGCGGGGGGTGTGCGTTCCCCTTGGCTTATCCGTCACCGCTGCCCGCGATGCCCGGTTCCGTTTCTGGGGACAGGCTGCTGGCACTGGCCGAGGAGACCTCTGGACACCTGGGTCCTCCAGGAATTGCTGGCTCTGGGGCAGGTGCTGGGCCGAGGTCTCCCTGCTTGACCGCTGTCTCCAAGGGCTCTAGAGCAAGGCAGGAATCTAGGCCAGCTTCTTGCTGACGCAGCAGCGGGAGAAAGATCCTTCCTTCAGCAGTCTGGGGTGAGTCATCCTGAAGGCCCACCAGGTCTCTGCTTGTGGCCAGGATGACATGGGCAGGAGGCCCAAGGGGTTAAGTTGGATGCCCTTTGAGGATCTCCTGGCTTTTCGATTCCAGCGCAGCCCGAAGCCAAGTGTGGTTCACGAGCCGCCAGGGCCGTCAAAGGTGGGGGGCGCCCACCTTGCTGTGGATGGTGCAGGAAGCAAAGGCCAAGTTTAGGGAAGGCTGTGGCATCGTCTAGACTTGGGGGCTTGTCTTGGGGTGAGTTTGGCACTTCCGATGCAGGAGCAGCTGTCCCTGGGCCTCCTTTGCCGCTCGGCAAGATTGGGCCGGCCACGGGAATATTTTGGAAGAGCTGCCGTGTGCTCTGTGGATAGATAGGCATGGCTGCAGGCCAGCCTGAAAGAGAAGGAAGACAGGGAAGACTGCAGGCATCCCAAATTGAGTGGCTCTTGGATGGCTTGACTTCCTGACGCTTAAGCATGCAATGATGGAGGAGATTTTAACCAGTAGGGCTGCAGGCGACAGTGCAAATCGCTTGGCTTGTTTTAAGTCATGTTGCTGCTGGTATATTCCTGTAGGAGGAGCAGAGAAGGAGGTAATAATCAATATGGCCCCTCTTAGCAAAGAGAGGTCAGCGTTGTTCAACTCATGCTTTTGAGAATCTCAAAATCAGCCCAGAATTGGAGTTTTAACAGGCGGTGCTTGCAATTTAATTTAGCAAGACTTCCTGATATGCAGATGAATGTATTTAAACTGATTAGTCAACTAACTAGTTTCATGTATTAGAGTCAGCCCAAGGACTAATTTTTTATTCCTTAAATATCATTGCACCTGGCATTTATAGCTAACTTAGTAAGTGAGAGAAAAGTCTGGCACCAACGCGTTTCAGCCTAAACTTCAGAAACAGAGTAGAGGACAGTGGGAGGGAGCAGGAATAATGGGAGCTGGCACAGATGTACGTGGTCCAGCTTGGGTACCACTTGGGGTGAGAATTGGGGGGATGATGGAGACCAGGCAGGTGATCCGAATGAGCCATTGGTTCAAAGAAGGACGGTACCTGACCAGGAGGGACGCTTGGAAGTGGTCCGCTAGGCTGGCCCCCGGGGTCCCAATCCTGGCCAAACCACACAGGACTCTGTGGCACTGTGCACCCTACCTGGGGTGCTCCCTCCAAGCAGGGCAGCCGACTCTTCTCCCCCTCGCCACAGCCTCGCCCGAGCTGGTCTCTCTCTGGGCAGCGGCCGACTCTCTTGTCCCAAGGCCATTGCTGGGTCGTTCCAGGTCCCAGAGAGGCCAGCCCCAAGTGATACGGGGCCAAGGGGTGAGCTCCTCTGGGCAGGACGCGTTCCACACAAAACTGGACACGGAACGAGGAGTTCTGTGCATCCCGGAGGCCTGCACAGCCTGCATAGGAGCATTTTAATACAGTTCACCACCCTTCCGCTGCCTTGCCACATTCATTATTCTGATGGCTACCATGCGTTCAGAGCGAGAATATCCCCTACCTTCTGCAGCCTAGCATGCTCCACATGGCTTGGACGACAACCCCATCATCCCCCGCAGTGGCTGCAGAGGCAAGGGCTGATAAAAGCAGCAGCCCATCTGGAAGGGACTGGCTGGGGAAGGCTGCTTATGTGGAAATCAAGCATTTCAGTTCACGGTCATGCTTGTGGGCAAGGAAAGTGGCAAAACTTAGTTTTTCCAAATTTACCAGGACATTCCGGGGGTGGGGGGGACTTCTGCGTGCTGGGACAGGCACAGGGTCTCACGGGGGCGTGAATCCGCAGCCTACGGGGGCTGCCCAGGCAACGAGACGCTCCAACAGGAGCTGGTTCTTTTGGGAAGCTGTACCCATGCATTGATGTTTGCAATATTCCTGTCTTGCTCCACACCAACCCAGACTCCAAAGCAGTGACCACTAAAGGGTAAGAAGAGAAAGCGTAATAGTAGAAAGAAAGAAAGAATAAAGGCGATGGCTGTTCAAGGAAGGTTTCCTGAAATAAGAGGTCGGGGGAGTGCTGGGAGCAGCATGATATTAGGACCCGCCGGAGCTCCAGGGGCAGGAAGTTCCACAGACACTCCAGGGGCCACCGCACTGAAGGCTCTGCTCTGGTCGAACCAGCAGGAGCAGACCAAGCCATGACCTCTTCACACGGATGCATGGCTGACTAGGGCAACCAGGTGGCCCACCTTGCATGGAGCAGTCCTCCATTTGAAGGGCTGTGGGAGGGCAGTCCTGTGTGGGAAGGGCTGCCCACGCCAGGCCCAGTTTCGCAATAAAGAACTGTCGGAAGCCGGAGCAGAGGCCTGCAAGGTGCCCGACCGCAGTGGGTCCCCGGACAGCAAACCTGGCAGGCACAAAGGACACCTGGCCAGAATTTCACACTGGGGGAGATCAGTGTGTCTTTATAGTGTAGCTATTTCGCAAAGTGCAGCCACGCATCCATTAGTATGTGCAGATATTGGACACATGGGTGTCCCCTGTGGTCTTCTCTTTTGGGAGTGCATGTCCTTTTTATAGCAATGCATACCATGGTGCTGCTGCTGCTGGTCTGGGGGGGGCCTTTCCAGGGGCGCTTGTGGTGGGAGAGCTCTGCGCGTCGGCGGCGAGGGTGTCATGGTGAGGCCGAGGGTGAAGGCATTTTTTCCTGGCCAGGCTGCTCCACTCCCCCGCTGGCCTCGCTCGGAGGGCTTCTGCCTCTCCATTTAAGGCCCAGGGCCAAGCGGTGCAGTGACAAGTTGGGACTTTGCTGGGTTTTGTGCCCGGCTGAGAAGCAAATAACCCACGGGGTGGACGAGGAAGCGCCAGACGGACTGTTCCCAGAGCAAGTCCAGGGCGAAGTGGAGGCTGGCCGGAATTCCTGGTGAGAGATTGTCTCAGCAGGGTGGCTCAACGGCGGCGGCGGCTGCGACTCGGGATGCCAGGGAGGGACTTCCTTGGCCGACGTGGGACGGTAAACAACCTTTCATCGAGAAAGCCACTGGGGGGGCATCAGCTGGGCAGGACGGGGGCAGCTCCCGCGGGCGGCCCTCCTCCAAGCCCTTTATCTCGCCCCGCTTGTGACAGGCCTCCTTTCCACAGTGTCGCTGTGTTGGATGGATCGTTCCATGTATGTTTGTGCATCTGCCAGCCTCCCCCAAGCTGGTGCCCGCCAGATCGGTTGGAATACAATTCCCACACTTCGCCTCCAGGACCCCCTGCTTTCTTGGTCAAGTGCACGAGCCGCGTGATTTTACTGAGCGATCAGCTAGCCACAAATTTTGCTCCGCATCCAGGCTTCCTAATCGCACGTCCTCGTGTGTTTTGTGTGATTCGCCATCACGACATTTTGCGCTTCCCTAATTTCCTTTGAGCGATGTGGGGTGTCTCAGGAACAACAAACCATAATTAATCCCCGGAGCCCAAAAGACTCAGCCGAGAAATATCCACCTGTTGCTGAGTGGGGACGGTCCATACAGCTGCAGTTTACTCCCTCACTCAGGTGAGCCTCAGGCACACCTGTCCAGGTAGAGAAGCAAGCCAGTCTGATCAAGCAGGAATGGGTTGTCATCTCCTGGTGGCTTCGCACGTTTGGTTCTCTCCCCCCTGCAGCCCTGTCCTAAAAGGTTGCACTGCCTCTGTGGGTTCTTTGGGTTCGAGTCCCCACTTGACCGTGAAGGGCCCTGGGAACTTTGGGCCAGGCACTCGCTCTCAGCCCGGCCTACTGTGCAGGGTTGTTGTTGTCAGAATAAAACGGAGCTATGTAAGCCTTCCTGGACTGCTCTCAAGGGGGAAAAGGCGGGATATAAAGGCCATGTCTTGTAATACCGTATTTTATCGGTGAGGAAGGGGAGGCAGGAGAGAGGTGTTCAAAATGAGGCCTGGTGTGGAGAAAGTCGAGAGGTGGGCGTTTTTCTCCCTTTCCCATTACACTTGAACCTGGGGTCATTCCGTGAAGGTGACTGGTGGGAGGTGTAGCACAGAGAGAAGGACGGACTTCTTCACACAACATGTATTGAAACTATGGGATTCGCTGCCGCAGGAAGAGGTGATGGCCCCAACTGGACGGCTTTGAAGGAGGATTGGGCGGATTCACGGAGGAGGAGGCTGTCCGGGGCTCCTGGCCTTGCTGGCCACGTGCTCCCTCCTTCTCCAGGGGCAGCATGCCTGCACATACCGGCTGCTGAGGAGCTGGGCAGGAGGGGTCTCGCCCCCATCCTGCTGGAGGGATCCTGGGGGCAGCTCCCCCCCCCTGCATGCACATGGAGTGCTGGACTGGATGGGCCTTGGGTCCGATCCGGCAGGGCTTCCCTCTTCTGTTTACGCTCTTTTGCTCCCCCCCACCTTTGCCTTTCGTCCACCTGCTTTGCCTCGGTCGCCACTGCTGTGCCCACCCCGAGGGTCTCCAAACGGGGATCTGGAATTTGCCCTTCAGGTTTGCGACCCCTCGGCCTGATTTCTTGCCCTCTCCCCAAACCTTCACGGTTTATTTTTGTAGCCTGCAATATGGGAAAAATGCACTCTCCTGCTGACAGCCTCCTTTGGCTTTTTGATCTCGCCTGCCATGCAGGAGCTGAGCTGGCGCTCCTGCGCACGCACCACTCAGAGAGACCCTTCCAGGACAGTGGAGGATGGAGAAGGACGGAGGATCCTGCAGCGCCCACGATACCGGAGGAGGCGGAGGACAGGCCCCGGCGGAGCCGAAAGAGGAGGCAAAAGTGAGCCCCGCAGCAGGAGACCACGCTGCGAAAGGAGAGGGTGCCCGTCCGAGTGAGGCCCAGGGGGCAAAGGAGCTGAGCCCAGCCGGGGCAGAGGAGCCGAGCCCAGCTGCAGCAGGAGGGGGCAGCCCAGGGGCCGTCGAGGAGCCCGAGGGGAGCCAGACCCCCGCTGCCAGCACCGCCCCAAAGCAGCTGCACCTTCAGCAGAGCCTCAGCTGCCCGGCCGACGTGCCCAGGTACCTGTCCTGCGCCGCACCTCCCTTTGCTTTGGGGTTGCCAGCCGGTGGGGTCCGTAGTCCATTGGCAGAGCTGATCTCTGACACCGCGGCTCTCGGGGGCAGTGGGGGAGCTTTGGGTGGGATACTTTGGGAGGTGGATTTCCTCCGTGGGGGCCAGTGCAGCAACGTGGGCGGATCTTGCGCACAGCGTGGCCAGTGACACGTTGCCAGAAGTGCAGGATCGCCTCCCCGATCTGCACAACCTGACCTGCACACAGTCATCCTGCGAGGTGCCAAATTAGGGGGGAAACTGTATTTCAAGAGGAAATGTCACGCATCCAGGTGCTGCCCAGGTGAGCTGCATGCCGGCCCAGTCACTGCCCAGGTCGAGGGGCCACTTCCAGGCCAGTGCAGCTCTCCTGTTGGGCACTTTGACCCGAGCCAGACTTGGGGTGGGGTGTCCATCAAATAGATGGATGAGTGTCCTCTGCCAGCTCCCTCAAATGCGGGACACCCGCCCCGTCACTCAGCTCTGCCAAGTGCTGTTCAGGCACGTGCTGCCTGCAGGCGGAGGGAAGCTCAGGGCCAGTTGTGGGTCATGTTGCAGGACGATGGACAGGGAGGCCACGACACAGTGGCTCAGTGGAAGCACGATCCGTGGCTGGCCGGCCGCCTGGGTTCGGCCCACATGGTCACCCACCTCCACGGTGGCGTGTGGGTGGTCGAAATGGGGGTTCTTCACCATGGTTTATGATCTCGGCCGAGTCCAGACAAGATCATAGTCCGCGCTTCCACATCCCACAATTTAGAAGCAAACCGCAGTCAACCTGTGCTCATTCTGCGATAGGAAGAGGGAGGAAACCACCAGAGTGCTCTGAGTGGCAGCTCTGGGTGCGAGTGCGCATGCCCGGGAAATGGGGCTCCGGGAGCATCCCAGGTGGGACGTGGAAAGGTGCCACCTGACTCTTTGAGGAGAAGCTGCCAGTTGCTAAGGTGCCAGTGAGCAAAACTTGCCAGTGCTCTGCCTCGAGACACAGCGGCGTCCCAGGCCGTTGCGACTGTCACCTGTGATGACAGGTGTGTGGGACTCACACCTATTCCTGCGCAGAAAGGACTTCTGCGTGAGAATGCTGACCTGTCTGAACAGGCCCCGAGACATTTTTCGTGGGGACGCCTGGTTGTGATGCTGCGTTAACCCTCCTTAACCCCTTTCTTAACCCCTGGGAGAAAGAGCCCTTGCACATTGCCAAAACACGTCACCCAGTGCACTGGCGCTTTGCTGAGGAGCACATTCCTCCATGTTGCGGCCCCCACAGGGAGAGCCTTGCTCTGCCTCGCTTCTCATCCCGCCTTGCAGGAAACGCCGTGGCGCAGCAGACCCGCGTCCGTAAAACTGAAATACAGCCCAGTCCCGTGGAATATCCTTTCCCAACCGGGTGCACTCCAGATGGGTTGCACGGCAGCTCCCAGTGAGGCCTCTGTCCCCGGCTCACGGAGTGTGCCAAAGCCCCGAGTGTCTCCCAGCCACCATCCTCTGCCCAGGAAGGAGAAGTTAGGAAGGTCAGCTCTGCAAGGGCTTCCGCTGTGCCTGGAAAGGCTTCCGCAAGAAGACGGTCGGAAGCGTAACAGTGCTGGCCTAATTCCCAGCGCGGCTTGAGCGCAGTCCTTCCCTAGGGAGAATTGTTCCACAGTTAGGAAAGGGAATGGCGCTTATTCCCGCATGGAAGAGAGTCCCTTCCAGCCTCCTCTCTTGCTCCCTGCGCACACGATATAACGTGTATGTCCAGACGTGGGAACGAGACCTGCAGCAAAATGTTGCAGCACAGCCGCATTCCCTGAGAGGTTCCCGGCCTTCTCCTGGCTCAGGAGCCGCAGCCCCGGCAGCGCTCACCCGCGTTTGCCACCGGAGCGGCGGTGCGCGATCCCGTGCGTGCGCAGGGCCGCCCGAGGCCGAGCGCAGCGGCTCCGGCAGGTGCAAGCGCGGGGCCGGCCCTCGCCGCGGGGCCGGCCAGGGCGCGGGGCCGAGAGCTCAGCCGTGCCTGCCGGTTTCAGCGCGGAGGATGTCCCCGGAGCGCAGACGCCGCAAGGGGCCGCCGGAGAAGCCAAGCCCCCGGAGGGCCCCGGCCCGGCCCAGGACCCGGCGGGAGCGCCGCCCCGCCCCGCCGCTGCGGAGGGAGACCGGACCTCGCCCGCGCCGGCCGCCGCGGCCCCGGCGGAGCCCCAGCCGCCCGCGCCGCCGCCCGCCCGGGAGGACGAGGACGAGGACGCGGCCGCGGCCGCTCGCGCAGACGCCGAGGCTGGGCCGCCGGAGACGCCCACCAGCCCCTACCTCACCCCGGACTTTGGCAAGGAGGACCCCGCGCAGATCTTGGGTAAGGCCACGGAGGCCTCTGCGTGGGCCGGGGCGGGCGGGCAGGGCCGGCCGAGGAGGGTTGAAACAAACTGATAATGCAAGTTGCTAGTCCTTAGGACTGTGGAGGTGGGCAGTGCCTGGCCGGCATCTCCGCCAGGGCAGGTGGGAAGCAGAAACGGGTGCAGCTCACCCAGCATGGGCACAGTGGTCTAAAGAAGGGCTGGGGCTGCACTGGGGCAGAATTCAAAGCATGGAGACCCAGGATGAATAGCTCCGGGAGGGGCCCCAAACGGCCCTCAGAGCTGCCAAGCCTTTGGCCCCTCTGCGTCAGCACTGGCCACATCAGGAGCTGTGGGACCCCAGGGCCTTCCAGAAGCAGCTGGACCTCAGCCCCAGCCAGAGGCCGGGGGAAGTAGGAGTTGTACTTCCTCCACATCCGGAAGCCCACACCCTAACCCTAACCCTAACCCTGGCCAGCAGAAGCGCTCCAAGGTTTTCCAGCCCTTTATTCTGTCTGCTCTGTTGATATGAAGTCACCCAATCATAGAAACAGAGCGAGTCAGAAGGGGCCTCCCCGGCCATCTAGTCAGACCCCCGGCTCCGTTCACGACATGCCCACCATGTGCACGTCCAGCCTATCCTTGAACCCCCGCACCGATGGGGCCTCAACCACCTCTTGTGGAAGCTCATTCCACACCCTGCTCCAGGCAACTCAGAGCATAAACTGATAAAATACAGTGGGGAAAAAAGCACATTCAGTGTCAAAGATTCAAAAATACCGACTTCCAGAGATTTAACACTGATACAACCAAGTCCTGAGAGGATAAAAGCAGGTGAGAAACAAATATGTTGCGTGTGCAGCAATTTGGAATCCTACGATACTCTTTCGCGCAAGGCCTGGACTGAGCTGTGCACTTTTAGCACAAAAAGGGATTCCTCTTCCATGGCTCTCTGCACCAAAGGGGGCGACAGCACCGCACCCCCAGGAACCCACCCCTCTGGTTCACGCAGAACCATTTCTGTTCTGAGTCACACCAGCGGCCAGTGCTGGTCAGGGCCAGTGGCCCTTTCCTCGCCCTGCGCACGAAGCTCTCACGAAGCCTCTTTCCCAGCTTTTGGGCGCATGGGCAGTGCTCCTTCAGTCACATGGCCATTGAAAGGGATTTCAGTGTTCACTCGTTACGCTTTGGGGCCTCCTTCTGAGATACACAGGTGCCCTGCTCCTGGCTTGTGGAGTGCTTGTCCAGCAGGTGGCCTGTTTCTGGTCCACGGGCTTCCAGCCACGGGCCACGGCTGTAGAGCTCCTGTGGGCAGCTGCTGCTTTGGGCCCTGGTTCTGCCGAGCCAAGGCTGGAGACTTCTGGGCCCTCTGCCAGGAGCTGCCTGCCCTGGCTGACTTGGCCTGCATGTCCTCAAACATTTTGGGAAAGATCTCTCTCCGTATCATGAAAACTACTTCATCACAATAGTTGCATAACATTTACCTCTGGTTTGAAGTCTGTCAGGTGGAGAGACAGCCTATAAAATTAATGAGAACTAGGAACTTCAATGTCAAAACAAAGAGGTTTGCATCAATATGGGGTCTGCTCAGTGTCAGAATTGCTTGTTGCTGTGGCCAGATTCCTGTTGATGGTGCCAAATCTCCACATCTCTTGAAAGAACATGTTTCAATTATTGTATCCGTCATGCGGTTGTCGCATAGATCAGACTTCAGGCTTCCTGAATCCCCTGGAAGATCACTTAAGTGTGGTATCGGGGTTTGTTTAGCTTGGGAAAAGCGTGAATGAGGGCAGGCATGGGGGAAGAGTCCAAAATGTTGCATGGGGTGGGAAAGAGACATTTCTCTCCTGCTCCCATCTGACTGGGACCCAACGGGTCACCCTGTGAAGCTGGTAGGTGGGAGATTCTGGGGAGGGAAGAGGAGGGGCTTCTTCGCACAGCGCATGGGCAAGTGGTGGAATTCCTTCCGCAGGATGCCGTGATGGCCACCAACTTGGCGGGCTTGAACGGGAGGGTGGGCTTGCCCCTGGAGGAAAAGGCTACCCCTGGCTGGGAGTCCGGGTGGCCATTCGGGACCCCCCGGACTAGAGTCATTATGCCCATGTGCACCAGTTGCTGGGGAACATGGGTGGGAGGATCTGCACACTCACATCGTGTTTGTGGCCTTGCGCTTGTGGCAGCTGGCCAGCCACAGCGTGAACTGAATGTTGGACCACATGGGCCCTGCTCTGATCCAACACAGCAACTCTGAGGTTCTTAATTTATGGCCGGCGCCAGTTGCTTACGATCAGCAACAGCCGTCGCTTCAGCCCTTGCAACCCCCCCTCCCCGCCGCGGAGGGCTTGGTCCTCTCTGCTGCTTTCCCAGGCCCTCCCCTTTTGGCCACGGGCTCAGGCGGAGCACAGCTGGCTGCAGGCAGGGGGTGGCTTCAGGTGCAGGGGCAGCGCTGTAGGGGCTGCAGCTTGGAGCTGTTGGTGGGGGGGGGGTGAACCATACAAATGAGGGGAATAAGCAGGAGGTGGATCAACGAAGGGGTGGAGCCGAGTTCCTGTGGTGCCCCACAGAAAAGGTCCTCTTCTCTGCGCAGTAGCTCTTTGTGCCCCACTGATGTGGCGCAGAGGTGGCCTGGCCTGGCCTGTGACTGAAGGGGCCACAGCCAGGGCGGTTGCAGAGGGTGCCTGCCCCGGGACCCGCCTCCGTCTCCCAGAGCGTTGTTGGCATCCTTGCATGGCTGGCGCAGGCTCTCCCTCCCCCTCTCCTGCCGGGCGGTGGGCAGTCCTCAGGGGCACCCCCTCCCATGGAGTCTGGCCGCGTCTCTCGGGAGGGCCCCCCGAGAGCCAGGAGCCGGTCTTGCTCTGACAGCTTTCTCTGGGTGGCACGGCTCTGCAGAGACCCCCCCCCCCACTTAGAGGATCTGCAGCATGACCGAAGGACAGGGAGCCAGGAACAGCCCCATTCCACCCCAGTGGGGCACAGCAGGGTTCCCCAAGCGTGGGGGGGGCAGTGACAGAGCCTCCTGGTGGTTAGAGCAGGACGACCATGGAACCAGTTCCTAGGTGTGTGTGCGGGGGGGGGGGCTGTACCAAAAGGAGGCATTTGGGATGCATCTGGACAGCCATCGGAGGGGGTGGCGTAGCTGGGAGTCCTGCACTAAGTGGGGACGGACCCTCTGGCCCCGCAGCTCGGCTGTCCTTGATGCCGGTCCTGTGCTTCAGGGGGCAGCCAGCCTGCCTCCTTGGTCAGCCCAGGAAACCCCCTGCTGGTCAGGAGGGGCCAGCCCTCCTCTTCCTCCCGAACAAAAGCCCAGCAGGAGGGCCGCTGGCTGGAGCCCTCCCATTAGAGCTGGCCAGCTGAGGGCCAGACGGTGCCTCTGGAGAGGGCCAGGGCTGTTGTCCCCATGCCCCCAGAACCTCAGCACCTCGGGTGACTTAGCTAGGATCCCCAGGTCATGTCCGTGTGGGCCCTAAAGCCCTTTGTACCCCAGCAACCGCTCGGATGGTTTGGGCTGGCAGTCTCCCTTATAGGTTTAGCCAGCAGGTGTCACTCTCTGAACATGCCTTAGAGATGCTCAGCGCAAAGAACTCCCCTTGCCTGCCCTGGGCTACCCCACCTCTGTGGAAGTCGCGGAGATGCCCGCTTAGCAGCACCATCAGGTGGAACCCGGCCCTTGGCTCTTTCGCTTACCGCCCTGCTCCCTTTCAGACGACACTCCGCCGCCACCAGCCCCGTTCACCCACCGCATCGTCCAGCTGAGGACGGGGGACTTCAGAGATACCTACAGCATCAACACCAAGGACATGCTAGGCGGGTAAGACAGGGGCCCCGCTCCAGCGAGGTCCCCCTTCTGCGTGGGGCACCCCCTCATTATGCTGCCAGGATATGCCCTCCCTTAGACAAGCAGAAGTTTCTGGGCCCCGAGGTTGCAATAGAGGCGCCGGCAAGTGTGGGGACAGAGAAGGGGGCGCCACCCACACGGGGCAGGCCAAGCCGCACAAGTTCAGCGTGCGCTCCTTGTGGGGGAAGTGAGCCTCTGCGTCGGACTTGGAAGGAAGCTCTGAGAGAGCCCCCCCCCCCCCCGCCAAATGCGGTGGCAACGTGTGTCTCTCTCTTGCCCCAGGGGGAAGTTTGGAGAGGTCCGGGTGTGCACTGTGAAGGAGACGGGCCTCAAGCTCGCTGTGAAAATTATCAAGAAGCAAGGGCCAAAGGACCGGGTACGTGCTCTGGGCAGGGCGCGCTCAGGGCGCGGTGCGGGTCGTGTCCCTCGCAGCCCGGTGGCTGGATTCCACGCTGGAGAAAGGGCCGTGCCGAGCGGGTGGGTGGAGTGAAGGCAGAGGGCACCGGGCCCACATACCAAAAATATCAGCTCTGTCTGGCCGGGAAGCTGTCACTGCCAGTGACTAAGAGGCCTTTCAAGCTTTCGGAATGAGGGAAGCCCGGCTCCAAACTTGGGAACAGTCGTGGTGCAGAGTTCCACGGCACCACAGCACTGCGGCCGCGCGGTGCCGGCGCAGAGGCCCAGGACCAAAGAAGGAGGCCGAGGAGCAGCGGCCTCGACATATAAGGAGCCGTCGGCAGGCTCTTCTGCGTCAGGCTCCGTGCCGCGTTTCCCAGCACGACCGATCTGCCAAGCGCTCGTTTGCCCCTCGGAGAAAAGGGATGGGCTGCGCCTGCTTTAAGGCAAATGCTATTTATTCGCTTACTGTATTCATATCCCACCGTTTGTCCTTCCAAGGAGCTCGAGATGGCTTCCATAATTCTCCTCCCCCCCTCCGTCTCATTCTCACAACAACAGCCCTGTGAGGTAGGCTGGGCTGAGAGCCTGTGCCGGCCCCAAAGTCATCCAGTGAGCTCCGTAGCTGAGTGGGGGGCAGAACCCGGACCGCCTGAGTTTCACACAGTGCAGCCAGAATCAGGGCCTTTTGAATATAGCAAGGCCCATGCGCTGCTCTTCCCTCCCCTCTCAATGAAAGACCAGGAAAGGCCTGTGCAAACGTGGAGTTCCGCTGTGCCACAGCACTGCCTTGTGATTGCGGAACAGAAGGCGCAGAAAGGCAGGAAAGCGGAAAAGCAGGGGAGAGTCCGCATGTGAAGAAGGCTGCCGCAGAGGGACTCGGCATCGGCCCTGGGAAAGCAGCAGGGTGGGCCCCCGGAGAGCGGGTGGGCGGCCGACAGCCTCTGGCCTTGCGCTTTGAAGAGGAGAACGGCTCGTCACGCCCCTGCCAGGGGTCGGGTTTGCTTTAAAGGGAGAAATTGCCCGTGCCCGACCCCTCTTGCGCAGGGCATGATGATCCATGCGCCCCTGCCTGGGCGGGGGCAGCAGTGCAGTCCGTGCAGGGCGCAGAGAACGAGGCCAGGTGCAGAGCTTGGGCTCCTGACCCGAGACCGAACGCCGGTGTGGTGCAGCGGCGAGAGGGCTGGACAAGGGCCTGGGCGGTCCAGTTCCCATTCAGGTCCACACTCAGCTGTAAAGCTCCTGGGGTCGCTTTGGGACAGTCACTGACTCTTGGCATAACCTACCTTACAGGGTTGTTAGGAGCATAAAATGGAGAGGAGGAGGGGCTGCCTTGGCTCCCTTGCAATGCAATGCAATTCAAGATAATAAAATAAGCAGGACTCACAGGACTGGACTGGAGGATCCGTGGCTCACTGGCTGAGCCCCTGTTTGGCAGGCAGCCAGTCCCTGGCTTCTCCCCTTAAATCAGTCAGACAATGGGAACCTTTCTAGGCCGAAGAACCTGAGCAGCCACTGCCAGGCAGAGTGGACGATTGAAGGCAATGTGGCATAGTGGTTAGAGTGCTGGAATGGGGAGCCACAGTGCCCCTGCTTGAGCCGTGAAGCTCTCTGGGTGACTTTGGGCCAGTTCCTAACTCTCCTCCTAACCTACTTCGCAGGATGGTTGTGAGGATAAAACAGAGGAGGACGGCCATGCTGGCTGCCCTGGGTTCTTTTCAAGAGGGAGAGAAGTGGAGCATAAATTTAGTAATATCAAAGGACTCAAGAAAAATGTGAACTCCAAAAGAACCGTGCTGGATCAGGCCGGGGAGGGAGAGGTCCAACCGTCCAGCCCTGCTTCCTGCTTTCGCAGCCCCCCAGAGACACCCACAAGTGCCCTCCGAGCCCATGTTCCCCAGCAACTGGCCTCCCATACTGGCGGTTGCATGCAGGGCTCAGGACAGGCAGGAGTGGGCCCGATCCCCTTTGAAAGCCCTCCGTCTCGTGGCAGTGAATCCCCTAGTGCAGCTCTGTCTGTCTTGCATCTGTCTGGAATCTCCCTCGGAGCAGCTTCCGGGACAACCTGCTGGGCTCCAGCTGTGTGGAAGAGCGGGAAGGATGGCTGTGCCCCACCTTCTCTGCATCAGGCGTCGAAAATAGTCTGGCCTGGAAGGAGGCCGGAGCCCCGTGGCCTTCCGTATGCTTCGCGCACAGAAGCTTGAGCCTTGCAGGCAGCCTCCTTCCCGTGCCAAGGGCCGCTTGTCGGAGGGGATCAGCTGACTGGAAGCAGTGGGTGTTGCAGTCCAACCCATCTGGGGGGCACCAGGTTGGGGAAGGCCGGAGTAGGCGGTGCTGGACAAAACGGGCATTGTTCTCTGTTCCCCTTCTGGCGGCGGCAGCTGCAGATGTTCGGAGTCCATGCCGGGAGAGGGCTGGTGCAGGGCAGTGGTGCTGGAAGCAGCGGGGAGGGGGCGCTGTGAGAAGCCCGGCGGGGAGGCGTGCGAGCCACACAAAGCTGCCCCGGATGCAGGTGGTCCTGAAGCTCCTTTGGTGGGGCTGCGTCCTAGCCTCGCTCCAGCAGGAGGGTCCGGGCTGGGGTCTTCTGTGTGCAGCACATGCGCTCAGCCACCCAGCTGTGGCCGCGGCAGGCAGCAGATCTGTCAGGAGAGGGCGAGGCCCGAGGAAGGAGAGGCAGGCGGCTTTGTGAATGCTTCTGCATCGAGGAAGAAGACAGGAGCTGTGACGAGGGGGCTGCAGGGGGCAGCGGTGTCATCCGGACCTCCCCACCCTCCCCGAAAAGATTCTGTGTTTGGGCAAAGCGATTGCGCATCCGAACTGGCCTGGAAGCGCCAATTCCTGGGTTTAGACAACGCGGTAGCCCTCGCTCAAGGGCGGAGTTGGCGGGGCGTGTGTGGTCTTTACTCTGTGAATTGCTGCTGAAAGGGGGATTATGGACCTGCCTGTGCTCAGCCCAGGTAATAATCCCAGGAGGACCCCCACACACAGCTCACCCCCCCCCCAACACACCGTGCATTTTCCTAATGACTAACAAGCTATGGTTTATTAGCACGGTTGAGTTCAGACGCAGGATAGTCGGGCAGAGAGCGGATGAAGACGCTCAGCTGGATGTGGCAGGAGATCCAGGGATCGGCGAGGTGGTCCGAATGATGTGAAGAGGGAGGGGAGAGAGGGAAAGAGGCCAAGCTCAGAGACACGTGTGGCGACCCCGAGCAGAGGTGCCCGTTTCCACGCAGGTGGAGAGTAGAAGGATGCATTTGGAGAGCTGCAATTCAGTGGCTCTCCACAGAAAAGCAACAGGCAACACGGAAGGCGGCTTCCAAATGCTCTGTGCCCCGTGAGCGGAATTCATCCTCCACATGCTCTAAAACGCACGCAGGCCCGAACACGCAAACCAGCGGCAAAAGGAGGCCTCCCCTCTCTGCAGCACTGCCTTGTTTCGCCCTGGATTAACGTCTCCCGGGTTCAAGTGGCCATGAGAGAGATGCCATGCAGGGTCTCCATGCTGGCCGTGCCACACCGATGCCGGGCCTGCCCGGGCTTCTTTCGAGGTGCCTGGCCTGGGCCGGGAGAGCGAAATACGGGGTGCAGGGCCCGGAGCAGGAAGGGGCGAGGCCGGAGCCCCGGGGGAAGCAGGCTGGGTTTTGCCCGGATTCCCGGGCACGGGGGAGACCAGCCGGGAGGCCCGGCAAGGCACTGCCCGGCAGGCCGGCCCTTGCGGGGGGAGCGCAGCTGGGCGGGGGCGCTGTGCCTGACGTGGGTCTGCTCTGCAGGAGATGGCCGAGGTGGAGATCGACGTGATGAATCAGCTGAACCACCAGCACCTGATCCAGCTGTACGACGCCATTGAGACGCCGAGGGAGATCATGCTCTTCATGGAGTTGTGAGTGGCCCAGAGGGCCTCCCCTCCCCGGCTCCACCCCACCGCAGAAGGGTCGCAGGCAGCAGGGATGGGGGCCAGCCCCGGCGAAGAGCAGGAGAAGGGCTGCCTGCCAGAGGAGGCGCACTGGGCAAGATGGGGGGATCCGACTGTTTGTCCTGCTTTCGAGGCAACACTCTTCTAGTCCCTAAGAGTGGGATGAGCATAG
This sequence comes from Varanus salvator macromaculatus, assembly GCA_023646645.1. NCBI lineage: Eukaryota > Metazoa > Chordata > Lepidosauria > Squamata > Varanidae > Varanus > Varanus salvator. The sequence goes on along the minus strand of JAIXND010000771.1, from coordinate 2,344,045 downwards.
AAACATAGAAACATAGAAACAGAGCGAGTCAGAAGGAGCCTCCTGGGCCATCTAGTCTGACCTCCGGCACCAGCCGGCTCCGCTCATGACATGCCCACCATGTGCATGTCCAGCCTATCTTTGAACACCCTCACCGATGAACACCCTCACCGATGCACGTTGCAGAAACTGCAGGAAACGCCCGGGGAAGCCAAATGCGGAGGGTCACCTCACAGGAGGGGGAACTTGTGGCGCAGGGGATCATATCCCCCTCGGGAAAGTTTCTTGGATGGTCTCGGTCCGCTCGCACGCCTCAGCCTAGCCTACCTCGCAGGGCTCCTCTGAGGATCAGGGAGGATGGCCCTGTGCAGCCATCCCTGAACGCCTCCAAGGGGGAACCCTCAGAAAGAGGGGTGGCTTAAGCCCATTTGCACCCCGGAAATGGCCCAGGGGAGCGGGGCAGGTGGAGAGGAAGGGGGAGCAAGAGGAGGGGCTTGGCCTTGCCCGGGGGGCATCGCCCAGGCCTAACACAGCCCCCCCCCGTGCGCAGCGTCGAGGGCGGGGAGCTGTTCGAGCGGATCATCGACGAGGACTACCAGCTCACCGAGGTGGACTGCATGGTGTTCGTGCGGCAGATCTGCGACGGCATCCTGTTCATGCACCACATGCGTGTGCTGCACCTGGACCTCAAGGTGCCCTCCACGGGGCCGTCCGGGGGTGGGGGCGTCAAGGAGGAGGGGCCAAGCGGTGGACGCCGCTCTGGGGGAATGGCAAGGGGCCCTGAGACTCGGGGATGCGTAGGAGCGGCGGCCGGACTGTCAAGCGGAAGCCCCGTCCCACGTGGCCGGGCCTGCCCCCCCTCCAGACAGAGGGCAGGTGCTGCCCGGAGGTTTCCGGGGAAGGGGCCTGCGGGGCCCGGGGGCCGGGTGTCCCACCACAGCAGGGGCTGAAGCCAGGAAGCGGCAGCGCCTGCTTTCCTTTCATTTTCTGCCAAACAATTTCCCCAGGTGACCGCAACTTCCCGGATTCTGAGCCAAAGAGCTGGGGGGAGAGCTGCCCCCTCGCCCATTCTGTCGTGCTACATGTGCAACACCCCCTTGGAGCCCCACAACTGAGCCCCTCCCAGCCTGGTCCCCTCCAGACATGTCGAGTTGCCACTCTCATCCTCGCCAATAGGCGTGTCCTTGCTCAGGATGATGGATGTTGCAATCCCACATGGGTGGTGGGGAGGGGAGCTGCCACAGACAGACACCAGGTTCCCAGTGTTCACCTCCGGCTTCAGACTCCCCAGGGATGAGGCAGGGGCTGAGTTCAGGCAACAGAACAAGCCGTGGTAGGGTGTTTTTAACCATACTTGGTCGGTCATGTTGTCTGAATTCAGTCATCGTATTTCCCCACAGTGAGATTGGTCTTCAGAAGCCACGGTAAGAAAGAGCGTGGTTTCACTGCACCGCCACGGCTTGTCATGGTTTCCACGGTCCTGGTATGCAGCTACCATAGAGTCTTCTGGAAAGAGTGGCAGCTGCAGTAGCTGTTCTAGCCATCCGGCCTCTCTATGCGTGGACCAGTGAGGGAGAGGCAGGCAACATAGGCAGGGAGTGATGTGCCCTGTGGCCGTATTTCAAGCACAAAGGCTGATGGGATACAGGCCCACAGCGGGAGGACTAAGTGGGGAGGTGGAAGCCACAGTGCCGTGGAAACCACTTGATTGTCTGCCAGGCCAGTCATGGTGAAAAACTGCGAACCACGGCGAGCGCAGAGGGCGGCGTGCCGTGTTCTGTCATGTGAGCACAGCCACCAGGAGATGGGGCTTGCACACGCCAAACGGCCTGGGGACCCCCGGACCCTTTTGCAGAGCCGGCTCGGGCTGTCCCCGCATTCCCGGCTCCCAGGGGCTTGGTTGTGCTGACCTGTGGACCCGCTTCCTCCTCTCCCGCAGCCTGAGAACATCCTGTGTGTGACTGCCAAGGGCCACATGGTGAAGATCATCGACTTTGGACTTGCCCGAAGGTAGCCGGGCCCCAGGGTGGCTCGCCTCCCTGCGTGACCCCTGGCTGTGCCTTGGGGCACGGGGGTTTGGGTGCAGGAGGGGTCGAAGTCCTTACGGAGGGGGCTTGAGCCTGAGGCTCCTCTTGCGTGCGACTGTGCCGCAGCGCACCAGGACGGACGCCCCCTTTCTCTCTCCCCGCCAGGTACAATCCCCGGGAGAAGCTGAAGGTGAACTTTGGCACACCGGAGTTCCTGTCGCCCGAGGTGGTCAGCTACGAGCAGGTGTCCTACAGCACGGACATGTGGAGCATGGGGGTGATCACATACATGCTGTGAGTGGGACACCGGGGGGGGGCGTGCCCCTGGCCCCGAGGTCCTTGGCCAGGGAAAGGCCTCATCCACGGGGAGGCCTGGCGTTCTTCCCTGATGGGTCGGAGGGCCGAGTGGCCGAGGGCTTCCGCTTGGCACGTCACTCAAGGTGCTCAGCTTGTGCATAGCAGCTGCCCCCTAGATGGGCTCCATGGGGCTGGGAGACCGTTTTCCTAGGGTCCTGCAGCTGTAGGCAGGATGGCAGCCCTCTGCCACCCTTGTATGGTAGCTCAGCTTAAACGAAAGTATTTAAGTGGGTACCCGTTGACAGTTTTCCCGAAGATTTATGGCATTTCTGAGGGAATCCCTCTTGGGAAAGCATCAGCCCTCGCTCCCCTGTGCTCTGTGCGCCCCGTGCCCTCCCCATCACAGCTTGGGCAAAAGCCCTCCATGCTGCCAGCGAGGAGAGAGGCCCCCTGCTGGGATGGTGCATCTTGGATGCTGCGGGCCCCGCAGGGCCCCTCACACGCCAGCCGGCTCCAGGGAAGTTCCTCGGGGCGAGTGGCGTCCAAGCTCTTAGCTGGGCCGGGTGAACGGGACCTCTGAGGATGCAAGCAGGGCGCTTCCACGTATGGGGAGAAAGAGAGGGGCCACATTCACCCCCCAAGCCCAGCCCCCGCGCTTCCCCAGAGTCACTGGGCAGCCCGGACTCAAGGGCTCCTTGGGCTCCCTGGCACAGTAACCTTGCCTTCGGGACACACCTGTGCCTGGGACACCTGCCTGCCGGCCTGCCTCCCCCACGGCAGATGCCGCTTGCTGTCATCCCCGCAGGGTGGGCGAGTGGTAGTGCAGCCACGCCAGCTCAGGCGGTTTGTGGAGGAGAGGTCCCCCAGCTGTGCTTCCTTACTGAATCTGGAGATCGCTCTTCTTCGTGGTGCAACTGAAGTACCCGCAGGCCACCCCCAGCTGATCTCCCCTCCCAGCACAGACCGGACCCAGGCGTGCTTAGCTTCAGCCTCATGGGCCTTCCGGCCACACCCTGTTGCTAGCAAGCGGTGGAGACTCCACATTCAGGAGCAGTATACCTCTCAGCACCGGTTGTTGCAGCTGTGCAGGTCCTGGGGACTCCATGCTCTGATCTTTTGTCTGATCTAGCAAAGACCCCCCTTTTCTCTCAGGCATGCAGAGCCTGGGACTCGGGAGTTAAATCTGGAAGCCCCCGTCCCTTGCCTCTGATCGCTGTTTCCTGCACTCACCGCCCCACCTCTAAAAGCTCGAACAGCTTCTCTCAAGTTTCGTCCCCTAAACTTGGTCCGTGTTTCTGGCCCTCTCTGTGCATTATGTGGCTGCGTGGGCTCTTTGTGCAGCCGGATGACCCCAGAGGACCTCGCTCTGGCCAAGGAAACGGCGCTGCGTCTCCGGAGGGCTTTCCGTTCCCGCAGATCTTTGATTCATGTCCTCCTGCTCTCCCTCCCACCCACTCAGGCTGAGCGGACTCTCCCCTTTCTTGGGGGACAACGACACAGAAACCCTTAACAACGTCCTGGCGGCCAGCTGGTATTTTGACGACGAAGCCTTCGAGGGGATCTCTGACGAGGCCAAGGACTTTGTCTCCAACTTGATTATCAAGGAAAAAAGGTCTGAACCTCTGCTCAGGACCTGGGAAACTCCGTCCTCTGTAGGAAATGCGTGGCTTCAGGGTCACCCAGAGCGGAGACGGGCTCTCTCACCCCACCCAGGGCTTTCCAGCTGGCCAAAAAATGGCACAGCCCGTTTAGAGGTTACTGTGGTCTGCACTGTCGCGACAGAGGTAGATTCCGGAAAGTTAGGGAGGGTGGAGGGAAGCCAGTCGGTTGGGTTCACTCCGCCTGCCGCAACCTGACCTTCCAGGGAAATGTGCAGGCTAGAATTGATTTTGCAAATCCAGCGTGAGTTGAAAAGGTGAGGCACTCCTACTCAGGAGTAAGCCCTACTGAAGTCAGCGAGGGAGCCTCACACACAAAGTCCTGGACTGCAGCTCCAAGGAGCAAAGCCTGGGAAATTCTGCAGAATGAGTCAGGGCAGAGACGGGAATGTTCACAGAGTGGAACTCGGTTCCCCTCGAATTGGGATTTTGTATGGGAAGGGGCGCTTTTCAAGGGCCTGGGAACCCGTGTCGGCAGAGGACAGTCCCTCTGTAACCCCTCTCTCCCCCCTCTCCCCCCGTCCCCGTCCGTGCCGCAGCGGGCGAATGAGCGCCTCACAGTGTCTCCAGCACCCCTGGCTCAATAATTTGGCGGAAAAGGCCAAGCGGGTCAACAGGCGCCTGAAATCCCAGGTCCTGCTCCGGAAGTACGTGATGCGGAGGCGCTGGAAGGTAAGGGCCAAGCGGGTGGGTGGGCTCTCAGGAGCCTCCCCTCCCCCGTGTGTGTGTGTGTGTGTGTAGTGGGAACAATGCTGTCCTCTTCTGACACAGTGCAGTTTCCGGAGTACGGATGGGGCTGTACCAGCTGTTCCATTACTCATGTGATGGTGGTGGTGGTGGTTGACTGGTCTACTGGGCTGCATCCAGTTTTAGTCCTGCTTACAGTAAACCCCTGTGTCTCTCTTAGTGGTTTGACCATGTACGTTTTTAATGCTGAAAAACACATCGAGTCCCACTATTAGGAGCAGATGGAATACGGATATAAATAATAACAGCGGTACTTTTTTGTCTTTTGTCCGTGCAACAGAAAAACTTCATTGGCGTGTGTGCTGCTAACAGATTCAAGAAGATCACCAGCTCGGGGTCCCTGACGGCACTGGGGGTCTGAGCGTGGTGGTGCCGGACCCTCGGGGAGGAATCGAGCGGCACGGAAACAAGAGTGAGGACGCCTCCACCAGGAAGCCTGAACTGCGTTGTGTTTGTGTTGCCTGCTTCTGGGGAACCGCACCCCAGAGGGCCGGGATCCACCCGGAGGACGTGGGGGTCCGTGCTGCCTCCCTGGCGGCGGGCCAGGCGAGGCGAGGAGCCCGAGGGTGCCGGCTGGGAACTCTTGAGGGCGGGCCCCGTCTGCACGCGGGTGGCTTGCTCTCTTTCCTGGGGCAGAGGCCCAGCTGGCCCACTGGGCAAGTGCCCATCTCTGCCGGCCCGGCCCTCTCGCTCCTGCCGCTCTGCGTTGCGCTGGCGAGCACTGCCGGGGTGGGATTCCTCGCTGCTCTCGCACGACCGGTGTGCGCCTCACCGTGCCCACGTGGGAACGTTTGCCGCGTCCAAGGGACTGTCCGAAGCCCAGCCAACATCTGGATCCGCTCCTCCTGCAACGAGATTCCCCCGCTGCATCCCCTGCGTAACGGGAACTGTCTTGCCCTCTCCTGCGTCTTGGCCGCACTGCGAGTTTCCTGCGAGTTTGGTTGCCGCTAGTGGGTCCGAGCCCGCTTCCTGCCGCTGGGGTTCCCCCTCCAGCGCGCCGAACTGCCCGCTCCGTGGTGCTGCGGAGAGTATCGCCCGAGTCCCCAAGCGGTGTGTTCGCTTTGCTGGCTGAGAAAGGAGGCTGCCCGAAGCGGGAGCCCCGGTTTCGTTGCCTGTGGGAAGAGCGGGAATCCTCACGCCTTCCTTTTGCCCTGTGACGGGGCTTCCTGGCTGAAGCGCTGCTTTGAAACAGGCCTCGTCAGCTGCCCCCAACGGCCATGGCCGACCACGGCGCATCACGACGCGCCCCAAGTGCATGTGCACGGCAAGGGAAGCTTTATGGTTTAACCATAAAGGGGGGCCTGAATAACGTGAGATCGCTGGATTGCCGTATTACTTGTGTGAGCCAGTGTGGCGCGGCGGCAGAGGTCCCCACGCAGCCACGGCGCTCACTGGGTGGCTTCGGGCCAGTCCCCGACTCATCCCGGCCTACCTCGCAGGGTTGTTGTGAGGAGGAGGTGGCTTGAGTTCCTTGGGAGAAAAAAAGGCAGGATAGGAATAACATTAAGCGGCTTCCCACAGCCAGCCGCCTCTTGCCCCAAGGAGCCCCCTGCGTCCACCCACAGCTGTGGATCAGCCGCTGCACTCTTGGGGGTCGGCTGGGCTGCCCTGTCAGCGCAAGAAGGCCCTGTGCACAGGGGCCCCCCATGGCCCCCCAAGCCAAGAAGTAGAACCGGGGCTGCCTCTGCCTCGCAGCAGAACAGGACCGCTGGGGGAGCCAGCGCTCGGCAGGAAGCGGCCCGCCTCCCTCCTCCGGCCGAGCGACGTGCAGGGGCCGGGCAGGAAGCGCGCGGCCCTGTTCCAGGCGCGTCCCCAGAGGGGCAGCTGGTGCAACATGAAGGCTGCATTGTGCAGCCTTCTGCGCGAACCCCGCTGCCCTTCTGAGCTGCCGAGGGGGGCGGGCGGGGCGAGGGCAAGGCCCCGAGCCGGCCGCGTAATGGAGACCATCTGCACTGGCTTCTCCTCCTCCTCACCCTTTTGAAAGGGTTGCTTCAGCACTGGCCACCAACAGACAGGAACTGCCGGGTGTGTGTGCACACACGTGTGTGCTTAGGGAGTGTGCTAATTCTCCGGCAAGGCCTGGCTCGGGGTGCTTCGGGGAGGAAAGTCCGAGGAACCGGCCTCGGTCGAAGCTGAAGGCGAACCGAGCCTGTTGCATGAGCCCCCGGCTCTCCAGCGCTCCCTCGTCCTGCACGGGTAGGTGGGTGCTCCAGAGTAGGCCACCCCAAGCCCCACCACCCTCGGAATGGCCTAGCCTGGCCCCCAGTTCCTGCAGCACCTGGCACGCCCTGCTTCGGGGTTCCTTCGCACCCAGCTTTCCCACAGCCAAGCTAGGCTGGCCATTTTGAGCCCATCTTCCTGATCGCCCACTGAGGCCAGAGATGGAGCTCGCTGGGACAAGGGTTGGGTGGGCCGCCCAAAGCGGCGGCTCTGTGCCTCTTCCACTCCCGCATCCGGGTAGAACGCGGGACACCAGGGTGTGGACCTGGTCCGCCCCCCACCTCGTTGCGGCATGGCAGGGAGGGGGCCTTTCTGGGCCCACACCGGGGCACGCCCGAAGCCACCGCGCAGCAGTGGGGCCGATCCGTCCCCACGGGCTCCCCTGGGATCCGGCCGGCTCCCTCCCCACTGGAAAACGAGCGTGGCCCTTCCCGCCCGGCCTCGTGGCCGGTCGTTCAGCGGCAAGCCTGCGCTTGGCAGGCGGCGTGGCCTTGCCGGGTTCTGCCCATGGTAACGTTGGTCCAGAGGTGGAGGGAGGCGGCGGCGGCGGCACTCCTGCGGCTGTTCGGGAGGGTTTCGCGAGCGCCCGCCGCGTTTCTCCCGGCTTGCCCCCAGCAAGAAGCAGCGCCAGGCCCTGTCTCCCGGTGCCATGCTTGGCCAGGCGCTCCCCGACGGCCCGGGGAAGCCGGCCGCCGCTTCTGCCGCCGTCCCGCGTGCCGTGCCGGCGCGTTTCCCCCGTGCGAGGGCAGCACGGCTGGCTGCAGACAAGTGTAAATAAATGTACAGGACACGTGCTAAGCGGTTTGTCTCAGTGGTTTGCGTCCACCGGCAAAGCCAGGCCCGCGGCTGCACTCGGCCCTTTGCCGTCCTCACGGGAGGGAGCGCAAGCATGAGGCCAGGCCAGGGACTCTGCGGCAGGGCTGTGCATCATGGGGGCTGTAGTGCAGCACAACTGCAGGGCACCAGGTTGGGGAAGGCTGTTCCGTGCAGCAGCTTATAAGTAGAAAAGGAGCCCAGTCGGTTCTGCTTTCTCCCAGTTGCTCATTTTTTCCTATCTTAACTGGCGTTAGAAAATGTTTTTCTTTTTAACGTTTGTATGCAAATTCATATGCCTTTTTGTCTCCTATACACATATTTTGTGAGCAATATACAATTCTGAATGTAATTTTCATGCATACATGGTGTTTTTGTGTCTAAGTTTTCCCAAGATCCCCATTTTTGTATCTATTTTTTTTTTTTTTTGGATTGGCGCATTCCATTGCAGAATTGCTCATTCCGAGGAATAGCCAAACTTCCGCTTCCTCATTCGTTTGCACAGATGGGGTTTATGGGGTGCTTCAGCACCCCCATTGCAGCTGGCAGGATGGGTGTGACAGGTTTTTGCAGTGGCTCGAGCACTTCTGGGGGGCTTCCAGGTGGGGACCCCCTGCGATCAAGCGAAGGGCATGGTGCAGCTGGGTTCAACGGACCAAGGGATTGACTCAGTATGGGGTGCTTATCTTGGAAGCCAGCGTACCTCACTCCTCTTCCGGACACCCCATTCCGGATCACTGGCTTTGGGGGCTGAGGATGGGGGAAGACTCCTCCTCTCTCCTGGTCCAACATTCATGGGGCTCTCAGGCTGGGCTGGGGAAGCTCAATGCAGTTCTCAAGGGCACCCCCAGGTTGAAGTGAATAAGGGCCCCCGTTTCATCGGGGGTTTTGCATTGAGAGAAATGGGGCCAGCAATCTACAGTTAGAGGGCCTGAACCCTACAAACTGTATGTACGGTTGTCATTGTTTCATTTCTCTACCACCCCATAGCTGAAACTCTGGGCAGTTGGCTATGGGTGGTGTGAAAGCTGGGAAGCACAGAGAGCTGGCAGGAGGCGTTGGAAACGTGGCGGTGGAGCAGAGCTGCGAGACCGGCAGGAAGACCAAGATGTGGGTCAGACCAAGACGTGGGTCAGGTCCAGCCAGAGCTTTTCCTGGAAGCAGAAATGATGGGACTGAGGCTGCCATAATTCAGACGCATCATGAGAAGGCGAAACTCCCTGGAGGAGACCATCCGGCTGGGGAAGGTCAGAGGACCAAATGGTGGCGCCATCGAGGATGCCACGGCCTTGACTCTGCAAGAGCTGAGCAGGGCTGTCATGCCTGGGACAATCGCGGGGGGAGGGGGCGCTTTAGGGTGCATCACAGCAGCAACCCTTCCAGGAACACTTCCTTCCTGTCTTTTGGGGACAGGCAGAATCCCGTATTCTTCTCCACCAACCGTTTTTATCTGCAGGTGCTTGCAACTGCTTAGCTTCCCTTGAGCACAGAACTGCCTCCCTGGGGATGGCAGCTCCCAGGATGTCAGGCTGGGGATGCTGGGAGTTATTGTCCACCCCATCCAGAGGGCTCCGGGGTAGGAAGGCTGGTATAGAACCACCTCTGTCCAGATGTTGTTCAGAGGCGGATCCATTCCGAATCACTGCTATTGGGGGGGAGGGTCTTTTCAGCTCGTCTTGGGCTTTAGGAGAGGGGCTTGTGCGCAGCAGCATCACCAATGAGGAACACTGTGTGGATGTGTCAACTCTCCCTCCCTGGGTAGGGTCAGTCCTTCGGCTTCTCCCTACCCCTCACCCCCAGTCTCCTTGCTCCTTCTCCAGGCTTCTCTAGTAAACTGAGCCGTCTTAGCACATGGGCCGGATGGGCCCTTGCCCGTGGGCCCCACAGTAATCTGTGTACGTTAACCCTTGGAAAATCGGAAAACTTCCCAAATTGACAGTAGTTGTCGTTGTCGTCGTAGGGGCCCCAGGACACTGCTTTGCCCGGGGCCCATCATGCTGGGAAGACGGCCCTGGTGGCGAGTGATGTGCTGAAGACGACTTTCTGTTGCTGATTTCTGTAAAGTCACCGCGCATGAAATGCTGCCCCCCCCTTTATTGCAACAATATATATTGTTTTGGGGGAGTGCAAACGCATTTGAATTTGGGGAATGGCCTGCAGCGCTGCCCCCAGCTTCTCTGCCGCGCTGCCCAGGCAGCCTCAGACCGGCCCCAGCGATCCGCCGCCGTGCCTGTCCACCGCGCTGGCATTTCTCTGCACCCTCTTAAAAGCGCTTTGCGTCGGCGCCCCCACACTCGCCAGGCAACGCGAGTTTCCAGCCATTCAATTTCAGCCAGCCGCCGGAGGAAAGAAGGCTAGAACCTTCTGTGTGTGTTCTTCCGTTTTCGTCAGGAAAAGCAAAGCCTGGAATTCTTTCTGTGCGAGGAGGGGAATAAACTCCCCAGATAAAAGCTACTCCGTGTCCTTGCCGACACGCTGGGCTGCCTATGTAAGCTCCTATTTTCTTTGGGTCGCCTCCCAAGCTGCCAGCATCCCCCAGCGGAAGCGACCCACAGTTCTTCAAGCTTTTTATTGTAAGGGAGGTGCTCCATTCTCATCATCGCTTCGGTCACCCCCCTTAACGCACTTTCTCCGGTTCCATCGCATCCTCTCCACCCTTTCCCGGCTCTGCTCCTACGCTGCGAGGCGGCCAAGTGTTTGGTCTGCTGGGAAGTGTTTGCCATGCGAAGAACATGCAAGTCTTCTGTTTCTGCGCCTGCCACCCACTGCGCTCGGTGAGTAATCGGAGATAAGGCCTGTGGCCCCAACCGAGGCAGCAGGTGTCCAGTCCAGTCCAGTCCGATAGGCCATGCGGGAAGAAACACAGCAGCCCCGCCGGGGGGGGGACCCTTTTGCCTGCTGGACGCCAGCCTCGCGAGGGACTGATCCCGCGGGGGTCATTAGCCCGGCTCAAGGGGCTGAGCGGCCATCGCGAAGCCTCGTCTCGGCCAGCAGCATCTTTTTGGGGCAATTCCCAGGAAAGGCGCTTGGCCGCTTTTTGGCGCAGGAAAGGGCAACCGGGGGTGGGGGGCAGTGGGGCGGACACAAGTACCCCTCCTGTGGAGACAGACGGCTTCTCTCCTCCCTCCCTCCCTCCCTCCCTCCTGGTGGCAGAGCGAGGCTCCCTCCACGAGGGCCGCAGGATGGGCTCCCTTGCAAGGCGCACCATTGCCTCGCGGAGCCTGCTGGCCCCGGGCTGAGGCGGGGTCAAAGGGGCCCAGCCAAGCTGCAGGTGGCCCCGCTTAGTAGCCAGCAGAGCTTTGTAGCGCCTGCACTTCCGAAGCGGGGCACCCCAGCATGGCGTTCCTGGGGGATAAACGATGGAGAGGCCCGTCGCCCCCGAGCTCCGGCTGCCGCTCGCACGGAAGTGCCTGGCCTGGCTCGCCCCAGCGGACTGTGCCATGGACTGAGAGGGCACCCCTTCCCGGGGGGAGGAGTGTGGGGCTCACGGACCGGGTCCGCAGTCCGCAGTCTTTTCACGTGCCACTCTTTCTATGCTGGCAAGGAGAAGGGGCAGCAGAGGTGCTTTGGGGAGGCACAAAATCCTTCTGAGAGCCGCAAGAACTGCGAGAAGAATCCTTCCGAGAACAGGAAGGCTCGCGCCTAAGGCCGGCGGGGCACACGCAGGGGAGGCCAAGCGCCTCTTCCCCGGGCTGCTACGGCCTGCAGCGTGTGTGGCAGGCGTGTGTTCCGGGCAGTGGGGGGGGGGGGAGCCGCTTGCTGCCGCACCCAGCTCCGTGCCTGTTCTCATGTCCTCCTTTTTCCAGCGCTCTGACTCAGGCACCTTTGCAGCGGAGCAAAATAAAGCATCACAGCCCACCCCCCCACGGCCCCTGCCCACGTCACGGCTTCTCTTCTTTGAATGCCTCCGGGGCAGCCAGACTTGGGGGCCCGGCCAGGCCTGTCACTGTCAGTGCAGCTCAGACTCCCTTTCACTGGCGCTGGAAAGCCAGCCCCCCGCCCCCCCAGCCCACCATCAGATTCCAGCAGAGGAAGCAGAGTGAGTCAGGGACGACAAACAACCTGGCTGCCCCATCCGCGTTTTCCAGCCAGCACAGCCTGTCCAAGGTGGAGGGAACCCAGACTCCGAGACTTCTGCGTGACCTCCTAGCAAGCGAGGGAGGAGCGGTGGGGGCCGGGAAGCGGGCTGCTCCATCCCTCTGCCAGAAAAGCTTCTGGGCATGGCAGTGCCCCGGAAGGCTCACGAGAAGCTCCCGCAAAGGACGGCAGGGCGCTGAGGATGGCGCTGGAGCGCAGCCCGTCCTCCTGCTTCAGCAGGATCCGAGCTGCCCACGGTCAGGGACTAAACGCAGGACGAGGGCCAGAGTAGGCTGCCTGCAAAGCGATCCTGCCCTGAGGTGTTCAGTTCCGTGTCCCCCGAATCTCTGGCCGGGGGAGCGGCTCTGGGGACTTGCCCTGATGCAGCCAAGACACAGAGAAAAATTTGCATAACTAATAGACAAGGTCAGTCTCTTGATGCCGAAGACGTGAGTCAGCAGGCACACAAACAGAGCGCAAAGTTATGTTAGGGAACCTTGCTCCAAGCCCACAGAAGCGCAACGGAGCAGGCAAGGCACCGTGCAGGCCGTGGGAACGGGCAGGCACAAGGTTGCACCGGGCCAGCCGAGAGCCCACCTCAGAGCAGCAGCGACGGCAGCCCTGCAGGTGCCGAACAGTCCAGAACTTACAGAACAGTAAGAGAGTCAGTGTGGCCTAGTGGTTAAGCGCATGGGACTGGGACTCAGACGACCTGGGTTCTAGTCCCCACTCAGCCATGGAGCCCATTGGGTGACTTTGGGCTAGTCACAGACTCTCAGCCCAACCTACCCCACAGGGTTGTTGTTGTGGGGATAAGATGGAGGAGGAGGAGATGTAAGCTGCCTTGAGCCCTTTGTGGGAAAAAGGCAGGATATAAATCGAAAAATAAATAAATAATAAAACTGCTCCCCCGCCCCCTGCCTGGGAAAAGTGAATTGCCAGGGTTGTTTGGCCTGGACTCAGAATGGAAAATCTCATTTCATGGACTGGCCCTGTGGCTGCCAGTTGGTGTGAACCTAGGGAAAAAAGCCACTGGATTCCACCGCTTCAACCACACCCCAAGGTTTACTAGTCAGGACAAGATGGCCAAGACCCGTAGCACTCCTGCGAGTTACCTGTGCCTCACCTGCTCCACAGCACACACTGTGGAGCAGGTGACCCCTGCTCAGGCACCCCTGGTCTGGGTGGGGCTGAGCAAGGGCGCCACCAAGCCCGGCTTCTGAAGTCGCTTCCGGGCGATCGGGATCTCTCTTCGGAGCCCCGAGTGTTTCCCATGCTAAAGGTCAGTGTATTTGCCTGTTAGATTTGTATCCTGATTTTTTCCAATGAGCTCAAAGTGGCTCACATCGTTCTCCTCCTCCTATGCCCACAACAACCCTGTGAGGTAGGCTGGGCGGACAGTCTGTGACTGGCGGCCCAAAGTCACCCGGCTGGCTCCGTGGCCCAGCGGGACTCGAACCCGGGTCGTCGTCCGCGCCCCCGCCCGCCACCACGCCACGCAGGCTCCCCCTCAGCCCAGGGGCCATGCGAGGCGCGCTCCTCAGAGGGAGGCGGACTCCCCAGGGCACGCGCCCCGGTTTGAGCCTAGGGTGGCTTTGGGGAGGAGCGGCCGCGAAGGGGCCCGGCGCTCTGGCCTGGCCGCCGGGGCCTTCATGGCGCGCCCCGCCGCCCCCGCTCCCCAGCGCCAGGGCCCCCCGGGCCGGGCCCCCGTCCCTCCGCGGGCCAGAGAGCGCCTCGCGCGGGCGCGGCCAGGCCGAGGCGCGGCGAGCGCATGGGCTCCGTCCCCTCCCGAGCCGGGCGCCTCCTCCCGGCCCGCTTCCTGCCGACAGGCCCGGCCAGGCCAGGCCGTGCCGCTGACCACCCAGCCCTCGCCCTGGCTGGGAACGCGAGCGCGGCCGCATCTGGTTTGAGTTGCAGCGCGGCCGCTGACGTCGCGCCTTCCTGTCTGCTTCCCCGGAGCGCGGCTCTGCCCAGAAGGGCCGGCGCCCACCTCCGCGGCGGGCGGGCGGGCGCGGGGCGGCGGCGGCGGGGCGGGCCCGGGTGCCCGGCCTCCCCCCGCGCGCTGCAGCGGCCTCTGGGGTCGTGGCGTCGCGCCCCTCAGACGTGCGCTAAGCGAGGCCGGCTCCAGGCTAAAGCTGGCCCGGACAGGCCGCGGCCGGGGAGCCCTGGACGCGCCGCCCTCACGCCTGCCGGGCGGCTCGGTTCTCCGGGCCGGAGGGGCCCGCAGCGGCAGCTCGGAACCGCAGCGGGCGGGCCCGGCACCCGACCCGAGGGGCGCCGCTGGAAGCTCCTGGCCGGCTCTCCCAGCGCGCAGGGCAGCGGCGGACACGCGGAGCGGCCGGGGTCGGGCGTTCCGGCTGGGCTGCGAGACCCGCCGTCCCTTGGTCCTGGCGCCTGGGGATAATGGGGCACATAGTCCAGCGCAGGTGCTGCCATTCTGTGCGTCTGAACAATCATGCGGGGTCCCACCAAAGGCGGATCTGGCCCCGCATTCTGTCCCCCCGAAGAGGAGTGTCCAAAGCCCCCAAGCAGGCCAGGGGCACCCTCTGCTTAGATTGCCCAGTATACCGTCTCTGATGCTGGAGGGCCCTCTTCATGCCCTTTTAGAGCTCTCCGAACCCGTGGCCGCCCGTGAGCTCCTGGGCATACATTCCGCTCTGTGCTGCCATGAGCAAGAGCTTCCTTCCCTTGGCCTGCGAGGAGAAAGCGGAACAGCGCCAGCAGCTGCCCCTTGTCCCTTGCAGGGGAGGTGCAGCCCCTTCATCCGTGGGCTGCGACTCAGTGACGCCCCTCTTGCAGGAGGGGCAACTCAAGCCGTGCGCAGCGTGTGGCGCATTCTCACAGTGCCCCCATCCGGAGGGAAGCAGGCCAGGGACGTCCGACCCAGTGGCCACCAGCCCTCCCTGCTGACAGGGAATTTCTGAAGCGCCCGGCTTGTGCGAAGAAACGCTTTTCTTGCGTCTGCCCCGACTTGGCTGCGGGTTAAGAGAAGAGAGGCCGGACGAGGGCAGGGGGCTGGCGAAGGTGACCCTGGGCATCTGCGGCACAGAGGAGAGCTGAGCGGAGCACCTCGTGGCTTAGCCACTCCGCGGCGGCTTGAAGCACTCCTGCTCTGAGTGCGGTGGGAGACCACAGCCCAGCGCTATGGGGTGAGGCCAGTGCACAATCCCTGCCCCCAACTCCCCATATTCTGGGAGGCCGTGCAGTGATGACAAGGCTTTCAAGTTCTATAGTGGTTTGTGATGGATTCGCATAGAAAGCGGGGGAAGTAATTTCAGCTGGCCAAAGGTCTTTCTTTTGAGATCAGCCAGTTTTCTTGAACATCTGCCAAGAGAAGGACTCGTCACAGTTTCAGTGGCGTGTCCCCCTGGGCAACCCCTCATGGCCCTGCAGTTGCGCTCACCGTAATACACTGCGAAGTATGCTAGGCAGTTCTCCTTTAGCTACATTCATACATGCCCTGCCATGGTGGATTCCTGCACTTCAGAATCCACTGCTACACCTCTGGCAGGTATTTCTAAGAACCACAGAAGTTTAGCTCTCCCCACACCCCAAGAGGCAGTGAGGTATAGTGGTTGGAGCGTGGCAGAGGTCTTTGGCAGATCTAGGTCTCCGTCTCCATTGGATCATAAAGCCCCCTGGGTGACTTTGGGCCAGTCACTCTCTTGCAGCCTAACCTACCTCACAGGGTTGTTGTGTGGATAAAACGAGGGGAGCAAAATTCTGTAAGCCACCTTAGGTTCCTTGCTGGGAAAAGTGGGATATAAATATTAATATGCCATACAGAATGCTCCTCCTCTCATTTTATCCACACAACAACCCTGTGAGGTAGGTTAGGCTGCAAGTGAGTGACTGGCCCAAAGCCACCTGGGAGCTTCGTGACCGAGGGGAGACTGGAACCGAGACCCTCGGGACCCCTCTGCTGCACCCCCACCAGCACAAAGCACCAGCTCTGCATCATAACAAACCGCTCCAGACCGTTAATTCTGTTTCTAATCTCTATTTTCCCAGGCAGTTTCCTTTTTGGTACCCATTTTAAACCTGGTGTTGCATTTTAAATCTTGCCTTGCTGCTTGGTCCAACGTAGCTTTTCTTATTATTCCTTTATCAGGTAGTTTTAGAGTTTTTCTACTGTACTTGTTCATCCAGTCTTTTACGGTCTGGATGGGCATGAAGCACTCAGAGAGTTGAGCTGCTGGGCCGCACAGAGTCCTAAATAGCCGCCCTCCGCCGACATCTCGTCCGGCTGAGCATGCCTGGCCCTCTTACAAGCCTCCGCATGGGTGGCCCTTGCTCCATCTCGTGGCAGCGAAGGCCACGGCCGACCCACGCATGGGGGAAGAAGTCCGTCCTTTCAGCCACGCTGAACCTCCAGCATCAGCCTCGTGAGAGGAGCCCTTTGGGGGCTGGTTTTCTGGAAGTTGGGATAAGGACTTCCCTTCCCCATTTCCGGCGCTCTGCTCCACTGCAGCTCCTGGCCGCGCCAGGCCCGGGGAGCAGAGGGAGCTGGGACCCCTCTTGTTCGACTTGGCCCACCCGGCTGGGCCCACCACGTCGTGCTGTGGCAGAAGCCCTGGCTGTCCACAGGCCATGGCCAGCCCAGGGCCAGCCCTCCGGGACCCTCCGTCCTCCTCCAAGATGCAAGGAGAATGTTTGGGGCCCTGCTGTGCGCGGCCTCCGCCCAGACCACCCACCAAGAGGAAGCAGGGAGAGGTGGGTGGGCAGGCGCAAGGAGAGCCAAATCTGGCAGAGGCCTTGGGGAGAGATTTGGGACCGTGGGGTGTGCACGCATGCGCGCACACGTGCTCCTGTGCGCAAGGTGGGTGCATTGTTGTTTCCAAATGCTCTGGAATGTTTTGGACTTGCGCTGTGGCCGGCGCATTAATAGCGGTGCAAGGGAGGATGCGTGGGTCAGGCCCGAGAGACCGTTCTGCTCTGGTCAAAGATGCTTTGAAGTCTTTTGGGTGTGTTCTTACCATGTTAAGGGGAGATGAGAGAAAGCACCCTGAATTTGGAGTCCAGGGTGGCCCTCTGGCCGCGGACCTGCTGTTCGGGGGCACTTGCAGAAACAAAGGCTGAGGGGTCCTGCATCTCATCCCCCTTTTGTGGGTCCTTTTGTGGGTCCACTGTGCTTCCCCCCTGCTCTCTCCCTTTTAGCCTGGGGCTCCCCCACTGCCCCAAAGCACATGCCCTCCTCTTCCCAGGGGATGTATCCCTTTTTACATATAGGGGCATCCTTAGGTGACAGAAGCATTTAAGGACACCCACAAAGATTTCAGAGCATCTGAAATTAGCACATGCAAAGCTGAGCCTTTTGGTTGTTGCTCTGCAGACCTGGGTCCTCCATGCACCATCCCTGAAAACCAGAGTTTTTCTCAAAAGGGAGGTGCCGGGTCTGAGTTTGTGCAAGAGCTCAGCCTCAGCTGTCCGGGAAGAGAGGGCCACTCCAACATGCCAAGCATGCAGGGAGAAGCTGCAGTGATGTGGGAACGGCAATGTGCGCATGTTTAGAGGTACCCTCCTTTGCCGTCGGATGTTCCTTCCAGCCCATCCTCAGGCAGCTTGGGTGCTGGGTAGTGCAATAGCTTGCCGAGGGCCCTCCTGGCCTGATCCTGCCCACACACTGCTTTTGTAACCCCAGGCCCTCCCCCAGGTGGTTCCTCCTACAGATTTGCAGGTGGCAGCAGGCACAGGGGCCATTGCTGTGCTGGCTCCATTATGCAGTGGCGCACGGTCTTTGCCCCCATGTCCGCTCTGCCTCGTGCATTGATCCAGAAAGCGAATCTTGCAGAAATGCCCCCACCCGCTCTCCGTTTTATCCTCACCACAGGCCTGTGGGGTAAGTTAGGCTGCAGTTCTGCGACTGGCCGAAAGTCACCCTGTGAGCTTCATGTCTGCCTGCAGACAAGAACTTGGACCCAAGTCCCCGTCCAGCACTCTCACCACTAGACTGCACTGTCTCTCAAGTTCCTGCAGCCTGCTTTTGCAGGGCCACCATGCAGGGCTGGGGGGAAGGTTGCAGCTGCCTGCTCGGGTCTGGGCATAGCTTCCCACATAGCTCGGGAGGACAGCCAAGTAGTCTGGGGTGTAACGGAGAAGGGAAGCCCGGTAGCCCCCTTTGCCCGCAAGTGGCCCAACTGAGGA
The DNA here is from genome assembly GCA_023646645.1 of Varanus salvator macromaculatus. NCBI lineage: Eukaryota > Metazoa > Chordata > Lepidosauria > Squamata > Varanidae > Varanus > Varanus salvator. Next base: position 2,326,083 of record JAIXND010000771.1, on the reverse strand, counting down.
AGTGTGGCCACAGTCCTGGGCTTGGGCCGCAGCCACATTCGAGGGGCGGAATGCAAAATAAGTGCAGGTTGGGAACGAGCCCCTCAAGCAAAGGGGAAGGCCGTCAGCCCCGCGGCAAACAGCTGGGCATCTCCACCCCACCCACCCCCATCCTCACCGTCCCTTCCTCGGGCCCAGGGCGCACCCCGAAAATGCCCTCGGCTCCTCCCCTCCCCTCCCCTCCCCGGCTCGGCTCCCTCCCTGTGGCACAGCCCCGCGGGGCCTCTGCTTCCCGGGCTTTCTCTCATGCTGCGCTTCCCACCGCTGGGAGCGGACGGGACCAGGGAGACCGGCAGCTGCGCTTCCAGCCTGCGTTCCCAGCCCTGGTTCCGGAGGCTCCAGCAAGGGCGCGGGGAGGCCCGGACCGGGTCTGTGGGAACCAGACGGCCCCGGGCACAGTTCACTCGAGCTGGCTTCCTCCAGTGCCCCCAGGGACCGTGCGAAGGAGGAGAGGAGGCCAAGTCTTCCCCGTGCAGACGGCTTTTCAGACGCCAGCATGATGTACATCCCAAAATATTGCTCTTTGCGAAGAGCCCGGAGTGGGGGGGGGGAGGGTGCAGAGGGACTGATAGCATGAGGACTTGGACCTGAGCTTGGTCCTCGTCGGTTCGGCGATGTATCAAGTAACGGGTGTCGTGGCTTGCTATGACAGGCAGTGGTCTGGCCGCACGGAGCGCGTGGGAAGGAGCGAGGGGAGGGGAGGGGAGGGGGCCATCCAAGCCGGACAGCAGCCCCCCCTCGCGCCACGTGGATCTGACTTCCTTGGGGAGCAAACGGTGAGGTGCAAGGTGCCCCGCTGGCCCTGCTCTCCCTCCGGCCCAGCCGGCCGGGCAGCCTCCTGTGCCGAGAGGCACTGCGGCCGAGCGCTCAACAAGGCCCGGCACCGGGTGCGTTTGGCCGGGGGGCTCGCTCCGCTTGGCGCAAAGGGCCACGTGTGATTCTTGGCAGTTGTCAGCTGGGCTTGGTCCTGAGTTTTGCGCACCCCATGCCAGGCTGCTCAGAGGCGGCGATGAGCCAGTGGCTCCCCCTCTGCAGCTCTGGAATATTCACATCCTTCCTCGCAAGTCGGTTGCGAAGAAGCTTGGAATGAGGTCCGTTGTGCAGAATGCAGCCGCCGTGCAAACACTGCTTCATGAAGGGTCCTCTGGGGAAGGTCTTGTGTCCTACTTGCCATTTGGGCTTCCTCCCTTTGAACTCACACCCACCGAGCCAGGTGTGCACAGGTGTGTGGGCATAAACCCAGCCACCTTTCCAGGTGGCACAAGGGGCATCTCTGGAACACAGGAAGCCTCTCAGCCAGCCGGACAGGTGCTTCTCGACCGCCCCGTTGTCCAAAGGCTAAGGAGGCCGAGCTGCCCCTTGGCACCAAGCGCCTCCTCCTTTCCATGCAGAGAAAGCCCTGCGTTTAGCCCATCTGTGCGCACGCATAACATGCGAGGGGACATGAGCGGCTGGCGCCACCCGTGCAGCAACAGCTCTTTCCCAGGGGCCTGGCTGCCCATTGGCCTTCCCAGTTTTGCAGCTTCATTGCCCCGTAGGGGGCACATTTCGGTGGGATTGGATCTGGGGAAGGAAGAGTTAACATCCCCTCGTGTCATCCTTGTGCGCACACCGCCGCTCCCTGTCCCTGCAACTGAGCTTAGGAAAAATCTCCACTGGTTTTGGACAGGGTGCAAATGGACTGAATTTGTTGCTTGTTTTCGGAGATCATTTGGGTGAGTCTTGGGTGAAGTGCGAGAAAGTCCTGGTCACTCTTTCCTTCGCGGTCTGCAAAACTACCAAAGGATGCATTTTGTGCCGATGCGTCCCCATGGGCCCAGCCCCTTGCTCCCAAGAAACTGCTCTTGTTCTGAACAGCCCCCCCCCGCCCCGTGGGGCTTTCCTGCCAAGAAGCGAGACACCCTTTGTACCTCTCTCAGTGCACCCCGATCCTTGCCTGAAGGACCCCCCCCCCCCGGCCGACCGCTTCCACCGCGCTGATGACCCACTGCTGACAGTTCTCCTCTGACCAGTGACTTTGCACCATCTGGCGCCGTTTCCAAAGCCTCCATAAAATGGGGTTTCTCTTTGCGAAGAACAGGGTCCCCAGACATTTTGGGCTCAGGGCACCTCTGGGAGTAGGACCAACTTCCCTGGGCACCGATCGCCGCCCTGGCACTCTCCGCTCGCTTCGCTGGGCCTGTGCTGGAGCGCCTGCTTGGTGACAGCTTATTGGTGGTGTAACGCAGCTGACACATCATTGCAATATATTTGGCACTGTCCAGGCAGTGTCCCTTTTAAGGAAGAGGCTACTAGGCAGATGAAGCCTGTACAGTGATGTCCACACTCTTTTAAAATATTTAACTGCTTCATGGAAAGTGACAAATGGTCAGCATTAATGGGTTTTCTGCGCTCTTTCGACAGCTGAAAGACTGGAAGGTCAAGGCTTGCCTGCTATGATGCAATGGACGGAGGCCCTTAAAACACGTTCAAGTATTTGCCACTTCCAGAGGGATCCTGGCTTGGATATTTGGTGCCCTGAAAGCTCTGCATGATTGCTCAGAAGTTTGTTCGTGTGTGTGTGTGTGTGTGTTTATTTATTTATTACATCTCTAGCCCTCCGTTCTCCCCCAGTGGAACTCAGAGTGGCCATGTGCGTGGCCTGGTGGCCTCCCCTCTGAGCTCGGACCAGCCCCTGCCCTGCTGTGCGTGTCTTGCGTGCCTTTCAGTCCATACTCTGGGCGAGGGAGTTGTGTGAATTCCATGCAAATATTGCTGCGTATATTAACATTTTCATCATCGCTGGGTGCCCACAAGCACCATGTTGGGGACCCCTGGCATCATGCGCCTACTCTTACAGAGCTCTGGTTGGACCACTTGCAAAGAGGCACCCACAAGTGTGTTCTGACAGTTCCAGGCAGCCATGGAAAAGACGCTCGATCCCCCTTCTGCAACCTGGTGCTCTCCAGATGGGTTGTACCATAACTCCTAGCATCCCCAGCCAACAGGTTGGTTCCCCCCCCTTTTCCTTCCACAGTCAAGAATGCAAAAACAGTTGTTCATGCATGGAACAGCAGTGGAGGAAGCGTGTGTGTGTGGAAGACTGTTGGTTGTGCGCCTTAAACCGAAGCAAGGCAACGTGGCCATCTAAAAGGAGGCTTGCCTAAGACCTTCTGCTCCCAGGGCTAAAGCTGCCAAGCTGTGCTGCTCGCTTGCATATCGGAGCATCCTCTAACTACTTGAAAGCTGCACAGACCAATAATTTTGGGCAGAATTCCTGGGCTTCGTGAGACTTCTTGCAAGTCCTACAATTCCCAACCAGCATAGCAAGTCCCATGCTTTCAAGACATCTGGAGGGCACCACGTTGCGATAAGCTCTTTCCAAAGAATTAGAAACACAGAAACATAGCCAGTTGGAAGGGGCCTCGCAGGCCATCTAGTCTGACCCCCAGCTCCAGCCGGCTCCACTCATGGCATGCCCACCATGTGCACGTCCAGCCTGACCTTGAACATCCGCACCGAAGGGGCCTGTACCAAACCAAAGAATCCAAGAGACAGCATTCCTCTTTCTTGCGCGCAGGAGAGAATGCTGTTTTTCAGATCCATGTTTTCCTCCGGCTGTTTTTAGAAGTAATAAGAGAGTGTGTTTGCTCATGGACAGCTTTCAAATAAATGCAATAAATAAATAATAAAAATGAGAGTTTTGTAATCAGGTCTGGAATATTTTCTGGTTGCTTGATTAAAATGGTTTCTAAATGGTGTCTCTCGGTTCTGCACGTTCATCTGGATAAAGCCCCTCAAGCCACCAGGGCTGCGCGGCTGGGTGGCTCTCTAGCTTGAGGGTACAGGCACCACTGGTGCTCCAACCTCGGACTCCTGGGGATAGAAAGGTGCCCTTGGGTGTCCATGCCTTTCTCATACCCCTGATAAATAGGCAGGGCCTCCTAGACTCTGCATCACAGGCTCCCTCCAAGGAGCTGCGAAAGCTCACTTTATTCTCCCCACAATCATGAAAATTAAGTTAAGCTGAGAGAGAGAGAGAGAGAGAGAGATTGATTTGAACTTTGGCCTCTCTTGCATCTCACCCTTCACCCCCAATAGACCCCTCGAAAGGGCAAATAGCTGAACGTCCCCTTTCTGGATGTGCTGAGCTTACGAACCTGACACCAGGCTCCCACGAGGCCCCCAGGGCCGGCCCAGACAATGGCTCCCTTTCACCCGGGATGGCCAAGGCCAGAGCCGTGGCCACTGAACAAACAGCACGAGGAAGCGAGGAGCCGGCTTGCTTCCTGCCTGCCAACATCTGGCCATCCAGATGTCCACGGCTATCTTGAGCAAGAACTGCCAGTGACTTTTGGGCAGAATCGGAGATGTGCCTCGCTTTTTGCCACCCCTCTCTGTATATTTGAGAGCAGAGCAGAGCAGAGCAGAGCAGAGCTAAATCGGCAGCGACTTCCCTGGTGTGGCGGCGAGCAGTGGAGGAGTCTCATCTTCTCGTGCTGTGTCAATGGAAACAGGATCAGGGCCAGAGTCAGCCTGAGGGACCAGGCTTCAAACGAGTCAGGCTACCCATTCCGTGACAACCCCAAACAGTCTTCTCTGACTGGCACTAGCCCTACAATGGACTGCCAATGGCCAGGTTTTAAAAAAAACCCAACAGCCTGAATACTCCCACCGGCACCTGTCCGAGAATCCTGGATTAACAGAGCTGGAAGGGGCGGAAGGCCATCAGGCCCACCCCCGGCTGGTGCAGGTCACCAGTCCACACCACCCCTCTCTGGTGACCGTCCAGCTGAATCTTGAATGCCTCCCGTGTGGGAGAGCCCACGACCTCCCAGGTCAGGGATTGCATCCTCGTGCTGCGCTAACGCAGATCTACGAACACTGGCTACGCCGGTCACTAGCCACGGCGTGGGCACAATCGTCAGCGCTCACAGAGGGTCGGCATGTGCTCTACTACAGATGCAAGATCGGGGCCTGCTTAAGCAGCTGCTCGGTCCCGGGAAGGGGAGGCGCGCACCTGTCCCCTGCAGCAAGCCCTTGCCTTCCTGAGGATCACTCCCCCGTCCTTCTTCCGCAGGAGGCCGTTTTCCGCCACTCCGATGCCGGAGGTGCCCCAGTGAGTCTGTTGTGAGAGGGAATTCAAACAAACGCTGCAGCCGCGGAATTGCCTGCCCCTCTGCAAGTGGATGGGAGCTGGATGTGCGCCTTGGATACCTGGAGATCGACTGATGTGACGGGCGGTAAAACAGCCCCGGTGAATCGCGGGGCTGCAGCAGGCTTGACTGCCCTTTCCTGGGGGACACGGCAGGCCCTCCGCTGCCCCCCTGCCTGTGGGAGAGGTGATTTCGAACTTGCTCTGGGTTAGCCCTGTGTGGAGTGAAGGCCCTTTAAGGGCCTGGGGAGCATGCCTGGGGCCTCTGCGGCAGGATCTACCAACATCAACACTGATTTACGATATGGATCTGGGATGCAACTAAAATCGGTCGGTCCAAGCTGTTAGATCTCTTTACGCAGCTTGTTTTGAACCGTCATTGGTGGGCTTCGGCCAATTTCGATTTTTGATTCCAGGCACTCTGGGCCCCCCAAGAGGAATGCATCTGATTCCGAGCATGTGCAGAGTGCCTCGGTGGCTTTATTTCGTTGTGATATTTGTATATCACTTGACTATGGTAAATCCTTAAGCAGATGTGGCATTTCTCAGAGCCAGTGTGATGTATATGTTCAAGAATAAGGCGAGATTCAGGATCAACCCCCCATTCGGTCATAACAAGCAGTGGGTGATGCTGGCCAGTCTCTACTTCTCAGCCTAACCTACCTCGCAGGGCTGTTGTGAAGACCCAACGAGAGAAAGAGCATGTGCATTCTCTCAGGATTGGTGGATAAAAGCCAGGATTCCTTTATTGATTGATTGGATTTGTATCCTGCCTTTTCACCAAGAAAATGGAGCTCAAATTGGATTGGCTGCAATATCAATGCGGTAAATCAATGGAACATGGCAAATGTAACCCCAGAGGGAAACATTTGTATTAAACAAGTTCACGTATGCCCAGAGCACCTCTGAGCTTGTGCAGACCACGACCCCTCCCTCCCTCCCTCCCTCCCTCCCTCCACTAAGGGCTCCAGCTTCCAGTTCACTGTTTTTCTCCAGCAAAGCCACCTAACACATTTGTCTTGCCATCGATTTATTCTTTTCTGGCAAGTGGCCAGGACCATGGACCTCTGGCTCCTTGGCCAGCCCGCCTGGGGCGACGGGGCCTGCCAGCAGACCACGCCAGGTGCCGAGGCCTGGGTCCACCGAGCTGGAAAGCGCCTGCCAGCAAAGCAAGCCGCCGACCAGACCAGACCTGACCAGACCAGACCAGACCGCAAAGTGGGTATCGAAGCTGAAATAGGAGCTGGGCAGGAGCTGTCCAATCTGAAAAGTCCCAGCTCTTCTACGAGCCACGGACCAAACTGTGAGCTCCGACAGCATCCCTGGCCCCTGCGACCCACCCTGGCATACGACTCCCATCAAAGTCGCCAGAGAAAGGACGTCCGGATCCAAGGGTGCAATACACGTTTATTCCACTAGCAAAAAATTAAAAAGAACGTTGGTCCATCAGGCAGGGGTGGCGTTCTCTCGGCTGGAGCGGGGCGCCGGTGGCCTCCATCCCTCGGAGGCTGGAGAGGTGCGGGGTCTTGGCGGTGCTGTGCCCGCTTGCGGGGTGCCTTCCCCTGCCCGGCCGTCACTCGAAGAAGAACATGCCTGGCGTCCTGTAGAGACAGTGCGGGAGGCCCAGCTGGTACCCGTTCCCTCCCTGGAGGGAGAAGGGGCTCCCGGGCCAGGCCTCCTGCTCCCCCTGGAGCTGCACGAAGGGGGGCGGCTGGAGGGGGCCGGGCGGGGCGGAGGCGGCAGGCGAGGCCAGGAGGTGCTCCAGCGCCGTGGCGCAGCTGTGCTCGTTGACGCAGAAGTTCAGCGCCTGCAGGCGGCACTGGTAGTTCCCGTTCAGCGCCTCGGGGCCGGGGTACGCGCCCAGGAGGGGCAGCACGGGCGGCTTGGGGTAGCCCTCGCCCTCCAGGTCAGGCCGGCTGGCAGCGGGAGAGGGCTGGCGGCCGCACGGCTGCGCGGATCTGGCGGGGCCCAGGAGGGCTGGGAAGGCGAGGGCCGCCTGGCCGAACGGCTGGGACACCTCCCTGCCCTCCGGGCCGCCCTTGGGAGCCCCCAGAGGTGCCTTCGGGGCGCTTCGAAGGAGCTCCTTGCCGTCCGGGCCGGGCCGGGCGGGCGCCGCCGCCGCCCCCTCGCCCAGGGGGGCGCCCCGAGCCAGCGGGCCGGCCGGGGGCTCCCCGAGGACGGCCTCCTTCGCCTGGGCGCAGTCCATCTGCGGAGGGAAGTAGGGCTGCCGCG
>JAIXND010000771.1:2279583-2318668 GCA_023646645.1 Varanus salvator macromaculatus | reverse complement strand
CCTGGGCAGCCGCGGGTGGCCCTCCGCGGCGGCGGCGGCGGCGGCCCGCGCCGGGCCCCGCTTGCGCGTGAAGCGGCGGCGGCGGCGCAGGAAGGAGCCGTTCTCGAACATGTCGTGGCACTCGGGGTCCAGCGTCCAGTAGTTGCCCTTGCCCGGCTTGCGGTCGTCGCGCGGCACCTTCACGAAGCACTCGTTGAGCGAGAGGTTGTGGCGGATGGAGTTCTGCCAGCCCTGCTTGTTGTCGCGGTAGTAGGCGAAGCGGCCCGTGATGTAGCGGTAGATGCCGCTCAGCGTGATGCGCCGCTCGGGCGCGCTCTGGATGGCCATGGTGATGAGCGCGATGTAGCTGTAGGGCGGCTTGCCCCCGTCGGGGCCCGGCAGGCAGGGCGCGCGGAAGGGCCCCGGCCCCGGCCCCAGCGCCAGCCCCAGCCCCAGCGCCGCCGCGCCGCCCGCCGCGGACTCGCAGGCGGCGGGCAGGGCGGGCCGGCAGGGCGCGGGGAAGTCGCGCTGCATCCTCGCCCGGCGGCGCGGCGGCGCAGCCTCGGTGCCGCGCTGGCCGGACTGCGCCGAGTGTCCGGCCGCCCGCTGCTGGGAACGGCAAAAGAAGGGGCCGAGCGGCTCCACCTCCCGCCCGCTGGGACCCAGAGGAGGGGCGGGCGGCCGCTCCTGCGCCTTCCCAGGCCTTCCCAGGCCCGCGGGGCAGGCATGGTCTGGCCGAGCAGGAGGAGGAGGAGAGGAGGAGGAGGAGGAAGTGCCAGCTCAGCCCCCGGCGCGGCCGTTCCCAGGCCGCGCTGCCGAGGCGAGCCCAGGTCAGGGCACGCCGCGCGACGCGGAATCCGCGCTGCCCCGACGGCCCCGGGCGCCAGCGGCCACCGTCGGGCCGGCCAGGCGGGAGCGCCCCCTCCGGGCGCCGCGCCGGCTGCAAGGGGCGCCGCGCCGCGCCCGGGCTTGCTGGGAAGGGGGCTCGCCCGCAGAGGGCGGACGCGCCTCGCCCGGCGGCCCAGGGGCGCCCGGCGGGGCCGCTCCCCGGGCGCGGCTCCGGGGCTCCAGCCGGTTGCCGGGGCCCCTGCTCGGGCGGCGGCGTTTTTGCGCCGGCGCCCGGCCGGGATCGCCTGCCATCCTGAGCACCAAGCGTCCCCACCCTGCGCCCGGGCAGCGGCATCCTTGAATTCGCGGTGAAACGGAGGATCCGTATGGCAGCATTGCGGGCTGGAGCCGAACTTAGTCCTACTCGAGAGTAGACCCAGTGACACCAATGGGCTTTTACTCGCTCAGGCCTCCTTTACGGTCCACTGATTTTAATAGGCTTGCTCAAAGCAAGGCTAAGCCAAGATCCAGCGGCCGATAACCCGACAGTGCTGCGCGATGCGGGATGTTCAGAAATAGCCTTCACGCGGGCATCGCCTGGGGCCGGGCCTGCAAAACCGAGTTTCCTGCCCTGTGCGTGGCATCCCCCAAATATGCCCCTGCTTTGTGCCCCGGGGGGGGGGCAAAGGATGATTCAAGGTCCCTTCATGCAGCCACCTCAGGAGATGACTCCAGAAGCAGCGTCTGTACTGAATGCACTTATAAGTCAGAAATAATTCCATTCACATTGTTTGGTGAATGTTGAAACTTTTAATTTTTCTTTTTTCTTTTATAATAAGTTTTATTTAAAATTATAACCCTAACTAAAAACATCAATCAACAAAAACATCAGACCTGCTGGGTCAGCCCCACATTTTTTCCCATTTATGATTTTAATTTTTCAAAGTCATTTAAACTCTTTTAGCATTGCTATTATCAAGAGTTTTTTTAAAATGTGGCCATGCTGCAGTCCACTTTGATCTCTGATGGGCTTTGCAACCATGAAAAAATACCCTTCTAAAGTAACAAACACTAGCAAAAGCTACCCGTTCTCAAATGTCGAGCAGGAAGCAAACACAACAGATTTTGTATGAAAATACACAAATTAAAATAGCTTCGTTCAAGACAGCAGGGGATGAAACACAATCCAAAGCTTATAGCAACCAAGCTCAGCATCCAGATTCCAGCAAGACAAGCAAAGCTTAGCCAGTTTCAGGAGACTGAAGAGCTAATGCAGATACTCCGGGAGATGGTGGAGGACAGGAGGGCCTGGAGGAATGTTGTCCCTGGGGTCGCAATGGGTCGGACAACAACAACAAAGTATCTAACCTTCTGATGCAAGCACAATCCCACAGCTTTGCACTTCCAGGTGACTGCCTTCTCGGATATTCCCAAAACAGATCCTGGGATCAAAAGTTTCAAACCCTGAGTGCATCATGGGTAGCCATCCAAGGAACCTCAGCCCATTATCCCCAGCTGATGAGTTTCGGGCTGGACCATTTCGGTACAGCCTTTTCCAGGCAAAGCATGTGCCCAAAGCCAGCCTTCCCCAACACCCATCACCAGCATGGCCTCCCCCAACCCAGCGCCCTCCAGATGGGTTGGACAACTCCCATCATCCCCAGCCATCACAGCAGCTTCAAGACCGAGTCGCACACGCAAAGCAGAATGGCCAGTACCCCAGCCTGCCCTCACCCGGCAGGGCTACACTTGCACTCTTGCAAGATTACGTGGGGCATTTCTGTTCTGGAAGGCCCAAAGCAGCGATTCCCCAGCCAGTCTGCAAGGCACGGACCGCGTGTGTCTTGCCCATGCCGCTCGCGCACGGCCGAGATCTCGCCACTTTCCTTTCCGGATGAGGCGAGAAGGGCTGCGGAGGATGCAGGTGTAAACTGCCTACTCCTCTGTCCAGGGCTGCAGATGGGAGAGCCTGCCATGGGCCAAGAGGAGCTGAAGCCACGAGGGGCTTCCAAAGTTAAAGAGCAAGCAGGAAGCACACCCTGGAAATCCTCCAGAAGAGGAGCAGGGAAGCGGACGCTAGGTGGGCTCGCGGCTCCCCCGAGTGGCGAACAGCACGACTGCACCTTGCTCCAAAGTTCCCTGCTTGCCTTCTGTAAGTGTGGGCCACAGCTCCCATCGGCCCCATGCTGTTTGAAGACGATGAGACTGATGGTACAGCTCATCTGGAGGTCACCAGGCTGGTCTGTGCACAGGGAGTGTCCATTGGCAAACAGTAGCCCGCAAATTGCATGCGGGGGGTCTGTCTCCACGGCACAGAGGCGCAGCAGCCCTTTTCTCCCAAGCTCTTTCCCAGACGGCATTTCCCTCAGAGCTGTTTGCCCCATTGGGAATGACGGGGCCTAGAAAAACAGGACGGAGAAAAGGCCGCTCTCCTGCCGTGTACTCAGTGGCCTCACATCTGCAGCCCGAAAGTGCAGGCCGATCCATTGCAAAACATGTTTGAAAGAAGGAAATTAGTGTGGTTTGGAAGCCAAGGGGCTTAAAACAGATGTTCAGCAATTTCTCTCTGCGTATGTGTGTGTTTCTGAGTGAGAGAGAACGAGAAATGCCCAAGAGTTCCTATTTTCACTTGTGAAAAGTTGTCCATTCCGGGAACATGAAGCCCTGCCCGCCCTGGGGACACCCGGTTCGGATGCACATACTGCGTCCCTCCAAACCTCCTTCTTAACCTGCTGCAGCGGTTCCATTGCAGCATTTGCGTTACACCAAGGCAGCCCTTTGATCCCCCAGCTCAGTATTGCCTACACCGGAGAGCAGCTGCGGCCCTTGGGTTCCAGGCGGAAGCCATCGCCTGGTGCCGGCCGATTGTGAGTTTCAAGCTGGACTGTGCCCTTTGCCTTGAGCTCAGCATGGGCCACGCAGGTTGGAGCCTGTGACTGAGAGTGAAACTCTCCCGGGTGGGCTGAGCCCAGGCTATCCTATGGTTGCCAAGGAGGCAAATGCTCCCGCACAAAGCTAGCTCTCCTAATCAGGAAAGGCCGTGGCCGGTTTGTGCTGGGGCTGCGGCATTTCCGACAGCCACCGATCGAGACAGAGGCAAGCGGGGCAGGAGAGATGGGCAGGGACAAGGGAGCCAAGTTCCCTCTTCCGAACGAATGTTGAGCCGACGGTGCCAGCGTCCCCCCCGTCAGAGGTCTGGCAGTCCTTCCCCCAGATCCCTGCAGGTAAGAAGTCCAGGCTGGAACGCTTTGCTTGACACCTGGGTGTCGGCAGGCCTGCCGGCCACATGGAGGAGCTTCTGGGGGCCTCCCCTGGCAGCCTGAGATGGTACAGCCGGAGACCTCAGCTCTGCTTTGCGGAAGCCTTCGGCTGGGTCAGACCACACCTGCACTTCAGCAATGATGGGGGCAAAGCCAGTGCCAGAAGATGCACCCTGGAGAGCCAAGGCAGCCGGGGCTGAAGGCCCGAGTCTGCCTCCTCCATGAGTTCTCCACCTGCATCTCCCCACCGGTCCCCCGCCGGGCCCTCTCCATCCACATCAAGGTGAGAGCAGCTGCTTGAGGATCTGGACGATATTCCTGGGCGCTTCTGAGCCAAGGGGCTGGGGGTCCTGCAGCGACTGGGGCCCCAGGCGCTGGGCGTGCAGGCAGAGATCGCGGGCGAACACCGGCTCCACCTGGGGAGAGACAGCTGGCTGGTCACGGCAAGGCATGTGGGGAGAGCCCGCTGCGGTACGGAGAGGACGGGCCCCTCCGAGCGGCCAGAGCGGCCTTCCGTCTCTGCTGCATCCAGCTTTCCAGGCCTGGCTGCACTCACTCAGGCATGGGAACCCGCTTCCCAGTGGGAGGCCAGACGACCGTCCCGTGGGCTGAGTGGCATCGCAGGGCCCAGCCGTGCCCCCGGGTGTCACTCCGCCTGTGTGTGATGCATCAGCGAGGCGACTTGGCCCGTCAGGGGCCTCTCGGAAGGACGGAGGCCGCTTTCCCGTGAGAGATGAGAGGGCCCTGGCACGCATCCTGCTCTCAGGCCCGGCCACGGCCCTCTGGAGACTTCTCCGGAGCTCGCCAAGGCTGCACATGGCCTCTAGTCTCAGGCCGCCTCGGGGTCGCTCCTGTCCCTGTGGTCCCAAGCGGCCGTCCGTCTCGGGGGCTGGGGGCTGGGTGGGCAAAGTGGGAGGCACCTGGGAGCTGCTGGTTTAAGGACCACGTGGTCTCAAGCAGGATGACGGGAGACAAGGGGCACGCTCCACAGGCCCTGTGGGGCGGGGGGGGGCACCAGACCACGATCAGGGCACCGTGTGACTGGCCCTCATGGAGAGCGCTGGCCAAGGCTGGGCAGCCAAGATGGCTGCAGTGCAGCAAGGCCATGGGCTCTCCTCCCTGCCACCCCCCCCATTTCCTGCCCCCTGCCCCACTGGCCTGGAGCCCATGAGTGGGAAAGGGAGGGGCAGCAGAGGAAAGGGAAGCAGCCGGGGCAAAGCAGGAGGGCCGTGCCATCCCCTCCAGCCCGGCATCCTTCGCGCGCCAGCCCCCCGCCCCCCTTAGCCGCGGGAAGCCAGTTCTGGCCCTGCCGCTCCAGCTCAGGGTTGTGCTCGAGACGCGGTGCAGTGCGGGCCGCTGCCGGGATACTCACGCAGGCGGTGATGAACTTGTGCAGCTTCTGGTTTGGGGCTGCTGGGTACTCCTCTCCGAAGCAGAGGTGGATCTGGTACTGGGGAGGGGGCTTGCCGCGGTTCAGGAAGGCCCGTAGCTCTGGGGGCACAGAGAGAGACCCCGGCGATGTCTTGCAGCTGCCCAGACGCCTGGGGGAGAGGGCAGGCAAGGAGACCGCCCCCTGCTGGTGCCCCCGGCCCCGGTCCCCACAGATGGGGAAGCATGCCGGCAAAAGGGCCACCGGCCTGGAAAGTGAGACCCACGGGCAGGTTCTCCGCCCTGGCACTTCCAGGAACGTTGGGCTTCAGCTCCCATCAACCCCAGCCACCATGGCTGGTGGGCGGCAATGCTAGGAGGTGTAATCCAAATCATCGACTGCAGAGCTAGTTGGGGGAAGCTGATCTACCGAGTAAGAGCAGGGGAGCATCGGAAAGCAGTGCCAGGGGTGGGGTGAAGACCTGCCCTCTTTCCCATCAGCTCCCCTGCCAGAGCCCTCTGCAAAAAAAGGCATGCTCAGGGCATATATCCCCACTGAAGCACACGCGGCAGTTCAGCCTCAGTATGTGGGAAGGTGCTCTGCACGTTCTCAGAGACACTCTTGCCGCGTCCCGTATTCCCAGGATGAACGTGGGCCCCGGAATGCGCTGCGGGGTTGTGCACAGCCACAAGGCAAGCAGGGCTGAGTGGGACTGGGTCCGGGAGACGGGGCCAGGTGCAGCCCACGCCACCTCCGGGGGCTCCCACCAGCCACGGGAAGCAGCAGCAGCAGCCGGGCCGGGCGCGGGGGGCGAGGCAGGTACTCACGCTGAAGGAACTGCTGCGTGTCCAGCAGCTTGTAGGTCCGCTCCCGCTCCAGCTTGTTGGGCCGGTCCTCGTGGGGGGCCAGGGGCCCCTTCCAGTAGACGCGGCCCTGGCACTGGCGCTTCATAAAGACCCCTTCGGGGGCCACCCAGAGGAGCACGCCGCGGTGCAGGTGGGGCAGCAGCCGCTCCAGGATCCCCGCTGCCTGGGCGGCTGGGCCGTCCCCCGCCGGCGTGCCGGGCCAGGGGAACTCGACCTGCTCCATGGCGCTGGGCCCGTACAGGCACTCGTCGTCCGCCGGCACCGGGCGGTAGGTGATCCGGCAGCCCTCCGCGGTGCGCGTGGTCGCTTCCTTCACCAGCATGTCGCAGTAGTAGAGGCGAATGTGCAGCCAGAAGTCTGGAGGGAGGAGGGGGCGCGGGGATCAGGGCGCAGGGATCCGCTCCCCACTCCCGGGGTGGGGAGAGGTGCTCTGGCAGAGGTGCCTGATGGACCACCTGGCCGCCGTGGAGAAGTCTGGAACTCTGAAAGCATCCTGTGGGCACTCTCACAACATGGTGACCAGGCCCTGGAGGGGGGAGGGGAGGTGGTCGGGGTCTTGCTTGAAATGGCTGCTGGGGGGGCATGGCCAGTCTCGGGGGGGGGGCAAACGGGTAAGATTAAATGAAGAGTAACTGGCCCCAGGACTGCATTACAAGGCGGAGAGGAAACGTGAGCTCCAAAACAGAAAGCCACTCAGTTGCAGGGTGGATAAAAATCAATTTAAAAAACCTTCAAAAAACAGATTTAAACAAAATTAAATCAGATTTTTAAAAAAATGATTTTTTTTAATTTCAATTGGACTTTTTAAAATAAAATGCTTTTTGGAGGACAAAGCTATCTAAAGATACTTCCCTATTTAAGATGCATTATAGTCCAAAGGTTATTCATAATGAAATATGGGTTAGTTTTTAATTATGTAGCATGAGGCTATATATTCATGCTGCGTTTAAATTTGTTGGTAAATGAATTCCCTTAATCCAGTCACAATGTCATGCTCTTCCAGAGGTGTCTGTAAGATTGCTGGGAAATTTTTCTATCTAGAAGTTATTATCACAGATACTTGGTTTCACAGTTCTCAAAACTGTGAATTTGTGCCTGCAGAAATCACATGCCTCTTCTTCACAGCCAAAATGTTATAAAATAAACATACAGAGCAGAGAGAAAGACCCAAATCCCAGCCTTCCATTGCAAATATGTTAATGCAGAATCAGCCCCTTAAGGGCTAAGTTTCAAAAATCCCATGGGCACAGGAAGACAGTTGGGAGTGGAATAGATCTGCACAAGAAGCAAAGTGTGAGGAGGGAGATGGAAGCAGCGAAAATGAAAGGGAACCCTTTTGAGCAGAATAAGCCACAATCTAAGGATCTTTTTGCGTATGGCCCGAGACATATCATATTATTGTTTTCCTGGAGAAGAAAGCCTGCAATGACAGCAGTTTGGCAGCGTAAAAGAGACCAACTCTGGGAATATTTTAAAGACGTTCCTCTACCTATGGTAAGGAAGGCATGTGTGCAAATTCTGTAGAAAAGCGCGATTTAGTCTTACTGACTAGGGATTTAAATCAAATCCCCCGGGCCGTTTGCACCTGAATGCACACGGTGCCGGAGGGCCAGCCTTTGCTGTGCTGCGTCCTGGCACAAATTCTCCGTGTTCAGCCGCCTTCTCCCGCTCCCACATTTAGGCAGTGGCTTCATTCGGAGCCGCCAGGAAGCCTCGGCACTGTGTAAGCTTGCAGGTGCTCCAGGGCACCTCATCAGGCTAGGAGGGCAGCAAAAGCAAGGGGGAGCAATAGTTCAGTGGGGAGAAGCAAGTGTTGCAGCTGGAGTCCCACAGCTGTGCAGGGTGCCAGGCTGGCAAGAGCTGCTCTAAACGTGCGCAGAATGTGCATGGACCCCTCCAAAGCCAGAAGACGCACCAGGCCCTGCCCGTGTGGCCCGAGTCTGGAAAAAGAGGGTGAGGAAAGGGCTGTGATGCAGGGAAAGGGAACGGGGCGCAGCTGAGGAACATTTCCAGAGTCCCTGGGGGAGAAGTCTGACAGCTGCCACCAACTTCAGTCCGATTCACCTGAGGGATGGCGGGCCGTGTGCCTAGCCGTGGCTGGAGGGGGTCTGGCCCAAATTATCCTCCGGGGGGTCCCTCTCCCTGCACACAGCAAGCTGCACCAAGGCCCCCTGTGCCCCCAGCGGTCCTGCCTCCCCCAGCGCTGCAGAAGGGGCAGCGGGCTGGGCTAGGTGGCAGGGGTGCCTCGCACCATGTCCACCCCCACCACAGGGTGCCCGGCAGCTCCCTCCCTGCTCTACCTGAGTTGATGTTTTCATTGTCCGTGCCGGGGATGATGGGACTGATGAAGGGTGGACTCGCGTGGCACCGGAAGTGTGCAGGGCTCCAGCTGTAGAAATAGCCTTTCACCTGGTATCCTGTGTCAAGGGAACACGGCAAAGCCGGGCCTTTCAACGGCTCTCCTCGCCCTCGGTCCCCTGAGCTGTGGCCGGGAGGCACAAGGGCAGCTCCTCCGTACCCCATTCCCTGGACCCCTGGAGGGGTTCTGCCCAAACAGCCGCAGGAAGGGGCTCCCACAGGGGAGGTGGGTGTAAGGTCTGGTCCCTGGCGACTTCTCCCAGGAAAACTCACCGTGAAAATGCAGGGGCAGAGACAGGCAGTCATGGGGCTGCAGCGCCCCCCTCCCCCGGGCAGCCCCAAACATTTTGCAGAGAAGCCCGCTGGTGTCCTTACCGAGGTGATCGGAGAGGCTCGGATTCTGGAAGGCCTGGGGTGACCCTGGAGTAGCCAGGCTTCCTGCCCTGGGCTCTTCCGGGAGGCCCTGGCCTGCGTCGGAGGATGACCCGGCCTGAGGAGAAAGGCAACACACAGCTGTGACTGGGGAGAAAGGAACAAGGCGCCGGGACTCCGAACATGCGCATGTTACTGTGTGTTAGCATTAAGAACATAAGCATGAAAGGGCATAAGCAAATGCATGCCGGACCCGAGCCAAGGTCCACCCAGTCCCGCACACACCAGCTGCCCCCGGGAGCCCTCCAGCAGACGGGGGTGAAGCCTCGGCCTGCCCAGGCTCCTCAGCAGCTGTTATGTGCAGGCAGGTCGCCTCTGGCAAGGAGGGAGCACCTGGCCAGCAAGGTGAGTAGCCACAGGAGGCACTCATTTCCCTCCCTGCCTCCCTCCAGAATGGCTAACACGGCCAGCAATATGCAGAAAAGATGCCCCAGAAAGGCCACCAGAAAGCCGCACTGTCCTGCTAAAATGCAGCAGAAAACATCCAACCGAAACAGTCCCAATGCCCACAGACGGGCCCGGCTGGTGTAGCCCAGTGCCCCGAGGGGCCCAGGCCGGTGCAAGCGCAGGCCCGACTCAGTACGCCTGGCTCCGTCTCTCAGCTTTTGCCGCCCAATAAAGCGGGGTGCCCTTCGCACTGACTCGGTATTCCCGACGGACGATTCTAGCAGATTAGCAGGCGCTGCAGCCGGAGAATAAACAAATTCTGGTGTGAGCTCGGAGCCTTTCCACTGACTCACGAGATCTGTGTGCAAGCCAAAGCACAGAAGTGGCAGATCTTAACCACGTCCCGACCTTTGCGCTGCAACCCTTCACATCTCTGCAGACAGCTCAGGCATCATCTCAGCAAAAAACTTTCCGCTGTCCCTTTTCTCATGGCACGCGGAACAATTGCAAGCATGGCTGTTTCCACAAACCCACTGAAGTGTTATAAATAAACTCGCAAGAGGAAAAAAGGTGGGATACGAATGGAAAAAAGAAGAAACGCCAGACGGCTCCTTTGGGGGTACTTGGAAGGCTGGCTCAAGTTTCCGTAGCAGCCCTACGTGGCCGTGGGTGCTTGCACTCCTCTGGACCCTACCCAGTCCCCCTTCCATGCTCAAGACGCAGCAAAGGATTCTGGGGCGGCTGATTCGGGACGCCAGCAAACTCGGAAGGGACGGGGCACCTCCCTGGCACGCCGCTTCCAATTCTTTGCACTGCAGCACCGGACGGCTGCCAAGTTCAGCAAAGACAGTGGCTGGCTGCCCCCTTACAGGACAGCTTAGTTCTGCTTCGACAAGCCTGTGGTCTTTCCGCAAACACATCTGGATTGGGACGGATAACCAGAAGGCAGTGTGGCCGGGAGTTGAGCGTGGCCCATGTCCAGGGCAGCACGGGGTGCCCCAACAGACACGTGTTCGGTTTAAGCAGTGGGGAGAAGCTGCAAGACCCCCGGGAGTTTGAGCTCACAGGGACCAGGCACCACGGATCCCTCGCCACATGCTTGGGCTAAAGATGCACACACGCCCTTCTGCGGAGGCTGATCCGGATCGCCGGGCCTGTTCTCCCTTTTTTTCTCCGTGTCCCAGGAGTGGGGCCAGCTTGTGTCTACCGACAGCGCCTGAAACAGCGGGAGAGATGATCTGTGCCAAATCCATCGCAAGGGGCACTCTTCTGGGCCCCCCACCTGAAACCTGGACCTTGTTGAGGCTGCCACCTCCTGCGGACCCCGGGACCAAAGGGACACCTGTGAGCTTTGCTTTGCCACTTCCGTGCAAATCTGCACCCCTTCTCCATCCCTAAATACATTCGCCTTTATTTATTTATTTAATTTATATCCTGCCTTTTTCCGACAAAGGGCTCAAGGCAGCTTACATCATTTCTCCTCCTCCATCTCATTCCCACAACAACAACCCTGTGAGGTAGGCTGGGCTGAGAGTCTGGGACCGGCCCAAAGTCACCCAGCTGGCTCCATGGCTGAGCGGGGACTCGAACCCGGATCGCCCGAGTCCCAGTCTCATGCTCTTAACCACTGCACCACACTGGCCTTTGACACAGGTGGCTTCATTTCTTCCCAGACACCCATAAATCAGAAGCAAGCTGCCTTGGCCGGGCTTAAAAACAGCAAGTAACAGCTGCTAGAAGGAACAGCAAGAGGAGGAGCTTGTTAAAGGAGACCGTAGGGTTGGAAGGGCAAGACAGAAACGGTTGCAGAGGACAGTTAGGAAGGCATTCAGTGCATCAGAAGATGAAAGCGGCTGGCTGCGCAAGCTCAGCCAGGAAAGCCACTTGCCCCGGGGGACGGGGCATCCGGAACCCTGCAACACCTTCGGGGTTCTAGGTGGCTCGCTGCCCATGAGAACAAGCCACGCTCACTGGGTTCATATGACACAACGAGCCATGTGGCTCCCCCGACAGAGGACCAGCACCTGTGTGTGGGCGGAGTGGGAGAAGGCACCAGGGTGGGTTCTTCCGCCCTCCAAGGTCAGGGGATCCCCACCGCGAGTGCCGAAGAGCAGCGGGTGCAGCCCCTGGCCAAGCGAGCCTTCCCCAGGACCACGGCTCCTCCTTACCCTCTGCCTTGTGCTTAGGCTTGAAAACGCCACCCTTTTCCGCCAGTGGGGTCCTTCTCCAAGCCAGCCTGCAGCGCAGAGGCAGTGGGGCTGGGTAGGTGGGGTGCCGTTGCCCCTCCAATCTGTATCCCGCACGAAAACAGCTCTCCCATCGGAGGCTTTTTCAAGCCCAGTCGCTGGGCAGGGTGAGGGAGAGACCTCTGTGGGCACGTGTGTGTTATGCACGGGAACTGCCGTGTGCGCAAGGGAGAACTGGCCCACCTCGGCTTTGGCTCCGCCCACCTTTTGCTTTGCTCCACCCACTGCTAGTCTGGCTGCCCAGAAGGCTAGTCACCACAGAAGGAGGCCCCTGGGCAAATGAAATGTCTCTGCTTTGACTAGGGCGCTACAACCGCTTGCGCAACTCCAGAAATGGAAAGAAATTGGAGACTAATGCCGTGAACGGCAAATAAAAGCAGTTGCCCGAGGATTTACAGCAGCTGAAGGAGTTTGCGCAGTTTAAGGAGGAAGCCGCAGCTCCGCAAGAACATACCCCTTTTATTTACTTAAAAAGCCCTCCATCCTGCTCCTCAAGAGGTTTTGAACGTGAAAACATGCACTCAGTGAAACCGAATCCTCACGAAACGGAAGGAACTGTCAGAGCATGCAAAGGTCATGCCGGGGAACAAGTTCCTAAATATCACAGGAACCGCCACACGTGGTTAGCGGGAGCGAATGTGAAAGTGCAGAATTCCTGCTGCAGAGAAGAAAGGCCTTCAGCTGCTGGCCGCTTGGGGTGCAATGAGTGGGGAGAACTCTTTGAACTGGGAGGGTGGAGGCGAGGCTCCCGAAAGCCCCTGGCTGGCCGATCTGCTGCCTAAGTGCGGGGTTTGGGGGCAGGGAGGTGTGGAGTCAGAAGGTCCCAGTCTCCTTCCCTCCCCACCTCTTGCAGGTCATGTCCACAACCTCAGAGGGGCAGGCAGTCAGCCCCTGCTCGTTGCGAGGGGGGTTCCAAGTGTCACAGCCTCTCTCTGCAAAGCTTCGTGTGGAAGGCCTTCCAGAGGACGGGGCTACCACCGAAGAGGCCCTGCTCCTTGTTGCTCTCCTCAAACTTCGGAGAGCTGAGGCGTCCAGGAGGGAGCAAGGGGAAGACAGTGTCTTGCTCAGTGCCTTAAAACAGCTCCTTAAAGTGGGCCCAGAAACCAATGGATAAAATGCCCTCATTGCCTCATTTCCACCGTACCCCAGTGGCACCTTTTTGTACTAGCTACAGTTCCCGAAAGCCTCCCAAGGGCAGCCCCGCCCAAAGTGCATTGCAGGAGGCCATGAGCGGTAGTGACCAAGGCGAGGTCCCCTCGCGGCCCGGGGCGGATGCTGCGCGACTGTGGATGCGCTTCCCGCCCAGCTTTGAGGCCCCATTGACTGGCCGCCTGGGCCCCACTGAGCTGGGTGACGGGTGCAACATGGGCGAGCAACACGCAGGACAGGCTGGCAGGGGTGGGAGCAGGTCCTCGTCCCCTGCGGCGTCTCCTTTCAGCTTTGCAGGATCTTTCCTCTGGGGGTGGTATTCAGCACCACGGAGAACTCCTAAGAAAAGCTGCAAGGACGCCGAGCCCCACAGGTGTGGGACTGCCCAGCCTCCCCTGGCAATGCCCTTACCTGGTTCGGCAGGCGGTTCACTCCGGACTCTTGCTGCGCAGACACTGGGGGCTGCCTTGGCTCCCTGGGGGCCCCCTTGCCCTTTCCCTTATCTGGAGACAGAGAACGGCAAAGTGCTCCTTCAGCCTTTCTTTTATTTAGCGCGGACATTTAAGCTTCCCCACATGATAAGAAGCCACGAGAGAATTTGAAAAGGGCACTTTGGAACCCGGCAAAGGACAAGAACATCAAGGCTGCTCTGCTTTGTGGGTTTAGACAGAACAAAGGCTCACAACTCCCAGCGTGCTGGCAGGGAACGCCGGGGCGGTGGGACTTCTCCCGTCCCGCACGCATAGGAAGGCACTGTTAGTCTCCCGGTGCTCCCAGCGCCTCTATCCAGGAAGTCGCCTTCCACCAGGTCGATCTGGCCGCCCCTGCCAACTCTGGCTGGCAACAGCTCTTAGGAAGAACAAAAAGGGGGCTCGCTACTTGCTCCTTTTAAGTGACAACGGGAGGACAGCAAGGGATGGAGCTGAGGCTGCAGGAAGCAGAGCAGGGCCCTGCGCTGGCCCTTCCCCAGAGCATCTGGGGTGCTTTCTATGAAGTGGGCTTTGATCTGCCTAGCCTCTGCGTGGCCATGGGGTCTCTGGCAGCCAAGGGGGGTTTTGTTACCTCCTAGATCCTTTTTCCCTGGAGGGGGGAGGCAGGAAGCTGCCTTCCACCGGGTCAGAGCCTGGGTCTACCCAACTCAGTCTTGCCAGCCCTGAAAGTGTCTTGCCAGACCTTCCCGACTCTGCTCAGGGATGCTGCTGGAGTTGGAAGTGGGACCTTCCGAGCGCCAAGTGGGTGCCCCTCTCTGCACTGCAGCCCTCGCCATTCTGGACACATTTCCCTGGGAGGGTCGGGGGAAGGGGGGTGGCTTTTCACATCAACAGAGCGACTGCTTCACCCACACCTGCCCGGGACCTCAAGTAGCCAGACGGACCCGTTTCTTGGGACACATCTGAGACGATCTGGTAGACTTTGTAGGGCTCCGAAATGTCCAGGTGGCTCCGGTTGGGGACCTCCCTGAAGTCGATGCTTTTGTTCAAGGCGCACCGCAGGCGAGTTTTCCAGACGGAGGGGTCAGCCTTGTCCACCCCCTCATGGTATTTGCCTTTGTAAATAGCCCAGGCCTGCAAGGACACGGGAGAGTCAACTCGATCCGAGGCTAGTTGGCAAGGGGCGGCATAGAAATTGTTCTAATAAATAAATAAATAAAATCCGACGGTGCGCTGGAAGCTCCAAAGGCTCTCCGGAGCACCTCCTCGTGGCACGTGCCCTGGCAGCCTGCAGCCGCATGCACCAGGGGCACTCGAGAAAGCCCAAGCTGCAGGCACGCAAGCGCAGCTGGCCCACAGGGAGGCTGCAAAGGGACGGACGAGAATTCCATGCAGAAGGGGAAACTGGCTGGATTTCTCCAGTCCAGCCCCATGGAATCTCGCATTGCATTTCCCCGATTCCCTTGACATCTATGCAATCTTAGCAAGGTGAGTCAGTGCATGGAGCCAGTGTGCTTCCCTCTTTAATGACAGCCGCCTGTGCAACTGCTTTCTGTCTTTTTGGGGGGGAGACCTTGAAGTTTGCTCATGAGTAAAATATTGGTGGAATTGCTCAGGAGCACAATATCACGAGTCCTCTCGTCCACTACTCAGCTCCTTCTCAAAACTTCCTTGCCAGTTTCAACTTCTCCACCAACTGTTTCCTCAGTCATTTCGCCTGCTTTTCAAAAGAACACGTCCATTTCCTTCCCTCCAAAACCCCACTTCGAGGAAAAGAAGGAGAAAACTGACAAAGTTTTGACAGGAGAGCAATTTGCCTCTGCAAATCTGCTACGTGGACAGGTGAACTTGCGAACGTGCCCACTAGTGCAGGACCACCAAAAAAAGCTAAGGAGAAAGCACGACACCACGTGCGCTACTGCCAAGATCGCCCTACCTGGAAACTCCGCGGAAGGGAGCTCCCAGCGCCCCACACTCCTAGGACCTGCAGGAGGCAACGATGGGAGGGGGGATCCCGGGAGGGCGCCGAGCGTCCCCGCGGGCGCGCCTCGGGGCAGCGCGCGTACCTTGAAGAGCGCCGCATCCTCCTGCTGCCGGTAGTCTTGCTTGGCGGCGTGTTTCCAGGGGATACGGAACTCCTTCTTCTCGCGGTCCTCCCAGCGCAGACCCGGATACCGGCCGCTCTCCACCTGGGCGATGAGCCATTCCTTCAGCCGCATGGGGGGCCCCGCGTCAGCCATGTGCCGGAGCCGCGGGTGGAGGGGCTCCCGCCCCGCGCACGCCCGCGCGCGTCCGCGAAGGCGCTGCCTGCGCCCGGGCCAGCGGGAGACGCCACTGCGCGCCGAGCGGGCTCTCCGCTCGCCTCCGCGCCTAAAGGGGAGCGCCCACCGAGCGGCGGGACTGCCGCTGCCTGGGCCGGGAGCGCGGTCCCCTTCCTCTCCCGGCGCCGCTCCGCGCTCGCGGACCCACGCGGGGCGGGGACGTGGACGTGGACGTGGACAGCCCCGGCACTCGCTGCCTGCTGCGCCCGCCCTGCACTGGCGTGGGCACCTCCGGGCCGTGGCGACCTCCCCAGAAAGCTGCTCGCTACTGCCGGGGCGGCGGGTCGAGCCACGGCGGGCGAAACCGAAAGAGGCGTGGGCGCTTTCGCTTTCGCTTCTCCCTTCCCCTTGCCCGGGTCCGGGGCGCCGGCGGGAGGTGATGCTCCCAGCGGGCGCGGGCAGGTCGCGGTGCCGGCTCTCTTGGAGCCCGGAGGCGGCTGCCGGGCAGCGCTGGATTGGGGCCCCACGCGCTCGGCGCCGTGCGGGGCGTGGAAGTCCCGGCGGTGGGACGGACCCGCGAAGCGCCCGTGGCGCTGCGGCGAGCACCGCGGGCGAGGAGCCCGGGAGCGGGAACTTGCGCGCGATTCTTCTCGGGCTGCGGCCCCGTCAAGCGGAAGACGGGCCGGAGTTTTGGGCCGCCTTACAAGGGCTGGGGGTCTGTGGGAGGCTCTCCCGCACAATTGTCGGACCGTTTGTCTTTCTGGGTACACAAGCCCCTTGCCACTTGCTGTTCCTCCAAATGGCGGAATGGCCACGAGACGCTGCACCAGGGACAGGGGCACGCAAGGACCTCCGTCTAAGGGGGCGATCCTCTGGGGGCAGGGAGGGGGCTGCCCCTGCCTGAGGTTCGCGGGCCCCGCCGGCCCCGCTGCTGTTTCCCAAGTTAGTGTTCCTGCTGCATTTCTGGCCACGTACCTAAAAACCTCCTTGGAAGAAAATGGTGAGGGCCATTCAGGGACCTCCCGCTGCGCTGCGTCCCTCGCCCTTGCTGGGCGGACCTTCTGCTGCAGACTCCTTGCTCTGGGCTCTCTGCTCTGAACCACCGCCTGGACTGCGCGACCTACCCGAGCTCCTCCCGGCGTTCCAGACACGTGTAAACGTGTCTACAGAATGGCCCAGAGTGTTCCACGATGCCTGGAGTCCCTGCAGTAGTGTTACATTGCTATTCCAGCTTCGTGCCTCTTGCAAGGCCCCCGGCATGATTCGATTTCTCCTCCTTTTGATTCACACAACAACCCTTTGAGGTAGTTCAGCCTGAGAGTCAGCCACTGGCCAAGTCACCCGGTGAGTTCTGGGCTGAGCTGGGATTCGAACGTGGGTCTCCCGCCCCTCAGTCCCGCGCCCTAACCACTAGCCCAGGCGGCTCTCACTGCACCACGTGAGCCACAGGATGACGACTTCACGTGTGACCCACGAGGAGGGACATCTGCGGCTCAGTGGCAAGCATGCTCTGTTCCCGCCAGAGGGCAGCCGCCTCCCTGCCAAAATGCTGCACCCCCCAAGACCCCCCGGGGGGCCCGCCCCCCCCCCCCCCCAATTTTCATCAATATAGCAGCACCAAAGCCCCAGCCATTTTGCCTTAAAACCTGCCCTGCAGGAAAACAGATGTGTGCGCCCGGGAGCGTTCTGGGAAGACAGCTCTTCTTGCCAAGAGAGGCGGGGCGGCACTTCTTGTTTTAAAGGGAAACCACGGAGCTTTGCTTGTTTTGCCGCGGCCGCCAAGGTCAGCAGCACTCGGCCGCAACGTGGCCAAGGGCCCACCAGCCACAAAATGCCCATCCCTGCACAATGAAACATAGAAAAACATAGAAAAAGAGCGAGTCAGAAGGGGCCTCCCGGGCCATCTAGTCTGATGTACATTGATGTATTTAGCACGTGTCTCTGCCGTCTGATTAGTACTGTGGGTCTTGCTTCTAGGTGTCCTGTGGCCTTTGCGCTGCCAGGTTTATGACGGAAGCAGAGCTTCCTGACTAGTTACGCGCATGCCTGAGCAACGGCCCACTGGCCTGCTCTGGCAACTCTGAAAAAGCATTCTGGAGCTTCCTGGTCCGAGGTCCCAAGAACTGGGGCTGGCCGCTCAGAAAGCAGGACTCCGTGACTTTTGCGGTCATGTCGTGGCTTCCTGTGCTCTTCCTTCCAGTGGGACGCTGCTGGCTTGGGACAGGAATAACTCCACAACCAACCTCGCCCTTGCAGAGTGCTCTGCCAACCTGTTTTTCCCAGAAAAAGGGACCGTTTTCTGGCCCTTGCTTTGGCTCCTGCTAGATCCTGTGGTGTGTGGAGTTGCTCCATGAAACGGGGCCCTGCCTGGTGGGTGATGTAGGGGAGCGTGCCCAGCAAGGTCGGCTCCCTGATTGTTTGGGCTGAGGTGGGCATGAGACCAAGACAAAGTGGCTGGAGACAAAAGGTGATGAGTAGTTATCAGTGCCCTACCTGAGGGCAGGAGCACTTGCGCCAGCTAAGAATCGGTGTGCACCTTGGTGGAAAGATGCTGTTTCCTTGGTTGCTCATTTCAGCTAAACAACAGACAAGAAATCTGAGCAGAATGATAAGGGATCACAGCTGACTCCCCAGTAAATCTACTTAAGTGTTGGGGAACCTGAGTCCATGAAGATGCACCTGCTTGCCTGTCTGGCCAGGTGAATTCCATTTTGAAGAGCCCCTGGGGGCTGCATCTCCGTGTGGGTGGGGCTAAGACCAAAGGGGTGGGGTGAAAGGCCAAAGGGGCAGGGCCATGTTGGGAAACTTTGGGTAAATCCTGTCTGAAAAGCATGACTTCTGTGTGCTTTTTTGCATTGTGGGATCAAATCCTGTCTTCCTTCTCAAAACCAAGCTGTCACTGTTTCAAATGGCTTTCCCTGCTCCTTTCTCTCACCTTTGGCTGTGGGCTACAGTACACAGGCCGTTCAGTCCAAATGTACATTGTAAATAGTCATTGTTGGAATTCAGTTTACAATAATCTTTTGATAGCCCAGAGGGTTTCATGTGCCCTGATCATGCAGAATGTTTAGAGTCGAGATGGGGGTCTGAGCTTATCATGAATAGTTTCTAGTAGCTTGAATTTACATGTCTAAGCAGACCTGGAGATGGGTTCAAGCTACTGAACTAAAGTGTCAGTACAATGCAATTAGAAATATTCTAATCTCATTGTTCCTGTGTGATTGACTGACATTTCTTTATCTGTTCTGTATGTGATGACCTCAGAACCTTATCGTAATCTCTGCATTCTGTCATCAAGTGCCCTGTACCTGGGTACCTATAAATGCCCTGCAATGGTATTGAAGCTTTGCAGCAGAGTTCACCTCTGCCTGCCCGGGAATGCATGCATTATCGTGAGAGTCTATCACGGGAAACCTTGGGTTAATACAATAAAGCCTCAGATGGTCTGGATGCTTGATCTTTCCCACGAATCCAAGTTTTATTTCCTCTTCTCAAATTGAGATTCCGGGATTCTGACAGCCACAATGTATAAGAAGGCTCTTACTTTCATGGAATAAGCGTTAGAAGAGCTCGGCTGCTTTTTTTTGAAAGGGAGGAGAATGTTTAAAAGGTGGTAAGTTTTCAAATGATCGCAGGACAGGTGAAAGAAGGGCTGCCACTTTGGGAATCTCTGAAGGCCAGGTTGGGATCCCTGGTGAGCATGGTGGAGGCCACGATTCTGTGTGTGTTCAGACAGCAGATCCCCTGAATGCCCTCTGTGTGTCAGCCGTTGCTGCTACTGGGGACCCGTGTGGGACCGTGCCGTTAGTCACTCCCGTCCCACCTTTCTGTGAAAAAAGATGGTGCTCAGGGCAATTGAATTAACAAAGGGAAGCAGCAAAGGCTTAATTAAAGGATGGCATCCCAGCAAGCCAGGTGCAGCAGTCAAAGAAACGACCCCCTCCCTTGAGCGACCCATCTGCATCCTGGCCTCGGGGTCCAGATGGCCAGGGGCCTCCTCCGGAGACTGGCCGCTTCCAAGGCCCCGTCTGAACGGCTCCTGCTCCCGCTTGGGTTCCGCAGGGCACAGCCGCGTATCCCGCTGTAAAGGACAACAGGGGCCGCCGGGAAGAGCTGTGGGGCCCTTGGAGGGCTGCCTTTGCAAGCACCGCTTCCATCCACTTGCACAGAAGCCGGTTCAAGCGCAGTGGCTACAAGATGGTTGATCGTGAGAGGAGGAGAAGCCGGATTGCCGAATGGAGACAGATAGCCTCATCCAGCAGCTCTTAGGCTGATGGGCCAATTAATGGCAAGAGCATTTACGTGGGTTTCAGGCTCCACAGAGCAATTAGCCGGGATGAATAATTGAACACCTTTCATAGGGCCATTTCTGAATATCAAAGCCGCGGGGGCTCCTGAGCGGATCCCGACAAGGCGAGGGCTGTCTCTGAATGTCTACATAGCACATGCTGCAGAGTGATCGTTTAAGGCTGGCAGGGACACGGGGCTGCTGGCACAGTTCTGGCCTTCAGTCGCACTTCCACAAGCACACGGCCCAAAAGGTGTAGCAACACATTCCTTGAACTCGGCTCCCGTTGACCAGCCAGATGAGCGCTCACTGAGTGATCAATGAGGGATCGTTTTCTGATGAGGGCAGTATTTCCCACTAAGCAGCTCCCTTGGAGACCTTTAATGTAATGGCAAAAACAATATTTGAAACACAAAGAGAGATGGATCTATTAATCCAGTTTTATTGCACGACTGATGCAAAGAGAGGAAAGGTTTGGCATCACACTGCAAAGACGGGATGAACATTGCGGGAGGAGAACGGAACAGAGATCCTTCTGGAATGCAGACAGGTGGGACAGATGGCTTCCTGGCACTGGGGGCGGGGGGATAATTGGGTATTCCCAGCCATATCCTAGAAAGGCAAGCCTGAGCACGAAGCCCTAGCACAGTGGTGGCGAACCTATGGCACACGTGCCACAGCGGGCACACAGAGCCCTCTCTGTCGGCACGCAAGCCACGTCGCCCCAGCATCGCCCCAGCAGCCGAGCATCAGATGACAGCGCACATAGGGACCATGCGCATGCTCGGAAAGGAGTAGTGGCGCCCAGCGATGACATCACGTGCCATGACTCATCAGGTGCAACTCATCCGAGCTTTCGCATGGCCAGTCAGTGCATTGCCAATATATACATACATACGTACATGTATCCATCCATACATACAAATTTGCTTGGACTGGCTGTGAGTTGTGTTTTCTAAACTAAAAACCTCGGTTTTCAGGTTTTATTGCAGTGTTGCCACTTTGCGATATATCAGTGGGTTTTGGGTTGCAGTTTGGGCACTCGGTCTCTAAAAGATACACCCTCACTGGGTTAGGGTTACAAAAATGAGGTGTCCTGGCATGGTGTTGATGGTTGGAATGTGTTTAGAATGGGCAAATATGATGAGCTGTGCAGAAAAAGCTACTCAAGGAAGGCTTTTTCAAAATCACATTATTTTCAATGGAACTGTACCCGAATATTAGGGTTAGGAATGTGCTCCAGGGTAGGGTTAGGGTTAGAAAAATGAGGTGTCCTGGCATGATTTTGATGGTTGGAATGTGCTTAGAATGAGCAGAAATGATGAGCTCAAGGAGGGCTTTTTCAAAATCACGCTCTTTTCAAAGTAACTTTTGCCCTGTATTAGGGTCAGGGGTGTGCACCAGAGCAGGGTTAGGGTTACAAAAACAAGGTGCCCTGCGAGTTGTTTTTCTAAATGAAAACCTCAGTTTTCAGGTTTCATTGCCGTGTTGGCACTTTGTGATAAATAAGCGGGTGTTGGGTTGCAGTTTGGGCACTCGGTCTCTCAAAGGTTCGCCACCGGTGCTCTAGCAATATGCCTTTGCTCAGCACTGAAGCGGCACAACCCCAAGCTTAGTGCCGACCCACAGCCGGCAGCCTGAGGTTTCCAGGTTTTCCCACGCTTGCTTTCCAATGTGGTTTGGCATGTGCCACAAAAGCCAATGGCTGGCTGTCCTTTGAAGCAGCACGGGGTGGACACGCACGGAGGGCTCCGCCGCATGAGGGAGCGGTTTCATGCTCATCGCTGCCCAAACGCAGCCCTGAGGTGTCCACCTATAATTTGGCATTCCTCCTGGGCCTCGGTAGCTCAGCAAGCAGAGTTTGGGCACCTATCCTATATTCCTGGGCTGGAATAGTTCAGTTGACTGTGCAAATCCTGCCACTGATTGGATCAGCCGAGGGCTGCTTGCCCAGAGTCAAATATTACCCAATGTTCAAGGTCCTCGCACCGGGTCAAAGAGTAACAGGACAGTGTTTGTGTTATAGCCACTGTATTGGCCTTATAGCCCGCCCTGTTTTGAATTGCGTGTCTGTTCGGGCGGCTTGGAATGCCCCAGAAAAATGGTATGTGTGTGAAGTGGCACACCTGTGCATGTTTAGATAGGAAAAATATCCCCCAAATTCCCAGCATTTCCCAGCCAGGCAGGGAGAAGGCTTGTTTCTTAGGCTTGCTGGCTACCTTGGGGGGGGGGGGGAGGGCTTGCTCCCACGTTGCTCACCTGACGAAGGCTCTGGATGTTCCCTACCGCGAGGTGTGCCCTCTGGAGCAAGCTGCAGAGCAATGGAGCAGCACCTGCTAGCAGGCCTTCTTCAAAGAATGAAAACTTGCTCAATTCTCTTTCACATCTCTGTTTTCATTTTTCCAGGAGGTGTAATTGTTACGGCCGTCCCTGGGATAATAGCCATGAAGAACTGGCTTTTATCTGCTTATGTGGCATGTATACCTCTTTATGTAATCCATCTCCGCCTTTCTTGCTATTACATACAAAACAAAGGGAATCATGTCAGTCCACACAGAAATGCAGAAAGCTGCAGCTCGGCGATGCCTTTATCAGGATCAAGAAACTTGCGAGTTCTTTAAGATTCTTCAACAAGTGCAAAGCAGGAGCAGAAAAATTTGGGTTTTGTTCACATTCGTAAGACAGAATGTCAGAAGAGATAGCAGGCCTCCGGTCTCTCAGAGTCCTACATGGAGATGAGTGAATGCTGGAATTTAATATTTCCAAACGCAGGAGAATCAGCCAGTGTGTAGTCCTTTCTCCCAGCATTCCCAGATGCAGTCTGAATATGCAGCTAGCAGAACAGGGGCAGACAACTTCCAACCCTCCAGAGGTTTTGGCTTACAGCTTCCATAATTATTCCCAATGACTTGGCTGCTTGGTACCAATGGGAGCTGCAGACCCATCCAAATGGGAGCTGCAGGAGGGCCACAAGGTGTCCACCTCTTAAAGCTGAAATGCCAGGAATACCAGACTGTCAGAGAAATTTGCAATGGATTCCAATTTTAGGATTCTATAGATTGAGCCCACAGGGTTTGCTGTGGATTGCTTTTTCTGAGTCACACAGATTTTGCAAACTTTCAGACTGGGTTTTTTTGGCCTTCTGAGATGGTTATTGTACAAAGTACAAACAGCTTTTTAAAACTGACCAACGTGTGCATTTTCTACCACAGGCTGAAGCGTAACAATGTAGATTTGGGGGCATTTGCGCATCTTTCAGAGAAGTATTTTGCTCTTAGAAATGCAAGAAAACAATGCTGTAACAAACAAGAGCGTCAAGACTCCTTACCATTTTACATTAAGTTTCACCGGTTCTAAACCTATCTTAGCGTTGTCTCTGAAACTACTCTTTTTGTATATGTTAGAGCCAGAAACAGCGTGTTCCATTATCAGCTTTTCCAGTTATTACAAAATAAATAAATTTCAGCTATGAACAGGGGACGGAACACCTGACAATCAGTGGGATGTGAGAGGAACAGATTTAAGAAAATCTATATATCCCCAACTGAATGCACAGCTGGGAGCAGGGCCCCGTTGAACACTGGGACTTATTTTTGGGTACAAATGCAGGCCTGCAGTGAAACCCTACAATTCCTCCTACCCCCTTTTAAGACTGCGAACAAACACAGAGTCCGTCGCTTTAACGCCAAGGGAATTTTTACTCATCCTCCCACTTGTATGACATTTTCGTTATTTTCTATGCCAGACATGTTGGTGGATTTTGGAATTTCTCTTGATTTTACAGTTCTCATAAACTGGGTGCTTGATAGGGCTGCCCATTGTTGACGGGATGTGACCAGTCTTTAACTGCACAATTAGGTTATGGGTTATATTTTTATGGGCCACATAAGGCGGTTATTAAACGAGCACCTCGCTTGCAGGAAGCCCAACTAAGGGGGCCGCTCTCAGCCCACACTGGCACATCACCCGGGAGGCAAACCCAGACCTGGCGCTCACAGGAGCTTTGCGGGAGATAGGCGTGTGCACACGCAGCGGGGAAACGTTGCCGCTTAGACCCGCTAACCACGGTCATGCGCTCACTCATTTTCAGTTTCCAGTTATTTGGGTGGAACAAGCCTCCGATGACGCAGGCACCCAGCGCTATCTCCAGCCGGGCTCAGCTGGGGGAATTCCAGAAGGCCTTTGGGCACCTGACACAAGAGCCGAAACCCAACCCTGCTTGGGGCACAGCGGCTGCTCTTGCCACAAATTTCTTGGAAAGGAGAAGCTGGCAGGAAGTGCCCTGCGGCTGACAAAGGCGCATGAGCAGGGTGGGCTTAGTGGCACGGCAGCGGCCGGCGTCTTTCCCTGCTCGTTAGAGCCACGCATCCCTTACGAGCCTTCCTTGAGCAGAGCAAGTGGGGCTGCCAAGTCACGCTGAAGGGCCAGAAAATATGGGAGGGGGGACTGGTGACGTCTCTGTTTGCTTCCTGCGAGATGGAGAGACCCCAGGGAGCCCTTTTCAAAGCGGGTGCTCTCCCAGGACTCCTGGATCAGTCCCATGGGCAGTCAGTGGAGCACTCTGGCTTGCTTCTCTTCTCCGGTCTGGATCCTGCCCTGGCGGCTTCCTGGGATCTCACCTGCTCCAGGGGTGCAGCAGAGAGCGGGGCAGGCCGTGAGGAAAGAGGTGG
Organism: Varanus salvator macromaculatus; assembly: GCA_023646645.1. NCBI lineage: Eukaryota > Metazoa > Chordata > Lepidosauria > Squamata > Varanidae > Varanus > Varanus salvator. The sequence goes on along the minus strand of JAIXND010000771.1, from coordinate 2,294,144 downwards.
CTCAGCTCCAGCGGCGACTTGGGCCAGGGGCCTCTCCTCCTGTAGCAAGGAAAGCGGGGCGGGGGGGGGGGCCCTAGCAATAACCTGCTCGGCCCGTGGTGCTGCAGCTGCCACGCGCACGCCTATCATGCCTGAAGGGTTGCGCAGCAGAGAATTGCGTCAGGAGCCGCTCCGTTCACCAAGATGCGGCTGCCGCCTGGAACGCAACCCTCCACGATTCTGCCTTCTGTGCAGCTGCCCAAGCTGGTGTGCAGGCCGGGCCTCGGGGCCCCTCTGCTAATGACGATTTTGTTCCACGTCCTCCTGCCATTTCTACACCTGCACACAAACGCGGCCTGATGGACCATCTGGGTGGAGCCACTTGCCTTGTGAGCACCGCCACCCTCGAGCTTTTCCTGTCCACGTGTCTTTAATCTGCTCGCTCCAAAATGGCGATTCCTGAAGGATTCCTGCCCGGGAATTCACCTTGGGCAAGTCTTAGGCCAGCGGAGGATGTCTCGTCCCAGACCTGGCACTGCAGGTGGGGTGTGATTTGCTACCAACGAGGCTTTGGGGTCAGAAACCCTCCGGTGACTATTTGGGATTTCTCCCAGTTGGCCTTCTGGGAGGCCGACTCCTTTGGCACTGAGCTGTGTTTCTGCAGGTGAAAGGAAGGAAGGCGGGCGAGTCCGGCAGTCCAACGTGGCCACCAGGGGCCATGCCCTGTCCGTCCCCCTTGCGGCACCAGTGGATAAAGCGTCCCTTGACAGATTTCGGCCTGCCAGGCCCAGGGTGCCCTTGCAGGGCTCACTTCAGGCAGCCGGGGAGGCAGGAGAAGGTCTGCTTCATACGTAGCAGGAAGGGATCGGTGTGCTTTGTGCTTTGGCTCCGTGGCACCCGCGTCTGCAGCGCCCCAGCAGCCCTGGAAGAGTCGCCCCTTTTGCCAGGCGACAGCAGAGCCCGGAGGTCCTTGTCGTCATTAAAAGGGCCTTCGCCGTACTTGCGCGCGAGTCGCCGGCGGATCTGTCGGGGAAGAAGACGCAGCAGTCAGCACGCCTGCGAAATCCTGCCTGTAGCCTCAAAGCCATGCAAAGAGGGCTGCTTTTCTCCTTCTGCACACAAAACACACACCCCCAGACCAAGTGTTGGGTGGGCAAATTCTGTGGGTCCAGGTGCAAGTCCAGCAGGTGGAGAAGCTGTGCTGGGCTTCCCACAATGCAGGTGCTGTGAGAGGCAGGACCCGCTGCAGGAACACATAACCTGTCCGACAGGTGGGCGACTCTTCATTGTGGGCTCTCACTGAGCCCCAGAGCTTCAGGACGCCTCTGAACCCGCAGCTTTTGGGACCCACAGGAGCCTCCTCATTGCTTTTGCACTCTGGATCCCTGCCCCGACCCTCTTTCTCACCCGTTGCTCATCGCCTGTGGTCACGTTCTCGCTCCGGCCCTCTGCTTCACACACACCGTGGGCGCCTCTGGCCTGGACAACAGTAATGTCTGAAGTACAGGAGTGCATGAGGACACTCACGGCCACCCCCCCGGGGAGAATCACGAAGCGTGGGGCCCCTCTTGACCCACGTCAGCAAGCCCCTTCTGCCATCCTCAGCTCGGGCGGGAAGCCTCGGCCCCCCATTCAAAGCCAAGCCGCCCCAAAGATGTTGTGTTGCAACAGATGTGCTCTTCTGCTTGCTGAGAAAAGGCGTTTGCCCCCAGCCAGGCTGAGGATAAGCTCAGCGGGAACACGGAAACTGAGGGAGGGGCGTCAGAGAAAGTCCCTGCTAGCCAAATCACGAGAAGTAGCAGGGCTTCTATGCTCCTCACTAGTCAGACCTCACCTGTCCAGTTCCGGGCACCAAGATTTAAGAGAGATGCAGGTAAATGGGAAAGGGTCCAGCGGAGGGCAGCAAAAATGACCCAGGGCTTGGAAGCACCGCCCTGAGAGGAGAGACTGAGGGAACTGGGCATGTTCAGCCTTGAGAAGAAACGACTGGTGGGCAGGGGGGACATGACATCCCTCTAGAAGTCCCTCCAAGGCTGCCACAAAGCGGAAGGTCAAGCTCTCTTCTTGCTGATGCCAGAGCATAGGATCTGGTATGATCAGGTCCAGTTGTGACAGCCCAGGTTCAGGCTAGATATCCAGAAAAGCTTCCTCACCGTCTCAGTGACAGAACAGTCGAACCAGCTGCCCAGAGAGGCGGTGGGCTCTCCCACACTGGAGACACTCGGAAAGAACCTGGACAGCCACCTGAGTGGCGTGGTATGACTTGCCGTCCTGCAACAGCAGAGGCTGGGCCTGCTAGCTCTACTCCTCTATGATTCTATGGAAAGGCCCTGGCACTTGGGCCCTGTGATCCCGGGTTCCCCCACAAGAAAGGGGCCAGGAGGGCCCCTGGGACGTGCCCTTGGCGCCTCGCTGCTTCAAAGACGGCTGGTGAAGGCAGCGGGGGTGTGGGGCACAGGCAGCCACCTGTGCTTGGCTTCGTGGGCCATTACTCTCCCCGCAAGGCCAACTGGGGACAGGAGCAGAGGCAGCTGCTGCAGCTCCCAGTCCTCCCCGTCCCGCGTTTCTCTGCGATCCGTGCAGAGTGCTCGGCAGCGGGAGAGCACAGAGGGGGCGTAGTAAACACGGCGGCTGCCCCGGCTGCTCCGACCCCACATTAAAAGCTGTGCTTCCCTCTCCCGTGGCACAAGGGGGACGTGACTTCATTGTGCAACGAGACATGGCGTCATCGTGCGAGCAGGAGTGAGCGCGTCCCTGCGCAGCATCATGGGCATTCCTCACCGTCTCTGTCTTTCTGCTTCTTCTCTATTTACTCTCCAGCGAATGGTCGAGAAAGCACACGCATAATCTTTGTCTCAGATGTGCTCCTCTTGGCAGTTCTCCTCACGTTGTGTCCTCAGAGGGGTTTCGGATCCTGGCATGCCTTGCTTTGGGGAGCTACCAGTGGGAATAACTTGTTCCCGAGCTTCTGCTGGCTACCAGATACTCTCAGAACGTGCAGGCGCTTAGCATAGGGAGCTGTCCATCTCTTGCACCTCGCAGACTGTTCTGTGGAGTCGTCAACGGATCCTGAACAGGACTGGAGCAGCCTTTCAACCGTGCTGGGGACGAGTCTCCGGCTGACCGTGAAAACCAGTCTGTTTTGGGAGGGGAGGGCTTCTCTCTCCCTCCCCCTACACCAAATTCAATATTTGGCCAAAGAGCAACAAGGAACATCAAAGAAATCCACAACAATTCAAATAAGTCTGGTTTTCTAGAAATCTAGCCTGCATAATCCACAGTGGACTGGCTATTTCTAAGTCACACGATGGCATGTTTTTCCACTTCTGGGGTGGCCAGGCAGGCGAGACTTTGCACTAATTTGCATTCGTGCTAAAGCACACTTGTTCGAATGCACTAATCCACACTAGTTAATGCAAAGCACCACTAATCCTCATACCCCGATCAGCACCGATGTGAGTTAGCAAAATTCCGCTTTTGCAAATCTGAGAGATGCCCGACCACCTGCAGAACACAGGGGGAGGGGATTCCGCAAACTCCGACATCCCAGGACACGCGGCCCCCCACTCTGGGCTCTCACCTTCTCTGCTGACCGGCTGCATGCGTATTCCTCTAGCTGCCGGCGGAAACCCAGGTTGGGATTGGCAACCGGCCGCACTGCCTTGACGGCCTCCAGCGCCTCGTGCCAGCTCAGCTGTGTGACCGCCATGGCGTACGCGAGGACAATGGTGGTGCTGCGAGAGATCCCGGCCAGGCTGTGGGTGGAAGGGAAGAGGTCAGAGCGCCCCGCTGGCTCCCCCTGCCCCTGCCGCAAGACCCCTCGCTCGCCCATGCTCCTGTCTGCGCAGAGAAATAGCACTGGTGCTTCTGCCAGGAGTTTTACAGGGAGGAAGCACCTCTCCATTCGGAAAGGAAAACTCGAGGCAGCCTGGACGGTGCTGGGGGTGAGCCCCCAAAACTCTGGGATTCTCCCTGCCAGGCTGAAATCAAGGGGCCGGGCCCCCGGGGGTCTCTGCTGCCTTTGGTCAGCCTCATTAGCTGCACCGTTTCATGCTCCCGCGCAACCCCCAGTCTGCTTGGCTCCTCGGGGCCCTCGATGCCGTGCGTGTCAACCGTTCTCCCTCTGGCTGGCGCTGCGCTCGCGCACTCACGGCCCTTGCGAATGACCCAACACTGCGCGCAGGAGCAGAGGAGCCGCTTTGCGCGAGCAGCCCAGGTGCAGTCCAGGCAGGACTGGAGAAATTCCATCCTGAAGCCCTGGAGCCTGCCGGCCAGTGCTGGGAATACTGGGCTGGATGGGCTGAGGGTCTGACTCGGCGCGCAGCATCTACTGGTGCTTCCCAAGCGGCCTGCTTTGTGTGGAGGAGGTCCCAGGCGCGACTCCTGCCATCACCTCGCTGGGCTGCAGAACCTTTTCCGTTCGCAATTGCGGAATGCGACTCTGCGCCTGGGGCTGGACAACCTGAGAACTGGCACTCGGGGGCTGCGCATGGGTTGCGTGTGGGCTGTTGTGGAACTGCAGCTTTTTGTTGTTGAAATCAGGTCTTTATCGTGCTTGCTTAACCACACATACCCCAAAAAGAGGACGTATGGCTTGCAGTTCGGTTCTGAACTCTAGGTTCTTCAGGGTTAAGCAACCCAGGTTTGCTATGGAGGCTGGGTTCAGACAACCCAGTGACAACCCACACTCGACCCATCCTCAGACCTTGAGTGTGGGTTATTGTGCTGTCTGGACCCAGTGGATGCCCGCAGGGCCACGTAGGCTCCCCGATCTCACCAGCGCCCCTTACCAGTGAACGAGGCAGTTCCCTCCACGCATGCGGCAGGAATGGATAAAATGAATGCATTCCTTAAAGTGCTTCTTGCTGGCAGGGTGTGGGGTTGGAGACAAAGCAAAGCGAAAGAGTCAGCAACGTCAACACAGGCTCTGCCGTCTTCACCAAGTCAGAAAAGTGCCTTCCCTAAATCTTTTAAAAATTTCTTTCCACATTGAAATAGGTGCCTTTCGCATGCGATCTGTTCTTATGCGGTTGTATTGTTTTACTTACTCTGGCTTTAAGAAGTAGTGGGTCTATAATGAATTGGTTTCTATGGCATATTTGTTTTGGCTTTGGCTGTAAACCGCACTGAAAGCACTGATCCAGGACTTCTTATCAATGCATATTTGTAAAGCAGCTTAAGGCACAATCCAACGCATCTGGGAGAGGTGGAACTTTGTTCTGCCTGAACATGCACAGGGAGGATCAAAACCTGGACTGGAAACGTTTCCAATGAGCGTCTCACATTTATTGCGTGATTCTGGCTTATAAGTGGTGGGGGGAAAGCACTCTGCGTGTGCTTTTACAAAAATAAAAAATTAAAATGTAATTGCTATTAAAAAAAACTTGCCCAACTCTGCTATTTCTGCAGAGTGAACCTGAAGGCGTTCCATCAGATCTGGCATTTCAGATTTCAATCCATTTCATCATGTGTCCAGTAAGAGCTGTAATGGCTGACAAGACTCCTTTAATTGTGGACAGCGTGTGCTTTCACGGAGACGCTAAAATTTGCAGGGCAGACATAATGGAAAGCAACTGCTTTGATCTCTCTTTGGCTACATTTTCATCATGGAAATCCCTTTGATTGTCTTAAAAAAATTTTTTGAAGGCGTATTTGTAGAATTCAGTCATACCTGCATGTTGCACTAGAAGCACTCTGTCATTGTGTCCTTTCAAATGTCAATATATTTTAGCATTTATCTCAGCTGAAACACTTTTGCTTTCCCCCTAGAAACAGAGTGATGTGAAGGGGAAATTCTTTGTGGTTAGGTGCACAGCTATATAATTAGAAAAGTGCCCTCATCAAAGGAGTACAGAATGCAGGATCGTTTGCAGGGAGGAGAGCAACCGATTGGTCAGCTGCAATCTTGCACCTCCAGAAGTAGGTGGTTTGTTTAAAGGGTATGCAGGCACCGGAGGCGCAAACTGCGGGAGGAAGGAAGAGGTGGGAGGTGTAGGAGGAAGAGGAAAAAAGCAGCTCGTTTAGCATCCTGCCTTGTTCCACTTTCATGGGAGACTTTAGGATATGACGCAAAAAGAACACACAACTAGGATGGCTTCTTCCGTGTGGTGGGCCTATTATACGCCCAGGTTTCTTTAAAAATCAAAGACTAAAACCTGCACCTAAAAGAGGCTTTTGCCTGGAAACCACCCTGGATTTGTGGGTTTTTTTAAAACTGTGGATCATTGTGTTAGGTGCCTGGGGCCTTTTCAATGGAAAGGTAGAATATCAATGTAACGGCGAACACTTTGGCATCGGCTCTTGCAACAAATACGTCTTTGCAAAACGAATTGAAAGTCCACAGGCTTTCATGAGACAAAACACAGTTTGAACATTTCCTTCTAGATTCTGAATGTGGGTTTCAGACACATTCAATGAAAGCAGAATCAAATTCCCCTGACCTGGTTTTCGCTGAGACGCGAACAAAGACCAAAGTTGCAAAACGAGAGTAAAATGAAGCTGTTGAAGTTGCTGCAGGCGACCGGCTCACCTACTTCACAGGGATGTGAAATGCAGCAGAACTACCAGCCTGTTGTGTTGCGGACATTCCAAAAAGCACCTGTTCTGATGTGGCTTGTGAGTGTGTGTAAGAGGAATGGGGATGGATGGGAAATAACTGGAAAAATGTGGCAGTGAGAGGCAGTCCTGTGCCATAAACTTGCACGTCACCTCGCTGTCTTTCTTTCGTGCACAACGCCAAGGCGGGAGTTTTCCCACTCGCTGCGTCTCTGTACTTGTGTAAGTGTCACTCCTTACATTTCTGCCTGGTGCTTCGGCACAAGACGCTCTCTAAAATTGCACGCTCCGTTCTAAAAGTATCTTGAATGGAAAATCTGCTTTAAAATTTGATGTCAAACCAACATCACAGAGCTGGTGGTATTCATGTACGTATTTCCTGCCAATTTCCAGAACCCACAAGGTAGACAGAGAATCCCCATCTGGGTGCAGCTGACAGCACAGAGTTACCACCCTTGAAATGCCGTGCACCCACCAGAAATCAAATTGATGCAGCATTCCCCAGTGCATAGATGCCGTGATGAGGGAAAGCAGCCACACTGGTTTCATGGAGCACTGCAAGACTTTGCTGTGGAAATAATTATTTCATCCAGAAAGGGAGGAGGAGGCAGAGAATAGCCGCAGATGTCCTGGGAGTGGCTGACTTTTGAACTGGTGAGCAGCTTGATCTGTGGACAGTTGCAAGAAAGCTTCTGACTTCCTGCTGCCAGAAGAGCATCTCCTGCCGGTGTCTTTATCGAGGCCTAGCCAGTTAGGAATGCCCTTCTTTGCCCCCACACTCAGTCGCACCCGCTGTCCCCAAACACTTCAGCCTTTCCTAACATCTAATCACACATCGTCAAGATTTCAGGGAGGAATCGGAGGGTTAAGGGGAATGCTGGCCTGCCCAGCTTCTCCCAAACCTACTGAGATTTGGGTGGGAGAGGATAGAAAGGGGGGGGGGTGCCTCTCGTGTTCCCCCTTTCCAGGCTTTTCCAAAACTCTCACGGCCCTGGATACTTTTAGGACTTCAGAGAAGCTTGGAGAAGGTGGAAAGAGGAGCTCCAGCTGGATCGTCTCCCTTTTAGCATTGTTCCTACTTGGGAATCAAAAGGGACGTGTTCACGGGAGAGCAATATCCAGGCTAGTCCACCGTAATGCTCTGTGCATGGAGCAGGCCTTGCTTCGCCCCTTCGGCTGTGCACAGTGCAGCCGCCCAAGTGTTGGTGGGGATGAGAAGAACAGGTCACACCACGCCCGCGTCGCATCCGCTGCGCTGCTGACCGGCATGTGTCCGAGCCCAGTTTAAAGTGCCGGCTCTGAGCTTTAAAACCTTAAATAGTTTGGAAGCCAATCATCTGAAGGACGACCGTCGCCCATATCTGCCTGCCCACCCTTCAGGATCAGCGAAAGAGGCCTTCTCATGTGCCCACCTGTAACGGCCGGAAGGCGGACGTCCACATGGCACGGCCATGTTTGTGGCAGCCTCAGAGTCAGCCGCCTGGGTCAACAAGGCCCATCATTGCAGGCTTTTACGAAGGTCCTGAAAACTGAGCTATGTTGCTCTGGCCTTCCCATGAGGACGCTTCATCCGACTGCATTGTAGTTGCCGTTGTCTACTGTGAGCTTGTGTCCGTAGGATTGTTTATTGTTTGCTATGTTTACAGGCCTTTAAAACTGCATTGCCTTTTTATTATGGGAATGTTATTGTTGTACACTACCTTGGGAGAGTTTGTGCGCTGACAGGTGGCAATAAATATTATGATTCAATCAAACAAACAAGGCCACTGTTACTGCCGCTCTGCCTTTCTTCAGAAAACATCCAAAGTGGCCTGTAGAAAAGCGATGCACCTGAAAGATGCACGGCAGGACTCTAGAGCGTGGGACCACACTGGTCGAAAGCACTGGCAAGCACACGTCATTAAGTCTGAGGATTGAGCCACAGGATTACCCTGCAAAATAGCATTTTGGCTAAAAGCGGTTCAGACCCTAAAGGCAGCAGGCAAAACTTCTGGCACGTGCCTGAAGCCATAAAGGGTGGGGATTCCAGAGCATCTTTGCTGCCCCAAAGCAGCCCCGTCTTCTGCACCTCTTTGCCTAATATCCCAAGAGCGGGACCTGCAAAGCTGCCCTTGAATCCAGGGCTGGTGTGCACGTCACCGCGCAAGGCCCTCCCGGCGTTGGAGGCCCAAAAAACCGAACATGAACCCTCTAAACTGAACACAGGAACCTAAAGGTCGTCTGCCAGGGTAGTGGGAGCAGGACGGGGCTTCTGTGCTCTGGGCACCGCCAGGTAACAGCCGACAGGCCGTTTCTGAGCAGTCGTTGCTTCCAAGGCGTTTTAAAGGGCAGCCTTAGCTAAGGGCCGACTGCTGTGTGCCACGTCTGCCTAGGACAGGCTGTGGGTGGCAGAGCAGCTGGGGCCCAAATTCGCCTGAAGCGCCTGCCCAGGGCACATGCTCTCCTGGGTCACCCCGTCCCTGCACTGGCTTCAGGTTACCCACTGGTTGCGTGTTCATTGCATCCGGACCCCCGGCCCTTATTTCCTGTTGGTTACTTACATGTTTGCCTCCGGCATGTCAGGGACAGCAATGCGGAGGTACGTGATCCCCTGCAAAAGCAAACGGATGGTGGAGAAGGGGCTCCCGCCTCCAGGTGTTCCCCGAAGCAGGGCGTGTGCTGCCGAAACCTCGGGCACGGTGGGTGCCTCCAGGCGCTGTCCAGGGCCCGTGGGTCCCATCCAGCCACAGTCAGGGCTAATGGGGATTGTGGTGAAAAACTTTTGGAAGGCACCGGGAGTCCTGCTGCTGGTCTAGATGCTTAACTTTGACCAGTTTCGGATTTAGGATGCAATCCAGAGCATGTTTAGACAGAAAACAGCCCTATAGGCCTAGCATCCCCTGCTGGGCAGCGAGACAACTACCTTACCCACTTATCCTTGTTGAGTTCAGTGGTCGTAACAAGCTGCCCCCGCCAAGCGCAAAAGCGCTTAAAGAACCACATCGGTTGCTAAGCACCCCGCTGTTGTGCAAACTGGCTCAGGCTTTTGCACCTGGATCCAGCAGGAGAAAGAAAGACCACTGTAGATCCAGTAATCCTACATGCTGCCCACCCGTCCCACTACTGTAGGATTGTAAGGTCCTTGGGGCAGAGACCCAAACACTTGTACTCGGCAAAGGCCGGGCACAGTGATGGAGCTTTGCAATGAATAGCCCTCTACCTATCGCCTAACTTGGCTTGTGGCAAGGGGTGGCCTATAAATCTGTAAGTAAGTAAGTAAGTAAGTAAGTAAGTAAGTAAATAAATAAATAAATGTAAAGTGCCAAATAGCTTTTGAATAGCCTGATGTGCCCAATCCTGCCTAACCTTGGAAACATTCTGCCCATTCAACCCCCATTTGGGAACTGGGAAGGCCAGGTAGAAAGTGACCCCTCCATCCTGCCCGCCACCCCAGTGGCTCACCTGAGCTCTGCTGTGGCTGAGCTGTGGAAAGGGACGCCCCCCCCCCATGCTCAACCACTGCACCGTTCAGCTGAGTCTGGCATGGCTGAGTAGGGGGAAGGGACAGGCTGCCCCATGCTGGCCTCCCAGGCCCCCGGCTCTGCCTTCCCCACCCCACACTCCCACTGATGCCGGCGGGGCTGGTGGGGGGAGCAACCCTTCTGTCCTGCCCCGGCACAAGGGCAGGGCGGGGAAGTGGTGGTAGCTGCCCCGGGCCCCCTCCCCTCAGTGCTCCTGAGGGGCCCTTGGGATCCTGATGGGACTGAGGGAGGAAGCTGGGGAGGGGGCCTCGGGACCCCGCTGTGCCTGACCGTTCACTGGGCACAGCAGGCAGCTGCTTTGGAGGCACAAAAGGGGCACCGTTAGCTTGAAAAGAAGCGCCTACCGGGATAAGCGGCTGTGGCGATTCATGGATGGAGAGAATGTGGGTGATATTGTGCCGGCTCAGTTGATCCAGGTCCTTGGCATCTGGAAGGGGGTGAAGGAAGAACACAGCGTGATTGTTCCGGTCATCTTTGTTCATTGTCTGCAGACGTGGGCTTGTGTTACTGGGCTGCTGACAAAGCGGCACGCGGAGGATCATGCGCGGAGCATGCGGAGGCATGCGCACCAAGTCCTGCCTTTGGTGAGCAAGGCCAGCTAAGGACTTGGTGTCCATTCTACTGGGTTCTCGTGCCCCAAGGCAAGAACGGGTGCGGCAGCCCTCGAATCAGCCCTGGCCGGCCCGACCCCCTCCGGGTGAGTCGGACTGCGATCGCTTTTGGTGCGGCTGCATTCCGTCCACGGCTGTGCGCACCTGCCCAGCGCACTAGCACACTGCGCTTGAGAGACGTGCAGAGAAGCCCATTCCTCTGTTATAGCTCCCCTCCCCCGTGGGAAGGCCAAAACACTGCATGGCTGTTTTCCCTGCCCTCCTCACAGCACCTGTGACGTTAGCCCTGGCTGCACAACAGACCCTCTCCCTCAGTCCCTCGGCACAGGTCCAAAGAGCCGCATAAAGAGGGCATTTCTGGGCCAAGCAGCCTCAGAATGGACTCGGGCAGAAAGACTCTGTGTGTGGCATCGCGGTGGCCATTGCTGTCAGTCAAGGAAGCCAAAAGCCGTTTAATACCTGTGCAAGTCAGGAACACCTATCAAATAGCACCTCCGTTCTGACTGACCGCTGCCCATCAGTTCACGGGGCCTGTTGTGCAAGTGGTGCTGTGGCACGGCTTCCGGACGTTGCACATGGGGCGGTGCATAAGCCACGGTGAACCCCCCGGACTGCCTTTCTTGCCCCCAGCTGCACGGCCAGCCCTCTTGTGGGTCCTGGCCAAAGCAAGCTAGGACACTGGTCTGTATCACAGTGGGGAGGAAAAAGCAGCTGCCTATGGCTGCCCAAGGGGGTGACACCTGAACTCGGGGCTTGGTTCTCTTTGCTGCTGCGGCGGTCAGCTCGGCGCTATAGTGGGAAGTCTGGGACACCTGTTCTGGCTCCTTTTCTTGGCCTCCCCTTGTTTCTAGGGCAGGGGTAGGGAGCCCCCGCCTGGGGCATTCACACCCGGGCCTCAGGCCCTCTTGCCATTCTCCAAGGATGCTGGCTGGGCTACCTCCACAGGCAGGGTCAGACCCCTCGGTTTGGCCTCCAGGCCGACCCAGAGAGAATCTGGCACATCTGCACGGATGGCCACAGAATCCAGGCTACGCGCTTGCGCGGCTCTCGCACACGGGGTCTTGGGCAGGAGATCTTCCCAGCTGGATCAATGAGACACTCTCCCGTGGAGCAGCGCTCGAGGCCTGCCGCCTGACTAGGCTGCTTCCGAGTGGACGGTTGCAGGATGGAGCTCAGGCAGATGCCTGAGAGCTCAGCACCTTTCTTCCACGGACAATTCCAGTGGTTAGTGCTCTGGAGGGCACCAGGTGGCTGAGTGTGGGCACAGGCTGCCACTTCAGGCCAGGGGGCAAATTGTGGGTGACAGGCAGTCCATGAAACACTGACCGACGTCCGTGGGCAGTCCAGCCACTCGGCCGTCTCCTCGAAGCCACCGCTGAGCCAGCCACTGGCAAACCTGCCGGCAGCCTGGGCTTCTGCCACGGGGCAGCCTTTGTTTCGCATGTCCAGGCGTGCCAAGGGACCCCCGGTGCTGGTCACTCTTTCCCCGGCTCCTGCGCTTTTCACATCCACCTAGCAGGCAGAACCTCGCCTGCCCAGAGGACGGCTGCGGTGGGCAAGCTGCACCTGGTGCATTTCTGCCTGTGAGGCACCTGTTTAAACGGGAGAAGCCCCAGGATGAGGCAAGTGCCAACCTTACAGCAGAGCCTAGAAGTAACGCAGGCCGCCTCCTTCACCTGCTTCTGTGGCTCACTCACCTATGAAGTTCCCAAGGAAGAGTCCGGGGAGGATCTGCGAGAGACACGGAGAGAGATGTTGCTGTTTGCTGCAGCTCCCAGCCTGAGGAGCTGCTCCGGAGCGTGGGGCGCTCGGCCCCTTCTCCACCATGCAGCTCCGCCATGCCTGCCTGTCCCTTGTACCTCCATGCCGGGCTCCGTGGCCCGATCTCCCCTTTGCCTCCCCTTGTCGCCACCACTGTTAAACTTGCCATTCTTGCTTTTAAACTCATTTAAGTGTTGACCCCTTGAAAAAATAGCTGACTCTATTATGCAAACACACGCAAAGAGATGCTGAAGTGCAGCTGGCCAATTTCCTGGCCTCCGAATGCCCGTCAGGGAGGAAGGTCCTGCACATGCCCTGAATAGACCCAAGCTCGGCGGGGCTGGTGGATGGTTTTGTGCTTCTCTAAGGAGCTGGCCCTCAAGATCGGACGGGGCAGTCCAAGTATTTCTGTGAGAGCTCCAAGATTGTTTGGCCTTGGACTTGAATCACACAGAGCTGCACTGGCGAGAGCGGCAAGTTGCTATTTTTATAAGCATTATCTAAAAGATTGATTTGACTTTAACATCCTGGGGACTTCTGGGATTCCAGGGTCAGAATGCTCTCCGGGGGCTTCAGCTCACTGGGGTCGCACAATGGGCTTTTCGACATGAGGTATTTCCCATGAGCTGGCCAGTCCCTACTCATGGTTCTTTAAAGGTTTTCTAGACAATGAAATGGCGGTGGCGCCCCACCTGTGGAATGCGCTCCCCAGAGAGGCTCGCCTGGCGCTGTCGTTATTTGTTTTTCGGCGCCAGGCGAAGACCTTTTTATTTAGACAGTATTTTAAATGTTAATTTATTCTAATTTAAGATTATTATTTAATGGATTATTTATTTATGTTGTATGTTTTAAATTTGACCTGGAGATGGGCCAGTTTTTAATATTGCATATGTCTTTTAGTTGTTGTGAGCCGCCCCGAGGCTGCTGCAAGGGGCGGCATACAAATATATAAATATATAAATATATAAATATATAAATGACACAGTCCTCCAGTTTTGCTTTGCACCTGAAGTGTACTTTTGGCTAGTTCTTTAGGACAGGGGGAAATGAGGCGTTAACGGGGTGACCTCGGGCCAGTCAGACTCTCAGCCCAACCTTCCTCACAAGGCTGTTGTTCTGGGGATAAGCAGCAGGAGAATGATGTAAGCTGTGCTGAGTTCTTAAAAGAAAAGGGCAAGATATAAAGCAAATAAATAAATACTAAAACGAAGGAAGGCACTTTTTCCACTAGTATATTTGCACTATTTCAGCGTGCCAAAGTGTCACCTAGAGGTTGTGTAGTACAAAAGCAGGAAAGGAAATGGGATCGCAGTTCCTAGATGAAACTGAAGGTTGGTATCATGAAATGAACAGCCTTTTCTAGAAAAGGTTTGTAGAAAACCTTTGGGACAAAGTGGGGCCAAACAGAACACCATGCCATGGTGGTGCCCCCAACTCCGGATTGCCCACCAAGGGAAATATGAGTGCAGTGGCCCTGGATTCTTACTGGCAGCAAATTAAAACATTCCTGTTTGCCTGGGCATTTTGAAAATACTCTTAAAATTGAATTAAATGTGCAAGCCAAATTGATTTAGAGGAATTGTGTGGTTGTTTTTTGCTAGGTTTCTGGTTTTGTGCTTCTGTTTAATTTTTACAGTTGCATTTTCTTTATAATGTTAGACCTCCCTAGGATTTCCTTTGATGAGGAAGAGGTCTAATTTCTACCAAAAGAGGAAGAGCTGGCAGGTTGAAATCAGGAGCCGAGCATGTGGGGAGTCCCCCAGAAGCTGGGGAAAAGTCAGGGCAGAGTGGACGATTCTCAATGGACAAGCGGCAGCGGGAAAGAAATTCCGCAGCATTCTTAACAATTCTCCTCCGCCACCAATGACCCGTGAGCCCCCCGGTCCCTGCACCTGTGGGGTTCACTCGTCCTCCGCCACCCAAAAACCTACTGCAGCCGCCTTCCCTGTGTCCCTGCCGGTGCATCCCAGATAAAGAAGCAGAGTGAGAGAGAGAATTTGCAGGAACAGCGAGAGGCACGGAGCCTCCCCTTCCCAACGGAATGCCCCATGCCGTTTGCGGCACAGAAGCATGGCTTGGAAAGGGGAGGGCGGGAGCCCCTGGCCCTTTCCCGAGTCTGTGAGTCGCTCTTGCC
>JAIXND010000771.1:2207285-2279534 GCA_023646645.1 Varanus salvator macromaculatus | reverse complement strand
CCGTGCTGCCCAGCGGGATGCTGTTCTCCAGGGAGCCCGGCCTCCCATGCTTATCAAAAGTATGGCCCCCTCAGCTGTTGTCCTTTCTGCTTCAGGGAAGTCCAAAATTTTGGGGCTGCATCCATTTCCTTCCGGGCAGCTTTCTTCCCTGTCCAGCTTTCCCACCCTTACCTTGTGATTGGGACTACAAATAAAGACATTTGTTGAGAAAAGCCTGGGCTGGAGACATCCCTGAAACAATAGCATGGACATGGGTTAAAGGGTACAATGTTTAATTCACAAATGACGCTCCTTTTCAGTTCAACAGGTGATGATTGATTTTGCTGGTTGCTTTTTTTTCTTCTGGATGGGAATGATATGGATAAAGTAATTATTGTAATTGATGTAGATGCATATTTATTTATTTTTTATTTATTTTACATATTTGTATGCCGCCCCCTTGCAAAAAGCCTCGGGGCGGCTAACCACAATAAGAAATACAATTAAAAAACAATACACTATTTAAAAAACTGGCCCATCTCAGAGTCTAACTATAAAAATAGAATATATAAATATATAAATATAACAATAATATATAACAATATAAAATTAACACCTAACAATTAAAATAATTCTTAAATAAAAAGGTCTTCATATAATGCCTCTCTGGTTATGTTTCAGGAATGTTTTAGCAAATCATTTGATATCACTTAGGATTGTTTGATTGAGCTGGGGACTTTCATGAGATTTTAGGCCCTTTGATGGATAGGAGCACACCTGCTCCCAAGAGGAAAGGGTGGCGAGATCTCCACTTAAGCCTTATATGGCAGAATTTGGTTTGATTGGTGCTTGGAAAATTTTGCATCCTGGCAAGAGACATTATATTTGCATTTCCCCAGTCTGTCAGAATTACTTTTGATTAGATTTTGTAGCTCTATTATGTAAAATGCATGTTTGCAAGACTGTCTGTCTATGAACAGTTTGCTGGGAGTTCCAGTTTTTACCTTTGCTCCCCCCACACACAGAATCCTTGCATCTGGGGCTTTAATGTTTCTCTTCTGTTTAACACTCAGATTTCTGCTGAAATACTTGGCTGTCCTGCTGATTCCTGTGCCATTGGGGGGGAAGCAAGTTCAGCTTTCCTAAAAGGCCAAATTATGCTTATGCTTCCCACAATAGAAATAATCAAAATACAAAAATATTCCCCAATAAGAAGCTGAAATATCTTATAACGCCGTTTGCCTACTGCGCAACTTTGTCAAGAGCTTCGAAGTAGCAGGCAGAATTTGTCTTGTTTATGACAGGCATATTGGGAAAATGGGAAACATCCCAGTAAGATTTTGGCACATTTTCTTAAACAGAAAAAAGGGAAAACAATGTCATTTCAACTATTAAAGAGGAGAGTGATGTGTCATACAGCTTTCTCCTAGATATAAACCCATAATATTTAAAGTGTCATTCAGATTTGTTTTAAACAGGTGATGAAACTCAAGAATAGATCCAGACGCTTTTTGCCTTGTTTTAATCTTCTGTGTTTAGATTCCTGACAATGCCAGCTTCTCTTGGCTTGCACATAGGGAGGGATACTTGGAAATCGCTTGGTCTGGCCAAGTTTCCCATTGAGTGGCATAAAACATTTTCCAGCCTCCTACTTCCAAAGTTGTATCATCTTACTAACAATATCTTTGAATTAATCTTCCTTCCTTCATTGCTAGATGCTGCCTCTGTAACAAAGAGTTCCGAACCTGGTAAGGCTCACACTGATGCTGCTTAACTATTGATCTGTTTTGTTAATGTGGATATTAAATTATTAAGTGCAGTTCTGGCTCATAATAACAAGTTATCACAACCCTGGTTCAACCGAACCAGGTGAGATTTATTAAACATAAACAGGAGGCTGATAATCGTAAGGAGCAACCCGAGGGTAATTAGACAGCATCATGTGGACAATAAGATTGTTTGGATGCGCTATTGTGAGGTATATCCCCCAGCTTTTATGTATTTAGAAAATTTTTAGGCCGTTCATCACTGTTGTCTCTGGACGGCTTACAACATTATTTCAGTCCTCAATAAAATAAGTTAACTGTTCCACACTGAGCATAAAACTAATCTATTTAAAATAAATTAAATAAATCTAACACAATTAAAATTACTGTATGTTAAAATATTGGGCAAATAAAAAGGTCTTGACCTGGTGCGGAAAAGCATATAATGACGGTGCCAGGTGGACCTCTCTGGGGAGCGCATTCCAGTTGGGGTGCCACCACAGAGAAGGCCCTGCTCCGGGTACTCTGTCTCCTGACCTCTTTCACAGAGGGTTCCCGGAGGAGGGCCTCTGCTGCCGATCTTATGGGGCAGGAGGGTATATAGGGAAAAAAGCGTTTCTTTAGGTATCCTGGTCCCAAGCCGTTTAGGGCTTTATAGGTAATAACCAGCACCTTGAATTGAGCCCGGACTTCAATGGGAAGCCAATGGAGCTGGTAGAGGACTGGGGTTATGTGAGAGTAACGCCCAGTCCCCGACAGCACCCTGGCTGCTCTTTTTTGCACCATCTGAAGTATCCGGACTGTCTTCAAGGGCAGCCCCAGGTAGGGCGTGTTACAGTAATCCAAGCGGGAAGTCACCAGTGCGTGTGTCTCTGTTGCCAGGCAGTTCTCCTCCAGGGAGGGACGCAGCTGATGGATCAGCCGAAGCTGAAGGAAAGCGCTCCTCGCTTTTAAGGAAGTGTTTGTTTTTGTTTTCCAAGGTGCAGAACTTGGCATTTGTTCTCACTGAATTTCCTTCTGTTGTTTTCAGCCCAGCGCTCGAACTGCTCAGGATCACCATGAATCTTCTTTCTGTCTTCCAGGGAATTAGCTCTCCCGTCCAGTTTTCTGTCATCTGCAGATCTGATCACCACTCCCTGCACTTCCTCATCCAAATCATTAGCAAGAATGTGGAAGAGCACTAGGCCCAGGACTGAACCCTGGATCTCCCCAGTTTGAGAGGCTGCCATTGGTGAGCACTCTTTTGAGTCCGATTCTCGAGCCGACTTGGATCCACCTGGCTGTTGTTCCACTCAGCCCATTTTGAGCTAGTTCGCTAAGCAGGAGATCATGGAGTCAAGATATATTACGGCCACGGTATTCCCACAGTCCATCAGGGAGGTTTCTCAATCAAAAAATGAAATCGCATTAGACCGGTAGGAATTGTTCCATGTTGGCTTCTAGTAATAACTGCACGTTTTCAAGCTGTTTGCAGACTGACTGCTTTATAATCTGCTCCAGAAATTTCCCAGGGATGGATGTCAGACTGACTGGTGTCAGTCCCCAAGTTCTTGCTTTCCTTTCTTGAAGGCAGGGGCAACATTAGCCTTCTCCATTCATCTGGAATGTCTCCTGCCCTCCATTTCTCAAAGATAATAAACAGTGGTTCTCAGAGGTCTTCCGCCAGCTCCTTTACAACTTCCTGGAGTTCATTCTGAGTTCATCAGGCCCTGGAGAATTGAACTCATCCAACCCAGTTAGATGATCCTTAAGCATCTGCCTACCAATCTCGAGCTGCTGTCCTGTTCCATCAGCTTGTACTTCCCCTTCTTCAGAAAGGTCATGGATCTTCTTTTGGGAGAAGAAGGACTTCTGTCATCTGTTATCATTTTGCCATCCACACTGAGCGCTTGAACTCCTGTTTCTTTCCTCTGCCTTTTACTGTGGACATATCCAAAGAAGGCTGTTTGTTAGCCTCAGTTCATTCCTAGCTTTAGCCTTCCTGATGCCATTCCCGCAATTCCCTGCTACCTGCCTGTATGGCCTTCCTTCCACTTCCCATACAAGTCCTTATTGTTTTCAAAGCTTTTAGTGAAGCCACATGGGCTTCTTCCGTTCTCTTCTACCCTTTTTCCTTGCTGGAATCATTTGTAATTGTGCCTTTAGAATTTCCTTTTTAAAAAATTCCCTCCTTTCTTAGACTCCTTTTCTCATTAGAGTCACTTTGCCATGGGACTTTACTTATCATTGTTCTGAGTTTAGTAAAACTGGCTTTCTTGAAATCCAAGGCATATGCTTGGCTACATTTAGCTTTTGCTTCCTTTAGAATCAGGAATTCAAATATGGCATAGTGACTTTCCCCCAGAGTTCTTGTAGCTGCCACTTTATCCACCCCGTCTTCCCTGTGGTTAGTATCAAGTCAAGGATAGCCGTTCCTCTTGTTCCTTCCTCCGCTTTCCCTTGGAATAAGTTATGCTATTCCTAACACATGGTAGGCATCTCTTGCAGGGGCATGTTGGGCAGAATATGTCTCCCAACGGATTTGGGGGAAATTGAAATTCCCCATCGTGCCTCCTTGAAGCACTGGCCATTTGTTTTTCAAAAGCTTCATCCTCGTCTTCTCCTTGACTGGGAGGCTGGTAATAGACTCCGACCACTGCGTGCCTTTCTTTCCTTGTTCGATGTATATTAACCCAGATGCTCTCGGTGGGGCTACTAAACTCCCCCCTCACCTTCCCTTCCCTCAGGATTCTCTCCTTCCGCCTCAGCTTGCTGTTGCTCTTCTTCCTTCTGCACTGCTCTGAGCTTGCAGCCTCACTGCTCTGTCTAAAAACTCTTCGTCTTCTTTTATTCCCTTGAGGGTGGACACTCATGGCTCCAGTACTTTCACCTTTTCTTTGAGCAGGGCGACTTGCCAGCTTGCACTGTACACCATGTTTCCCTCAGGCAGGAAAACAAACATTGCACAGACGTCGCAGGTCACCACCATGCGGAGTCTTCCTGCTGCCTTTTTGATTTTTCTTTGCTGGTCCTGTTGCAACACCAGTGGTTCCTCTTGTCTCTCCCAAAGGTTAACAACACAGCCCGACCTGCAAATAAGGGTGTGTTACAAGGAAGAAAACCGGGCGGTGGGGAGGGGTGGGGGCTTTGCTTCTGGCTTTGTCTCCTTTCACTGCAACTCTGCCACTGCCAGTCTCCTGTTTACTTCCTGGAAGCTTTGCATGTACAGACAGACTCTGACTTGGAATCTCTCGAAGTGGCACATGCTCCCAGGGAGACACATAAAAATGCTTCTAATCAAGGTCAATGCAAGCTGAAAGCAGCTGGTCTATTGCAGCTCATGTCGTGGTATTTCTGAGTATCCACCCTTTCCCCCTTGCGAGGAACCTAAGCAAGTTTATATAGTTCCCCACTCCGTTTTTATCCTCACATTGGCTGGGATCAAAGCATGCAGTGTTAAGGGGAAAGCACTCTTTATATCCTCAGAGTCACTCCTGCCTCGGTAGTAGTGGAACCAGTGTAGTGCAGTATTGGACTGGAACGTCAGAGGCCCGGTTCCAGACTCCACTCCTGCCCTGAGCACCTTGGGTGACCTTGGTTCAGTCACTTCCGTGCAGCCTCACCTACCTCACAGGGTTGTTGTGGTGAGGATAAGAACCCAGTGGAGGAATGCTGCGTAATCAGCCTTAGGGTCTTGCATGAGGAACCACAGGCAGGATATAAATGCGAGGCGATGATGGGACTTTGGGCCAGTCCCCGACTCTCAGCCTGGCCCACCTCACAGGGCTGTGGTGAGGAGAAATCGGGGAGAGGTCCCTGCGGGAACAAGCTCAGGAGGGAGCGCGAATACGCGCTCGGGGCGGAGAGCGGCGGGCCGCATTCCCACGCCCGGAACCAGGCCCGGCAGGCGCGTCCCTCAGCCGCGCTTGGCCCCTCCTTCCCCGCCTCCCGAGGCTCCGCCCACCCGGGCCTGCTCCGGTTGCCGTGGAGACGGGACGCGCCGAGGGCGGCGGAGGCGGCGCGCGCCATGGCCAAGAACAAGGTGGGGCGCCGGGGCCGCGCGCGGGCGGGCGGGCGAGCGCGGCGGGGGGAGCCCTGCAACTCCCGGCAGCTGGGGATTCTGGGGGTTGTAGTCCAGCCCCTCTGGAAGGCCCCGGCTGGGGAAGGCTGCCCTACGGCGGGGGCCGATATCCCGTGGGGAGGAGAAGAGACTAGTGCGGGGGGACCCCCAGCGCACGTGCAGAGAAGGGCAGCTCATCAGGATGCAATTTGTAAAGGGAGTGGGGGAGAGCATGAGGAGGGGCTTGGGCAGGTGGTAACAGACTTTTTCACCCTGGTGCCTCCCGGAGGTGCTGGACTGCAACCCCCATTCTCCGCAGCTGGCACAGCCAATGGGTCTTGCAGCCCGATCTGGGGACTAGTGTGTTTGGCCATGCTGGGGAGGATGGGAGCTGCAGTTCCACGTGTCTGGGGAGCACCAGGTAGGAGAAGGCAGATTGCTAAGAACTCAGGCAGAGTTCATCCACAGCCCAGCAGGATGGAAACCGAATCAAGAGGATTCTGTGCTCATAATTCTCCAGCTGCTCGCTCTTTCCGTCTCAGAAATGTGATGGACATGAGTGTCTTTCTTTTTATGATCATATTTACCTCACCCATTTACCTCCCAGGAACTGAATGTAGTTTACATGGCCTTCCTCCCCACTGTATCCTCACAGCAACCCTGTGAGGTGCAATAGGCTGAGAGGCACTGACTGGCCCAAAGTCACGCAATGGATTTCATGGCTGAATGGGGATTTGAACCCAGATCCCCAGTCCTACCTTCTAGCGCCTATGATCAATGTATGTAACCGATACCTGCCAAAAATTAAGAGTATATGGGGTGGACAGGTGGAGAAATTATGGGCATAGGCTGCAAAAAGGAAGGGGGATCCACCTGCCCATCAATATGCATTACAAAGAACAGTCCAGGGTTAATGTGAAATTGATCTCTGCCCCTTCCTGATTGTCCTGTATCTGCCAATACTGGGAGTGCTATTAATTTTCTGTTACTTCCAAATGGTTCCCAGTATCATAGCAATCAAGCCAGAACGTGAGGTCCCTCCATATGGTCCCATGGTACATCCAAGAAAGTACATTTATTTTATCACTTAGATGGATTCCCTCCAGCATTGCACAGATGGCAAGGGATCGTATCTGCACCCCCAGTTCTTCCAGAGAAACATCTCATGAGGCCTGAAGGTTCTCCTCTCTCCTCTCCTCTCCACACGGCCGTATCCTGTTATTAAGCATATCATGGCCCCCAGGGATTTAAAAGCATAAGAGTGTTTGTTCTTTTCGTTCTAGACGTACTGGGAAAAACATAAGTGCCCCGCAATATTCTGTAACTGTGTGTTCTGAACAGTTCAGACCATACGTAATTGCAGCAGCCGGAGATTTGTGGTCAGGATCTTCTTTTAAACATATTGACGGCCACACGTGGGACGTGTATGTGAGGGGGTGGTTGGGGCCACAGCAACGAGGGAAGAGAAACGTTCACCATTTCCCATATTCTGTTTTGCCAGTTTGAATTGCTGCTGTTTGCCTTGCAACACCATTTAGAACTGAGTCCAGGATCACCCGTCAGTTCCGTCACCTGAGTTCGGTCCTAAAGGGTGCTCCCCAGGACCTACTGTGAGACGCAACCTTGTTGAGCCAGTTGGACAGTGACCACCCCGCCCTCAGCATTGATATATATCATTTGTTCTAGGGTGTAGGAGACCCTCCATGGCTTTGTGTGTCATGTGAACCCAGGCAACAGCCAAGCCAAGAACTGTACGAGTCCTCTGGCTCTCCGGCCACCCCATGCCTCTTCCTGCTCAAGCCCTGCTTAGGTCTTGAAATGGGAGGTATGTCGTGGGGAAGGACACACCTGGCAGCTCCTCCACTCGCCCTCTGCAACCAGTCCGCCCAAATTCTTGCTGGTTGGGTTGGGAAGAGCAACTCTGCCTGCCCGTCCCATGCACATGTGGGACACTAACGGGCAGAATTACCTTGGCCAGTGAAAGGCTCTAGTTCTAAAGGTAGTGTGTCCACACCTAAAACACTGTCCAGTTCTGCTGACTGCGCCTAGCACAGGACGCTGTAAAACGGGAAAAGGGGCGGAAAGGGAACTTTCTGGAACGAGCAAAGGGCTGGAGCAGCTCCCGGATGAGGGAAGGCTGCCGCACTGGAGCAGTTTGGCTTAATAAAAGGGCAAGGAAGGGCAACGTTGTACAAAGTGTACAAAATCACAGGTGATGTGGGAAAGTAGATAGGGGGAGATTTTTCTCGCTTCCTCATAATATTTGATCCTGGGTCATCCCCAAAAGCTGACAGGTGGGAGATTCAGGGCAGGTAGAAGGAAGCTCTCAGCCGCTGCAGTGCAGCGATTTGGATGGCTTTAACGGGGGAGTGGGCAAACCCGTGAAGGAGAAGGCTGCCATGGCTACTAGTCTTCCTGGCTGTATGCCACCTCCAGATCGGAGGAACGGTGCCTTTGAGTCCTTCCATGCTGATGGGAGCATGAGCAGGAGGACATCGCTACCCGCAGGTCCTGCGTGTGGGATCCCATGGGCAGCTGACTGGCCACCTGTGAGCAGTGCTGGCCTGCAGGGACCCTCGGCCTCATCCAGCAGGGCTCCCAAAGGGCAGATAACCTTAGTGAGGAGGGCGGAATGGCTGCCATTTTTTAAAATCATGGGCAGTCAGAGATTTTCTTCGTCTGGTTTGGCCCTTAAGGCTTCACCTGCATGGATGTGCTTCCACGTAGATGCAGACAGCCTGCCCCCCGAAATTCCACTCCCTCCCAGATCCCAAGGAGGGGAGCTTGGCCCACTCAGGCAAGCAACATTGGCTAGGGTGCCTTTCCAGCTGCTTAGTCTGCACCTCCAGGCAGCATGTCCACTGTTTGAGGATGATGGGGGTTGTAATCTAAAAATGTAGAGGGCACCAGGTCAGGGAAGACGGGAGGCTCAGCAGAGGGAGCAGAACATAGGAACTTTGCGGTAAGTACGGGCAGCTGGCGTGTGTATCAACGTCACACCTTTTTGTCAGCCACAGAAGGATTCAGTGTCGCCCCTTGTGCAAAAAACACTACGGGTGGGTGTGAAAGTCACTTTTCATGCAGCAGCCCCAACAAGTGTGTGACCAGGCTTGGGGAGGAGGCTGCGCCCTTTGTCCTCAGCTGCAGAGCACTGCGATTTCGGTACCGGGAAAAATTCCCTGACGCTTAGAGCAGTGCGACCATGGAACCGATGACAAAGGAAGGCTGTGAGCTCTCCCCGGCTGGAGGCATCCTGGGTGCACCTGCACAGCCCTCCGAGAGGGATGGTTTAACTGGGAGTCCTGCACTCAGCAGGGGCTTGGATCCAGTGGCCTTCTGGCCCCTTCCAACTTGACTATTCTGTGATTCCGCGATACTCAGAAAATGGATTATCAGTGTACCAAAAGCACAGGTGAGGAGCAATGAACGTATATGTGACAGACAGGAGGATCATTATGTCCTTAGGATACAGTCTCGTGGAAATCCTTTGCTGCGTTGATGCCGTGAGCTGTCTGCGCGACGCTTGAGCCGAAGGCCATTGAACACTGAGCACTGGCCCGTCTCCAGCCAGGATGCTCTGTGTCTGCTCTGACCATTTGCAGGGCCTCTGTGCCAGAAACAGGGCCGAGCGGGAAGCAGCTGTCCAGCCTCCAGGCTGTAGCGTAGAGTGTCTGGCCACCAGGCCTCCTTGCACTTGAAAGACCCTCCGCAGCCCATGCTGGTGCTTGGGATGGAGGTCCTTGTGGTCTAATGGCGTAAACCATTTGCTGACGTCTGTGGAAAGCGCAGCAGCAGCTTCTGTGATGAGAATGCGGAGCCCTGGTCAGCTCTGTTGGGCTGGATTATTGCAGCTCTTCATGATGATATACAGCCCTGCTTAAAGTGCGGTGTGTGTGGTGTGTGTTTGTGTTGGGAGCAGCATGTTGGGAGCAGCAAGATGAAGGGGATTTCTTTTCTTTTTTTTACTGTATCTTTATTTTCATAGTTGGATGAGTAAACAAGTGCACTGCCAACACATTACAGATTTTTCAGCCAATTAACTGCCTGATGTTCCACCAATTTATAAATTAATTAACCAGCTAAAGATGCCCTATTACATTTCCATGATGGTACTTTTTGAGGCCACCCAAATGAAGATGGCAGTATATCATAAGGATGAGGTAAATTACCATTTTAAACAGCTTTGCAGATAAACAAATCAATAAACACCCCCATTGATTCACTCTGTATCTGTATCTGCACCAAAGCACCCCCTACTGCCAGGACGAAGAGGAAGCAAACAGTTTGCCGCATTGCGTGATGCATGCATCTGGGTTTTCTAAACTTGTGATTATCCTTAGTAAGAAAACAAAGACCTTACATCCAAACATCACCTTGTCACCATTGTACTTTCTTTTCAGGAATGAATGACATGAGAAGCAGAGCTGTGTAGAATATCGCAAAGTGTTAAACATCACTATCGAGTTACTAAAAGCTAGCGCCTCCAGACCTGCATGGAAAGCTTGTTTATGATGCCCTGTTCCTTGTATTACATGTTAGGGACTCTTGCCATTTTTCAGCGAAGGAGTGCTTTGGGGTGTTTTTCTTATTTTACAATCTTATATCACGTGCTTCTCCATTTATCTCATTGCAGAACATAAACTATAGAGGGCCTTATGGTTACCAAAAGCTGAAAGAAAGGTGAGTGACGTTTCTCCCTCCCCCTCATAGAAGAGCAAGAAATAAGGCTGGGGGGTGAGACATTTTCCGTGTTCCTCCCCCCAGAGCTGTTGCCAGCTGTCCACCATTCCTCTTGAAAAGCATCTTAATAGAGTTCCGTTTCCCCTCATTGTCAGCCATCTTCAAGCCTGTAGTTGAGCCAAAAGGCAAGATAAGGAAATTTCATAAAATAATAAGCAGTTTAATTGGCAAGATTACTCTGAAGGTGATTAAGTGGATTGTTTGCAATATTCATGGCTCATTCACAGTCCCGTGTGTGGTGGGATGTTTTTAAGAATTAATTTTTATTTTTTTTACAGAGAACCCCGAGCTTGCATCCGATTCAAGTGTGCCCTCACAAACACCATTTCAGACGTCCTCCGGCAACGGCCAGGATGGGTCGAAGTGAAAGAGTAAGACTTGCGCTGTTATTGGTGCAGGGGACGGCAGACAGCACATTTGGGAGATCAGGGCAGGCTTTCCTCTCTTCATCTGGGCTGTGACAGAGAGAAAGGACGTGTGTCCGGGTTTAATAAGTCAGCGCCCTAAGATTCTCCTGCCAAGGCGAATGTGAGGCTCCTCTCTCAGATCGATGAGTTAACGGATCCCGTGCCTCATGGAGCCATGGAGCATGACAAGCCGTGGGGCTTTCCTCACTCAAAAGGTTCCCACAGGCTTCCCATGTACGGAGAAACTCCGCTAGGAAAATAAACCGGAGTTTGCTCCTGAGGAGGAGGCTGAAGCAGGCATGGTCAGAAGTTGGATTCGGATCTGTTCGTAGATCTCTAGGTGATTCACAGTAGATACCAGAGCAGTTCTACTCCCAGCTGTTTAGCAGCTCCTCCCCTGCGTCACTCTCAAATCAGGATGCAGGAGCAGAGAAAGCTTGCAGTGTGAAGCAGGCATGGGATTTTGTGTGGAAGGACAAGGACCAAAAGCTCATTCCTGGGCTGAGATTCACTCGGACATACCCTGCTCCTTACTGTGAATGGATGCCTTTGTTGCTGAAGGCTGGACGTTCGGCACATGGTCAGAGACACTCTCTGCCGCACTCCCTTTTCTAGAGCACTGGAGCACTGTCATGAGTCAAGCTCGCTCCACTGAAAGACTGCCTTCTCACAGACCTGTTGAAGGCCATGTGATCCCAGAGGGCTTGGACTGAACCTTTTCTGAGGAACAGGAAAGGCAGCCGGGGAAGGTGGGTGGAGCAGCAGGACCACAGGAAGGTGTGCTTTGCCCTTCCCTCCCCTTCCATACACTGTACGGAACAGTTTCACCATCATCGCGACTTCCTACAAGTGTTACTTCACACGGGCACAGAGCGTCTTTATTCAAAGTAAGGAGAGGGCATTCCGTGTTCCTTCTTCTGGAGCTGGGAAAGCTGTTCAGAGTTCATATTCTTTTGAATGCAGACTTTGGCCCACGGGGAAGGGGTGAAACTCCCCCCTCCTCAGGGCTTCAGTCAAATTCAGTTTGCAGAGGCTGCTTTAAACGATTTGCCTTGCCTTGCTGCTGGCCCTCTCAGGTCGAGAGCTTGATTCCAGTGGGTAGACAGTCACCCTTTCTGCCATCTCCAGCTGCCCAAGGTTGAGTTTCTGTTTCCACAAGGGACCACCGCTTGTTGCAAAGGCAACTTAGGCAAGACTAGAGAGGTTTATGACCTAAGACTGCAAAGATCAAACCCTTTGAGGTCTCCCCATTGATTTTACCCTGAGTAACACGGCTCTCTGCCTAAATCCCACTTTGCATGTTGTGTCTGAAAATGAAACTGGAGTAGGCAAGTCGTGGCTAACTCGAATTGCTATAGCAGCCCCTAAAGAACAATCTTCAGGGGGCCATTAGATAATCTACCATCACATTGCTGCCAGGTGAAAGAGACAGAAGTGATTTAACAGAGCTGCTTGTCCTATAACATGAAGAAATATGAGGAGAGAGCTTTCTTAAATTACTTACTTCTAGTAAGGCATTAAAAAATTCCAGGTATTTGTGTAATAACTTTATTAGACTAACCAGAGCCCCACAGAAATGTGCACGTTTTCAGTATCCCAATCTCTTCATTTATTCCAGGAAGATGTATTCCTTGCAACGAGCAAGTCAGCAAATACAGTATTTACTGTAAAGCTAATAGTCAACTTTTTTCCGTTTCAGAACATCCATGTCTACCCAGACTCTTAAGTTTTTCTTAGTGATTTTCAGATAGTTCCAGATTACCCTGAAGTGAGGGACCTCCAGGGAGATAACCTTGCACTGGTGTTATTCCACCCTAACTCTTACAGCTTCCTCCAAAAATCCTCGGAAAACGAAGCGCTGTGAATTTATTTAAAGTCCTTTTACTCATTTCTGAGAGGCAGACTTTCCCAGAGCAATTTGCAGAGATTCAACAAAACTAGCATGTTTATTTAAAATATTTCTAGTTTGCCTTTCAGGGCAGGAGCCCTCACACAGCAGCTTACAACCATAAAAAAATCATCAACATGATGACACAGTGATAAAGCATGCGATGTTCACAAAAACAATAAACATGGCAAAAACTAACACCAGCATAAAACGTCTGGCCTGGAGCATAGAAAAAGCCAGCAGCAGAGTCGCAACTCCAACCCAGAACATGCCAGCAAATGGTCGGAAGGCCAGAGTGTACGAATGGGTGTTCAGGACATTCCTACAAGGTAGCCTGTGCTCGCAGGCATGCAATCTAAAAAGACATGACACATGAAAAAAAATAATGGGGAGGGAAGAGTGAAAAAGCCAACTCTCTTGGAGGGCCCCAGCAGCACCCCTGCCTCCCCTCGCAGAGCCAGGATTCCCAGGCTGAGGAAAAAGGCTGGTTCACCAGCCCCTGCAACCTCCAGCAGCCTTTTATCAGGGAATTCCCTAATTTGATAACCCCACAAAGGAGCCCTGTTAGTCTTTATTTAAACATATATTAAAAGCGTCAGGTTGCACCTTTAAGACTAACCCAAATGATTTCTTTTCAAAGAGCATTCAGTACACTCAGCTTTGATTGTTTCCAATAAACACGTCGCTGCAGCAGTACGATTATCATAGTTCCGGAAAATTGATATTTTCAGATTAAAGCAGGCCGGGGAGCTGCACTCGCTCTTAAAATTAAAGGCCCAGGAAGTTTATGACATTTTAAGCCAGTTAATTAACAAACCCGTAAAAGTGCAGTGAGAGCATTAAAGGGGCGCTGGCATGCTGTGTGTGCGCCCAGCTGGATGTGGTCTGACCTTTCGTGGCAGGGAAGGCGAGTGGGACTTCTACTGGTGCGACGTCCGCTGGCTGCAGGAGAACTTCGACCATACCTACATGGACGAGCACGTGCGCATCAGCCACTTCCGCAATCACTACGAGGTAGGGGGAGCAGGCGGGGGCACGGGGCTTCGGGGTGGAGCAGCTCAAACCATGGCTGAGCGCACCTGCAGCTTCCCCGGGGGCTGGCTTGCTGCATCGGATGGGACCCGCTCCATAGGGCTCTCTGCGAAATCGCTGTGCCTGAGTCCCTCTCTCGCTCAAAACAGGCCTGGTTTCAAAAAGTGTGTCTCTGACTCTGGCCCCTGTACTTGTGGAAGCGGGACCAGTGGAAGGCGCTCCTGCCGCAGGAGGCCTCTCCTGCTCCCCACAGCCCCAGTGACTCTGCTCTGGAGGGCCCCTCACCCTCAGGAGCAGAGTTTGAGGACACACAGAAGACTGCAGGGTGGAGCGGGGTCTCTGCTTTCTCTCCGTTCCTCTAACAGGAACCGTCTCAGCAGCAGACCAAAGCATCCGATTTTACCTCACGTCCGTGGCGCAAATTATATGTTCAGTGCAGGCAGGCGCACGCTGGCTTTGAATTGTGCGTCTTGGTGATGCATCATGTCGGTGGGATCTGGGACATTGGTGCAAGGAGGGTGGAGATGAAGCTTGCCTGCCTTGGATGGCTGCTTTCAGCGGGCAGAAGCTTTTGCCCCAGAGCGCAAGGGGAACGGGCTGAAGCAGCGCCTGGATGCTGCCTGTCCTGCCCACAAGCTCCAGTGCCAGAGCTCTTTCCTCCGGGCTGCAGCTGGCGTGCATCTTCCAGCGCCAGCTGTGAGCGCAGGGGGGGATGCTGTGCGGTTGGGAGTCCCGGCTCTGATGTGCGGGTGTGTTTCCGGGGCTGGAACGGAGGGTTCAGCCCCTCCCGTGGCCACCCACGCCCTGCCTCGTGGCCCTAGGATTGCACTAAGTCCATTTTGTCCTGGTGAATTGGATCCTTTCACCCGCCCTGGCTGGGTGGTTTGTGTTCAATACCCTTTTTGTCATCTATATTTATTTATTTTTTATTTATTTATTTTTGGATTTATATCCTGCCTTTTTCCTACAAAGGGCTCAAGGCAGCTTACATCTCCTCCTCCATCTTATCCCCACAACAACAACCCTGTGAGGCAGGTTGGGCTGAGAGTCTGTGCCTGGCCCAGAGTCACCCAGTGGGCTCCATGGCCGAGCGGGGACTCGAACCCGGATTGCCTGAGTCCCAGTCCCGTGCTCTTAACCACTACACCACACTGCCTCTCATTCTTGTTCCTATTTTCTAATGCAGAGTGTGATCTTACAGTTTGTATGTCACCTTGTGAGCAGACAGAGGGAGTTAGAATGACTTCAGATAAATAATGATAGTATACAGAAAGGCAGTGCCTTTATCCCCATATTAAAGATGGGCCTTGGGACTGGTGCCAGGAGAGGGTGGCTGGTTTATGGCTTTCCTGGAATGCTATGGCTGAAGCGAGCGTAGCGTGGCGTGGCATTCATGCGGGGCTGGGGGGTGCCATTGCTCTGGGAGAACAGCCACCGCCCAGGCCATGTGTCCCAGATTCATCGCGTGATAGCTAGATGGAAGCTGATACTTGTGGGAGACGGAGGCCCTGTAGAATTACAGCCAGTTAAGGGCACGTCTGTGCGGCACCTTCCTGCACTGAAGCGGTTTTATATTCGCATTTACGAGGCTGTTCTGATGGTCTTCTATGTGTGTTCAGCTGACCCGGAAGAACTACATCGTGAAGAACCTGAAGCGGTTTCGGAAGCAGCTGGAGCGAGACGCCGGGAAGCTGGAGGCCGCCAAGTGTGACTTTTTCCCAAAGACCTTTGAGATGCCCTCGGAGTACCACTTGTTTGTGGAAGAGTTCCGCAAGAACCCCGGCATCACCTGGATTATGAAACCTGTAAGAGAACCGCTGGCTGAGGGAGAGCAGGACGAGGGAAAGCAGCTCCGTAGTCGGCCTGAGAGAAACGGAGCACATAAATTGATGTGCACAGAGTGCATGGAAAGGGCCCCAGCGCCATCCCAGCAGACAGACAGTCGGGGAGGCAGGATTAGTTCTAGCCGGGACGGGACCAGTTCTCTTCCGGCAAGCGTGGCTGTTCTCGTTCTGAGCCAGGTAGCTTCCTGTTCCCTGGGCTGGTTGCCCTAGTGGAGCTGGGTGTCCAGGCAGCCAACACTCTGCGCTCCACCCACGCTTCAGTTTCTGCCGTAAGTGGCCCAGAGCTACAGGCCTGCGCTGGTTGCCCTTTCCTGTTCAAACCAGACGGTCAGCCAGCCAGGCTCTTTCCATGGAGAACCAGGCTTCCACATCTGATGTGCTAGAAGGGATCGTAGGTCAGTGAATGGAGGGAAGGCACACGGCCGCAGTTGAGTCAGTGAAGCTAAAGGGGTCCGGCTTTGGCCCCGAGCAGCCCGCACAGGAGGCTGGGTACCCGGCCAAGGCTGCTTCGGGCTCACCCCTTGCAAGAGGACCAGGGTGGGAATGCAGTGACCAGCACCGGCAGGTTTCTGTGGGTGGCCGCTGGCTTTGCCCGTCCCCTGGAGCTTCAGCTGCCCCTTTCCAACACCTTCAGCGAAGTTGTATTTTCCCGAACGCTCTGATTCTGCTCACTCACCTCCCTAATGCAAGCAGGAAAAACGCTGCCTCTTTTGGAGGCTGGCAGGATGCCGGGGCGAGCCGGGGCGAGGCTTGGCGGTTGCCAGATTATGAGAGATGTGGTGCACCATGAATACTGCACCACCGCGCATCATTACCTCCACACCCATCTGTGAGGCTCGCAGCGGGACAGGTCGTTTGCCCGGCAGATAAAAGCAGCACCAGCCGCTTTGCCTTCCACCGGCAAACACAGGGCGCGCTTCCAAGTGTGGGAAAGGGAGGTAATTATGCAAACGAGCATGTGAATTACTGCCAGGAGGATAACAGCCTGCGATTATCTAAGTCTACAAATGATAATTTGCGTTAATTGCCAGCAAGAAACCTTACATTAAGCCGATTTGGGCCCACATCCTCAATTAACATTGGGGAGAAAACCGGGATACACTAAATGAGACGGTATTAAAAAGGTTGCAATTATCAATGTTGCATCGACAAGTGGAAGGATGCAGGCTGCAGAAGGCTCTGAGGTCGTGGAGGGAGCTGGACTTACCTCATATTTTGGTTAATATATGTGTATTTATAGTCCCTCTGTTGCTCAGGGCGTAGGAAAGTATAAATACAGATAAGTTAACATGGATCTAAAATATTTGCTTACATAGCTCTTTTGTGCTGCTTTTGGGAAGGCCTTGTGGCAACAGGTAACATTGCTTCCTTCTGCTTCCCCTTGTCGCAGGTGGGGTTGGGCTGGACTTAATGGCAAGGAGCTGTAAATTTCTGCACTGCGAATTCTGCAAGCTGAAAATCTCCCTTTCATGCCCGCAGAATATTAAGCCAGGATATGTCATAGTTGCGGCATTGACCTAAGAGGGCGCGATTGAAAAGGA
This sequence comes from Varanus salvator macromaculatus, assembly GCA_023646645.1. Taxonomy (NCBI): domain Eukaryota; kingdom Metazoa; phylum Chordata; class Lepidosauria; order Squamata; family Varanidae; genus Varanus; species Varanus salvator. The sequence continues at coordinate 2,262,298 of JAIXND010000771.1, read as the reverse complement.
GTGAGCCGACCTTTATGGCGGGGCTGGTAGGGAGGGAAGGATAAAGCACAAAGATGCACGTTTTGGGGCTTTTGTCCCTTTTTGGAAGTGCGCATTTGCACAACTCTGAATTTCCAGAAATGTGTACAAATGCAATTTCTCAAAATCAGTTCTTCTTCGTGGCCTCTGTGCATCACACATACGGATTCTACCTCCCCGGATGCGGTCATGACAGAGCAGGGTCCGGGGTCGCCGGATGAATCGTATTCATCGTCCGGCGAACTGATGTCGCGCCTGGTCCATGCTTTGGACATCGACGCTATCCAACGCCCGGGACCTAGTACAGACAAAATATACGACGTCGTCAGAGGCAAGCATCCGGGGAGGTAGAATCCATGTGTGTGACCGCACAGATGGCCACTCGAAGAACATCAGTTGCAGGTGAGCAACCTGCCTTTCTCCGAACACACAGATGACAAAAATGAATGGCACCAGACTTTCTGTGAAGGATATACAGTATATGTATGCTGGGAACTGACTGGGGAATGCTGGGAATTCTAGGCATTTTTTCTGCCTAAACCTGTATAAGGATTGCTCAAGAAATTATTCTAATCACGGTCACTTTAACAGCACTCGTAACCCTAACCTGAGTAGTTTTAAAAATATGCTTCCTGGCTGCTGTTTCTTGCTGTGCTGCTAGTCCGTGGATCAAGGCCCTTCCTGCATTTTATTTATTTATTTATTTAAATATTTATAGGCCGCCCCATTGCACTGCAGCCTCGGGGCGGCTTACAACATGATTAAAATACAATTATCATATAAACAATATTAATTTATCCCTCTCCCCGCCCCTTGCCCTCGGTGCATCTCGGCAAACAAAATAACCTTAAATTAAAGCCTAATAAACCCAATAAATAAATCAGACCTACTAACGAAATACAACATTAATTTAACATAAACATATAAACAAATAAGCCAAAACAAACACAACACTAACAATTAAAATAAGACTTAAATAAAAATGTAATAAAAATGCATGTAAAGGGTTCCTTTGTCTAGTTTATCTTGTCCCTGCTGGTCAAAGCACACTGGCCAGAACGGCTTCCATGTTTTCTCCCGTACTCTTTCCCCTCTCTTACCCCACCCCAGGACATGCAGTAAGCGGGGAGAGAGGTGAAGACGGCCCTTGGATGCCGAATCCTTCCTCCTCGAATCGGTTCAACTAGGCCACCCAGTGCCCAGCCCCAGTGGCCTGCGTATCCCCAGTTATAAGGGACTGATGGAGGAACAGATACAAACGCTGAGCAAACCACGCTAACGGACATCACGCTCATTAGAAGCACAGCGGCCTGCACGGAGCGTGCGCACCATCCTCCTCGGTGGGGCAGAACCTGCCAGTCCCCTCCCAGGCCCCCGTAAAACAGGCCGGCGGCCAAGGCGCCTTGTTTCGGATGACTTCCTGCCACGCTGTGCTCTGTGCTGCTTTCAGGCAGCTATCACTTAAAAGGTGGCGGGCGGGCAGGATATCTCAAGAAAGCGCCTGCAATAAAAACATTTCTTTCTTTGCCTTACAAAATGTTCTGCTGGGGAAAAATACATGGGTCTTAAAACCCGGAAGGTAATATAAAAGCCTGAGCCAGGGACAGTTTAACAGCCCAATATCTCACTTCCTGCAAGGCTCCGAATGCTTGCTTTATCACCTGGGGGAACGAGGATGCCAGGATTGCTAAGCCAGCGCCAAAGAGGGCTGCTAAGGCTGCAGAAACGCAGAGGACGTCCATAACTGTAGATGGACAGACCGACCTGTAAAATTCCTGGGATGCCGACGGGATTCGTTGAGGGCCAAACCTCCCGGATACACAGAGGGATGCTAGCAAGGAGTGAATTCCAAAAGCCACAGTGATCCAGCATGATGCTGTAGCTCGTGCTGCGCTGTTGATTTTTTTTATCGTTAGGAAATGCCCATCGGATGTGGAACATGAGTGGCATTGATTCCTATGGGAGAGAGTGAAGGGGGGGGGTGCTAATCTCAACAGCTTTGCCCCTAAGACCAAGTTTCAAAGGATACCTTGAAGGATACCTTGGGAATTTTGGATAGGGTCCCCCATGGCAAGTCCAGCTGCAGAGCTGGGAGAGGGTTTGGCAGGGCCGGGAATGCTGGGGGGCAGCACTGACCTCCTTCCCAGTTGAAGTCACCCCCCCAAGGTGGCTGTTTGCCCTAGGCGGTCTCTGTGGATCAGGCTGGATGGGACCCTCCCTTCCAGCTGCTTCTACTCTTTTAAGAGACAGGCGGAAGAACCTTGCAGGTCCCTCCCCACAGGTCGTGTTAGACCCACAGGCCCCTCGTTCCAGCCCCTCCTGTGCCATTGTTGGGCTCAAGGGGTCCAGATCTGCTGCGCCCAGCCCAGTTCAGCACGGTGGGGATGAGAGGCAGAAAAACTATTTTACTCTGCAGAATAAAGTTCGATCACAGCAACGTGGCAGTCGCCTTGAGGGCACGGCGGTGTCCCTTTCACACCCCACATGACCAGGTAGCGTGACAGCTGCTTATGGGGCTGGAATTCCGGCCGTAATTGCCGATGGGCACCGTCAAACTCAGGTGGCCCCTGCGCTTACTTGGGAGGCTGGGCTTCCTGTGAGCCTCTCCCAACCTCAACCGTTCCGCCTGCCATAAGGGGCTAACCACACGCCTCTTGTAAGGATGGCCAGCACGATATACGTGAAGTGCGTCGAACGCTCCAAAGAGCCGAATGTTTGCTAAATGCAGTGGTTCTCCAAGGACTCGCTCCTTTCTCTTGCTTCATCTGCTGGGTTTCGTGCCTCTTCCCCCTGCATCTCCTGCTCCCCATGTTCCTCCGGGCTCACCCCCTCTGTTTTCTCTAAGGAATATGCTTGGAGCAAGAGAAAAATGTGATTTACAGGTGTCTCGGATAGAGGAGTATAAAATGTTGCATGATGCAGGGAAAGCGGAGGAGATGTTTTTCACTCTCTCAAGGGGCTGGTTTGGATGATATGCTGGACTGACCGTGGGTTATTTAACCCACAGTGAGCCATGGAACATGCCAGGAATGTGCAAGCCCTAATGGAGTGGTAGTGTGCTGTCCGAACCCAACCACTGTGGGTTCTTTGAGGGTTGAACCACCCTCACATAATCCTCCCATAAACTGAGAGTCACGTGAGGGCTGTTTAACCCTCAATTTACCTGCTGTGGCCAGGTTCAGATGATACTTGAATAACCCACATTGTTCATACTCAGAGCCTTTTGCACCATAGTTTATCATGGGTTAAATAGCCCACAGTGAGCTTGGTGTAGAATTCACTGGGAAGCTGAATGGTAAGGGATTTTAGGGAAAGGCTTCTTCAGACATTACTTAATTCAGCCTTCCCAGCCTGGTGCCTGGGTTGAATACTCTGTTGGCTGGGGCTGATGGGAGTTCTAATACAACACATTTGGAAGACACCAGGTTGAGGGAGGCTAGCATAATTTATGGAACTTGCTGCAGGGAGATGTGGCAGTGGCCAGTAGGTCAGATGGCTTTAAAAGGGGATTTTAGACAAATTCATGGCAGGGTGGAATCTAACCCTAACCCTTATTTATGGACAGTTTGTCTGCATCCTATGGCTTGTACATTTTATGGTGGCTTCTGTCTGGCAGTAGAAAGCAGAATGCTGAGCTCAACGGCCTTTTGACATGAACCAGCAGTTGGCCGCAAAGCCGGTGGTGAATCAGCAAGAGTGGCACCTTGCTGTGGATTGTTTCCTTGTTTGCATTGCTTGAAGCCCAACTCCAGAACCTTCTGATTTACAAGAAGAACAGCTGTGGAAAAAAAACATAGTCCTACTAAAAACTTTCCCAAATACTTGCAAGAGCACAGGAAACTTTTGCCTGAAATGTAGAAGAGACAAATTGTAGAGTAACACACGAGGCCATAAAGATTTTACCAGCTCTCCTTTGGGATGGCCAGCATAACTCACCCATTGCACCACTACGCATGAGTAATGCCACCATCCCAAAGTTGTGCCCATAAAACCTTTATATCATGGCACACCATCAAGCATTCCCTTTTATATTCCTAAATAAAATGGCAGTGTCAGCTTGAGAAACACAGCCTTGGCGTTCCGCTGAGCTGCAGCCGGAAAGTTTGTAGATGACTGGCTTTGAGACAAATCAGGGCCTTCTAAGCTTCTTCCCAAAGAGCTCAAGGGTGGGTGGGTCGGTCGGTCGGACGGTGATTTCACAAGATTTTCATTAACAGAGCCCCAGTAAGCATCTGTTAAGTAGGAAAGGGTCGTGGGGTCCTTTGAGCCACAGATAGCCACAGCAATAACACATGGCAGCTCCCAGAGGTTAATCACAGTTTTGTTAATTATTTCAGAAGAGAAGGGGCAGAGCTCAGTGGTGCAACACGGACATAGTCCAGTGGTAGAGCACATGCTTTGCATTATTTATTTGATTATTATTTCCCTCATCTATATGCCACCTTATTACCAAAGTCATTTGTTAAAAGATCAGGTGATAAGAGAGAGGAAAGGACTTCTCCAAATTTTGACCTGGAACTAGTTGCAATTTAAATTGTTATGGATTTTGTACTGTTTTATTATTGCTTGTTTGTTTAGTTGCAAAGTTGTGTCTGACCCATCACGACCCCATGGACAACATTCCTCCAGGCCCTCCTGTCCTCCACCATCTCCCGGAGTCCACTCAACTGCCCCATCCAGCCCCCTCATCCTCTGCCGCCCCCTTCTTCTTTTGCCATCTATTGTTCCCAGCATTAGGCTCTTCTCTAGGGAGTCCTTCCTTCTCGTTAGGTGGCCAAAGTATTTGAGTTTCATCTTCAGGATCTGGCCTTCTAAAGAGCAGTCGGGGTTGATCTCCTCCAGGACTGACCGGATTGATCGCCTTGTAGTCCAAGGGACTCGCAGGAGTCTCCTCCAGCACCACAACTCAAAGGCCTCAATCCTTCGGCGCTCAGCCTTCCTTATGGTCCAGCTTTCACAGCCATACATTGCAACTGGGAAAACCATAGCCTTGACTATACGCACTTTTGTTGGCAGGGTGATGTCTCTGCTTTTTACTATGCTGTCTAGATTTGCCATAGCTTTTCTCCCCAGGAGCAAGCGTCTTTTAATTTCTTGGCTGCAGTCCCCGTCTGCGGTGATCTTGGAGCCCAGGAAAATAAAATCTGTCACTACCTCCATTTCTTCCCCATCTATTTGCCAGGAAGTGAGAGGACCAGATGCCATGATCTTAGTTTTCTTAATGTTGAGTTTCAAGCCAACTTTTGCGCTCTCCCCCTTTACCCGCATCAAGAGGCTCTTTAGTTCCTCTTCACTTTCTGCCATGAGAGTGGTATCATCTGCATATCTGAAGTTGTTGATATTTCTCCCTGCAATCTTAATTCCAACTTGTAATTCATCTAGCCCAGCCTTTCACACGATGTGCTCTGCATATAAGTTAAATAGGCAGGGGGACAATATACATCCTTGCCGAACTCCTTTCCCAGTTTTGAACCATCCACTACTATAGCTGTGGAATAATTCTGTTTGGTTCTCCAGTGATTTGAAATCCAGAACAAAATGCAGAGGAGTAGAATAGCATTTTTTCCTGCTTTTGACCCCTCAGCCAGCAGATTTTGCATAGCTTAGGCAGGCCTGGTGTGACTGGGTGTAGGCAGCTTTGGTCATTCTTCTATTGCGCACCAGTGGCCGGACCAGTGAAGCCATGGCTTGCGCTCCAGGAGAGAGGTCAACAGTCCAGGCTTCTCTTGGCCGTTGTGCAGCCCAGAACGAGGCCGTGACCTGTAGCAGTTTTGGAGAATAGTTCCAGGAAGTGGTGTTGGCAGCAGAATTGAGCTTCCCAAGGCCCTCTGGTTTTCATTTTGGGAAAAGGCGCTTCCAGCTCTTTTGCCTGTGAAGATATGCGTGACGTGTGCAGGCAATGCCTGGCATGTTTCAAAGAGGTGGCTGTATTACTAAGACGGCAGTGGGCAGGGGACAGAATTTTACCCCCCGGTAGAAGCAGAGTGGCCTGTATAATTTTCTAAACCTTCAGAATGAAAGGTGTAAAGTGACAGAATTGTGGACACGGGCAGAATGTATGCAAGCTGCGGAATCTGGCTGTCCTGAGGCACCGCTTTGGTTCCTGGAGCACAATTGATTAGCAGTTTGCAGGTTCATGCATTGATTAAGAGCAGGGTGTCGACAGCCCTGGAAACCGTCACTTCCTCACCGCTCGCTTTCTGCAGGCCAAGAAGCAGCAGCCAGTCGGATGACAGGCGAGTGACGGTTTTCTTCCTTTCCTGCAGGTTGCCCGGTCTCAAGGGAGAGGCATTTTTCTCTTCCGGAAGCTCAAGGATGTGATTGACTGGAGGAAGGTGAGATGCCTTCTCCTTCTCACCTCTCAGGAAGGGATTAGTTGGGAACATCCGGCCTTACAGTTTTGCTCGGTGAGCAGCACCTTCCCATCAGGCTGCTAGAGGATGGGACCCCCTTTTCCTCCTGCTCTTTGCTTATCATTTGGATTGCTCTGTGGGGCTTCCTGTGGCTTATTCTACCATGGCGAGGGGGTAGGCCTGGGAGCGTTTGCGCTCTTCCAGCCTCTTCAGATTCTGTGGCCTAGTTCGTACAAAGCAGCACCCCATGGTTTATCTAGCCCACGGTTTGTTGGATCCTCTGGCAGAAGATTGAACAAACCATGGTTTGTTTCCCCCTCCCATTCCCTCCGTATATTCCACATGCAGCACTGTGGGACTGGTGTATGGAACATTTTTTTAACTACCTTTGCCCATCATCTCTGTAGCCTGGTGAGACAACCATGAACAGCTGGCGGCTCTGGGCACACAATTAACAACAAGCTATAATTTAAACAACCCAGTTCACAGTCCAACATGAAGCCATGCTGGCACATCACATAGCCCAGAATTCAGCAAACTGCACCACGGGCTAGCGAACGAGGCCTTGGCCTCAGCTGAACAGTGTCGCCCTGTGAATTCTCAAGTGTAGAGCAGAGATAACAGCCAAACAAACTTATGGGGCAGATGGAGGACCAACTTGGAGAACCAAGTTCTGGTTTCCCATTCGTGCCGCTACGATGCCTCTGCTGCTCTCGCCAAGGAGACCCAGTGATTCTAGTCTGGAGAAGGTGCAGGGCCTGACGGCTCTTGCTCTGGACAACACACGCACCCAGGATCTGTCCCCCAGGCAGGCAGGCAGGATCTTCCAGCCATCATATCGGAGGAGGCCTGGATGGGGCTACGCATGTTGAGCTCTGAGGCCCTTGACGTGTCGCGTTCCTCACGTCCAGGGCATCCCTGACTTCCATCACTGGGGTTTGTAAAGCTTCGTGTGGCAGCCCAGGAAGCCAAGGGTGGGAGACCCACGCTTGCCTCCCGCTGCCTCATATGGCCCAGCTTGCTGTTCAGCAGCATTTCGGTGCAGTGCTGGCTCCCGGCAGCAGCAGCAGACGGCAAAACCCGCATCAGAGCCAACAGCGACCCCGAACCCAGGGAAGACCTTCCCTGCCGGCCCCAAACCATGCAGCTGGCCTCCTCCTGAGCACTGGCAAGAGCCGAGTTCAGGAGAGCCTGGCTGAGATGTTGCTCCTGTGCGTCCCGATCCCAGCAAGTCCCCCCATTTCTTTTCGCAGGATGGTGCTCGCTTCGATGAGCAGAAAGACGAAATCCCAGTAGAGAATTACGTGGCTCAGCGATATATCGAGAACCCATATTTAATAGGTGGTGAGTCGCCTGCCCAGTCTCTCTACCTGTCCAAAATGTGCTTTTCCTGGTAACCATGTTGTCGTTACTACAGAGCTGGTCTTGGGACGACGCGCCAGCACAGAGCTCCTCCCGTGGAAATTGCTCCCTCTGCGGCTCCGGCCTGTGGGGCAGAAAGGCAGTGCGCACGGGACACCTCGCCCTGAGTGTGGGAACTAGATTGACCCTCTCTGGGAGGTCAAAGAGATGCTCCGACCTCCGCTGGCCACGGCCTATGCGCTTGGCAGCCCATGGCTTGCAGCACACTGCCGCCTCGGAGAAGACAAGGCAGCGGTTCTGTCGTTCCCAGTTATTCTGGGCTAGTGTACAAGAGTCTGGTTTCTTCGATGACTCTTGTAGCATGTATATGGCCTCAAGTTGCGGGGATACCGTGGTGCCCTTTCCAAATAACCTTTTCTCGGCGGAAAGGCAGGGTGGGGAGAATGAGCCAGGCTTGGCTTTCCACCTGCTTCTAGCTGCTTTGCGGATGGTGTGGCGTCGGAAGAGTGGGGACGGGGTGGCTGCTGGTCCGCCTTGGCAGGATAATCGCGGGGAGCTGCCGTTGCCTCTTGGGAGGGGAAATTTTGGCCCTTGCGCCCGTGGCTGCGCTTGGCTTTATTCTCCCTTCTGCCAAGCTGTTGGATTAAATCAATGCGTTTGCACTGTTTTATTCCACATTGTTTGGCCGGACTGCCGTTTTCCTTCTGCATTTAGTTGCCGGCACTGTCGTTCTTTGTCACCACGCTGAATCATTGCGTTCATTGCTGCGCATCGGATGCGCTGTGAGCCACTTGGGGAATGGACTCCTGGAAAGAGGCATGCAAAAACATGGATGCCCCTTTTGGTTTTTAAAAATGACGACTTCCTGGTGTTCTCCGGCAGTGTTTCGGGGGTCCATGTTTCAGTTCTTTCCTCCCTAAGCAGCAGCGTCAAGCTAATTTGTGCGGCACAAAGAGACCGATCTGAGCTCCGGGGTGTGGCAGCCACACCCCGTGTTCCAGGACCACGAGGAATGAATCGCAGCCTCCCCAACGCCTTTCTCTTCGGTTTGCAGGTCGGAAGTTCGACCTGAGGGTGTATGTCCTGGTCATGTCGGTGAGTGAGCCAGAGTGCTTGGGCCACCCACGTCCTCCCTGCCCACGTGGGGTCTTCCCGGGAAGGCCTCGCCACTCACCTCCGCTTTCCCTCCCTCCCAGTACCTCCCGCTCAAAGCCTGGCTCTACCGGGACGGCTTTGCTCGCTTCTCCAACACTCGCTTCACTCTGAATTCCATCGACGACCACTGTATCCTGGCCCGTTGCCTCCCTCCCCACGGGCTGCCTCGGAAGGCGCGAGCAAGGCCCCAGTGCAGGGGCAGCGTGCCGGCCGTGAGCGTGCGGCTCCTTGGCGGCCTTCCGCAGCCTGGTACCCTCCGGCAGTGCTGGACTACAGCTCCCAGCAGGGCGGGCCGGGGGATGCTGGGAGCTGCTGTTCAACACATCCGCCGTACATCTGGGATGGGGAACGGGCGGCTGTCAGGATGCTGTTGGACTGCAGCTGCCATCTGCCCCAGCCCGGGCAGTGCGTGGCAGCTGTACCCGAGAACATCTGGAGGACCATGACTTCCCCAGCCTCCAGTCATTTATGTATTTACATGTATTTATAGGCCGCCTAGGGACTGCAGGTGGCGCAGTGGTTTAAACTGCTGTGCTGCTGGGCTGGTTGATCGAAAGGTCGCCGGTTCGAATCTGCACACAGGGTGCGCTCCCGTGCTCCGTCCCAGCTCCTGCCAACCTTGCAGTTCGAAAGCATGCAAATGCAAGTAGATGAAAAGGTGCCACTTCGGTGGGCAGGGAACAGCGTTCCGTGCACTTCGGTGTTCAGTCATGCCAGCCACACGACCACGGAGACTGTCTGCGGACAAACGCTGGCTCCCTCGGCCGGGAAACGGAGATGAGCACTGCCCCCTAGAGTCAGGCATGACTGGACTAATGTCAAGGGGAAACCTTTACCTTTATAGGCCGCCTAACAGCGTTCCATGTGCCTCGGTGTTTAGTCATGCCGGCCACATGACCACGGGTCCATCTGCGGACAAACGCTGGCTCCCTCGGCCAGGAAATGGAGATGAGCACCGCCCCCGAGAGTCAGGCATGACTGGACTTCACGTCAAGGGGAAACCTTTACCTTTATCATGGCCGAGGCCCCCCTAGGCAGCCTTCCTATATGTGGCCTTCTGTGGCCACGGACGCGCCCCTGCCTAACCCCACACTGATGAGCAGGAGCCCTCCGCACTGCCGGACAGGCTGTAGCCAGAAGTGCCGGGGCTGAACCGGGACCCTGGTGCACGGCAAGGCTGTGGAGCCTCAAGTGAGGGAGGGAAGCCCAGCTCGGGACCATCAGGGCAGCTTCGGCCTTTAGCTCTCCGCTTTCCTGCACGTACAGCGAGATGCTCATTTCCTCCTGCTCCACCTTGTCATGGACAGATCCTGCCCGTTTCCCCCTCGGGCTGAAGCTGGATGCCCAGGTGTCGGTCGGGTGGGTGAGAGGATACATGGCTGCGAGCCGGAGCTCCGTGGGGCTGCTTGGGGGCAGGCCTGACCTTCGGGTGCTGAGCGCGCCCCTCCTGCGCATGCTTTCCTTACCCCACGTCGTGGCAGATGTTCACCTAACAAATGTCGCGGTGCAGAAGACGGCCCCTGACTACGACCCCGAGAAGGTGAGCCATCCTCTGGGTACTCCCTTTACCTCCCCGTGCTTGTTCCTTAGTGTGCATCCAGCAGGTGGGCCAAGCTAAACAAAACCAATCCCTGAAGCAGAAGCAACGAACCTGCTGCAGCAACATTTCCAGCAACGTGCGAACGGGTACGGTTTTTTAACACGTTGCAGGCACGTTGGAGCGATCGCAGGAACACTCTGGGGACGGCAGGGAAGGGAAGTGCACCCAAGCTACTGGGCTATCATAGGTGGATTTAGCCTGGATTAATCGTAGCCCGTGAACTGATTAACATGGTAATGTTGGCTGGGAATTATGGGAGTTCTAGTCCAGCACAGCTGAAGGACTTTCGGGTGGGAAGGGAAACCTGTCCTACCCACAGCCAGGTTTCCCCCACTGAAATGGGCACAGCTTCGAAAGTAGCGGAGTGTTTTAAGGGTTTGCTGCAGGGGAAGCGCAGGCAGACTTGGAAGGAACATGGGAGCGTTTTCCAACTGCTCGTTCTTTTCCTCCCGGTTCTCATCCGTTGCTGGAAGAACTCGAGTCCCCCACTGGCCTCTGGGGACCCTGGAGTGTTTGTACACGGCTGCCACACACTCCTCCTCGGGGCCTCCCTGGTGCCTGCAACGGCCACCTTCTGGGGCTGCGACCGTGCCTTCTCTCCCTTCTCTTTCCTCACTGCACTGGCTTCCCGGACCTCTGTGTCAGCGTCCTGCTCCCAATGCTTGCGAAGCCCTCCAGCTCTCGCCTGGCTCCGTGTCCCCGCCTCTTCCCGTCCCTCATGTGCTTACAGATGCTTGTGTTGCGGGAGCGGCGGCTTCAGCGTGTTCCTCGCACCTTCGGTGTGGCACAGGCATGCCCAGGAGAGCATGGGCTGCAGCCACAGGCCAGGCCTGCCCTGGTTCCCCCTCTAGCACTCGTCCTGGGTCTCCCCTCCGATACATGCTCGATGGCTGCCAGCCCCATTCCCTCTGCCTCCTCCCACCGGGGTGCCCTTCAGCACACCACTCGGTATGTCGGGAGGGATCTTCCTTCCCATTCAGCGGGCCGTGTGCCTGTCCTGCGAGAAGCACCCTCTGAACTTCCCTGTGCTCGGCCGTATCCGTGCCACCCGCACACGCAGCCCTGCACACGCTCGCCGGTCGGTCTGCCCTTCATCATGGCAAGTTTCTGGACATAGGCTGTCTCCCTGCTTCCTTCTGTTCAGTGCTGCGCATGCTCGTCGTGACTGCAGTACTCTCAGCAGCACCGCAAATGCAGAAAAGCCCTGGGGTGCGGAAACCCCGAGGGCCCCCCCCCCCCGGCCAGTTTGGGTGGCAGTGGTGGCGACAGCGGCAGCAGCCGCTCCTGGGGATCCGGGGGTGTGTCTGTCTGTCCCTTCAGCCCCAGCTGCACCTCGCTTTCACCCGCTTGCATTGTAGCTGGCGGTCATTGTGTGAGCTGGTTTGGCGGCGGCCCAGTAGTGAGGGGGCTGCCTGGCTGAGCGGTGGTCTGAGCCCAGACCGGCCCAGTGCAAGCTCAGCAGGCTACCTCCTCGGCTTGGCCCGGCTTGGCTCGGCTTGGCTCGGCTCCACTAATCAGGCTCTGAGCCCAGACCGGCCCAGTGCAAGCTCAGCGGGCTGCCTGCTCGGCTCGGCTCGGCTTGGCTCGGCTCGGCTCCACTAATCGGGCTCTCTTGGGGCAGGGGTGCAAGTGGATGATCCAGCAGTTCCGGCTGTACCTGACGGCCAAGCACGGGGCGGAGAGCACCGAGAACCTCTTCTCCGAGATGGACAACATCTTCATCAGGAGCCTGCAGAGCGTCCAGAAAGTCATCATCAGCGACAAGCACTGCTTCGAGCTCTACGGTTACGACATCCTGATCGACCAAGACCTCAAGCCGTAAGGAGGGAAACAGGAACAGGGCGAGCCGGAAGAGGCCCCCTGGGCCGTCTAGTCTGAGAGCAGCTGGGAGGCAGGGAGAGTTGGCGGGGGCCGGGGGGCGGCAGCAGGCAGCTGGGGGGACGGAGGGCAGGATCGCCAGGCGATGGGGATGCGAGCTTCTGCGGGACACGTGGGCGGGTTCCTGTAGCCTGTGCCCTGGATGCATCGCTGCGGGGTACCCACAGTTGGCCGGCGTCCTTGCTGGGATCACAAGCGGTGGCCACGCCGCAGGGCATTTTCTGTATTGGATATTCCTGGGGGGCTTCCCCTGCGTTCAATGACTCGGACCGGACAGGTGGGTGGTTCACACCTGAGCAGGCACAGGTGGAAAAGGAGTCCTTTTCACTGGCTTCTTTCAAGCCAGGAGTGGCGGCTTGCGGTCCCCGCGTCTTTCGGCCGAGGGCCACCATCAGCCCCGGCCAGCAGAGGCGCAGGGCACCAGCCGTTGTCTGAGCAACCCTTTCAAGGCTCAGGGCAGGAGCGAGCGACTAAGGCGGTGTCAGAAAGGTCAAATCCATGGCTCAGAAAGGAGACAATTCCCGAGGTCCAAAGAGACGGAATCATTTGATTTCTAAATAAGATAAGGAAAGAAATGTGCAGTTTCAAAAAGAAGCGAGACGAGGCCATTTCCTAACTAGTGTGGACCCTCGTGCTGGCTAAGGGTGGGGTTTGGAGACTCGGCGTGAAGGCCCGGCATTTCTCTTCAGCGCCTCTGAGAACCAGCACCCGGGTCACCCCGCCGGGGATTTGTGGAAGGCGCAGAAGGTGGGAGAGGCACTGGGGAAACCGGATTCTTTTGACCTCTGCAGATGCACGGAGGGGGCCGGGACAGGGAGGGGGCCAGTGCATCACATGGAAGGTAAACCTTCCCTGGGAGATCTCGTGTTCTGAAGAGCCACTCCGGTGAGCCTAGAGGTATAAACCAGAGAGGCCCCTCCGGCTCTCTCGGGAGACTGGATCACCTGAAGAGCGGCACGGTGCAGCCTCCGCGTTGGCTTGCCTGAGAGGCGGGGGGTGCAGGAGCCTTTGGGCAGATGAGGAATGAGGGGAGCACAAGGAGGGCTGTGGCCTTGGGCTCGCTGCAGCTCCTAGGATGTCGATGGGCAGCACCAGGCACGCGGTTTAGCTGCCCAGAGAGCCTCGGCTATTGGGCGGTATATACATGAATTAAATAAATCGTAAATAAACGGGACCAGCGTGAGCTTGAGCTCAGGGCTACAGGGTAACGTTGCTCCAGACCGGAATTTTGTCTCGCTGGCTATTGACTGCTCTATGTGCCCTCCCGCCCCCTAAGTGAAGTGGTTGTGGACAAGCGAAACATGAGCCAACAATGTGATGTAGCCGCTAAAAGGACAAATGCAATTTTTGGGGTGCATTAATAAAAGAACCACTTCCAAATCACAAGAATTAATAGTTCACCTTTACTCAGAACTAGTCAGGCCTCACCTGGATATTGTGTGCATTTCTGGGCACCCAAGTTCAAGAAAGATGCAGAAAAATCGGAAAGGGTCCAGAGGAGGCCAGCCTCGCTCCACCGTGCGCCTCTCCTCCTCCCGCCCCAGGGCACTGTGGCTCAGCTTGCACCCCTGTGGCCGGTCAGCCTGGCACTTCAGTCTCCCTCACCTCTGGGGGCAGCTTTATTTGGAACGAGCCCACAAACAAGGCGCCGGGTAGCCCCCGTCTGGTGCACCAGGCCCTGCCTGACTCAGCGCTCTTGCCGGCGGTGCTCAGCGCTCCAGCGAGGAGGGCAGGGCAGCTGGCAGGCCGAGTTGCAAATCCGGGCACCTGGTCACGTCGCTGCAGTCCCTCTGCTGGGCCGATGCATCCGTTCTTTCTCTGGCTGCCTCTGGACAGACAGCGGTGCCTGTCCACACTCCCCACGTTTCACACGAGGCGGCCGTCCTCCGTGGCACAGGAGCCGGGGCACGGCCTGCATCTCCCTGTGACTTATGAGTCCAGGGCCAGGCGTTCCGAGGGGCAAACTTTGCTGTGACCGGGGGCAGGTGGCATTAGGGGCAGCGCCCAGTGATGCCTCTAAGCACCCCCACCCCCAAATCCCCCCTCTGAGGGAGGGGGCACCATTCCCATGGGGAAGAGAAACCCTTGAGGCACCTCTCTGAAGCGGGCCTGGCCCCGGGTGCAGTGTGCTTCGCCACACGCCTGGCTCGTCCCGTTTCGGACCACGGCTTCTGCCCACGCAGTGAACATGCAGTGAGCATGGGTGGAGAGCCCGGCACCCTGCCGTGCCCTGTGCCGACTCTGCCGTGGAACCACACCTGCCCAGGTGAGCCCGCGTCCCACAGGCCGCTGGCTAGCCACTGTGTGAGCAGGGCACCAGACTCTGCGTCCCCTGGGCTGGCCCGGCTGCAGGGCTCCCGGACTGACCGCCTCCTCAGCAGTAGACTGACGAAGCAGGCGGACGGCACGGCCCTTTCTCACCCGATGCTCCGCTCCGCTCCCCTTGGCAGGTGGCTGCTGGAAGTGAACGCCTCCCCCTCTCTCACGGCTAGCAGCCAGGAGGACTACGAACTCAAGACCCGTCTTCTCGAGGACACGCTGAACATAGTGGACATGGAGGGCAGGTGAGCTGTGGACGATGGGCAGCGTAATTCGTGCTTTCCACCGTACTGAGGCCTGTTACCATTTTTGTGTGTGTTTTCCATTATTCCAGTGGGAGGGGGGTCCCACAGAGTCTCTGTCCAATGAAAATACACAGGCCGGCAAGCAAGCTGTGCTTAGGGGCCCCGCTTCACCGCCCCTGCCTCGCCCCCCGCCCCCAATCCTGTGTATTTCAAGCCCTGCCTTTATGCAGAAGATCAGGTCAAAGGCTCAGAAACAAGAGGGGTGGGTTTCCAGCCTTCTGCTCCCCAGGACTGTTTCCCCACAGGACACAGTCCTCCAGGCATCCTGGTGAGATGACGGGGCTCACCCCTCAGCGAAAGAGGGTCCCAGCCCCCTGCTTGCCGGGTTGTGCCTTCTGCTGGCGCTAAATTGATGTTCCCAAAACTCTGCGTCCACAGGGAGCACAGCTGTAACATTTCAGGAAAGCAAAGCATGCAAACAAATCTTGTCCGTCCATAAACCAGACGGATGGGCCAGTCTGCTCTGGAGGGATCCTCCCTCATTCTCTGTCCAGCATCCTGCACTGAAGAGCCAGCCTGATACGATGCGTGCCCACAAAGGGATCGCCGTGCAGCTGCAGGGCTGCAGCCCCACTGACCGCGCCCCATTCGGATCCCTGTGCTCCCCGATCCGGGTGGGGAGCAGGGTGGAGTTGCTGGTGCATTTAGCTACAGGGGACGGGTGTAAACCCATGCGTGCCCTCCTGTGCTACTTTCTGGACTTGTCCTTGGACAAACGCAGGGTCATGGGCTGCAGAGGCAGGGAATCCATCCAGCAGGCCACAGGCCCGTGCTTTTGCTGGAACCCTGGGCAGGGCGAGCTCGGCGCCGGCGCCCACATGCAAGCTTTAAAGGATGGAGTGTCTGTGTTTTAGACCAGCTGCAGAGTTCGGCCCTTTGAGCCAATTACATGACAGTGGACTCATCCAGGGCTGCTTTTGCTCCTGCAGATTGACCGGGAAAGAGAAGCGTGTGGGAGGCTTCGACCTCATATGGAATGACGGGCCTGTCAGCAGAGGAGACGGGAACCTGGATACACCCATGAACGGCTTTGTGGCAAACACACATCTAGGTATTGAGCTGCAGGGCCCTTGCGGGCTGTGGGCAGGACTCTGGCCCATCACCTGCGTGAGGCTGCAGGTCTTGCTGTTTTTCTCCCCAGGTACCCCCAAAGAGACATGCAAACTCCCACCACTGGATAGTGGTTAGGCGGCCTCATGGGCGTAGGACTTGCCAAACTATTCAGGGGACTTGTTCCCAAATCAGTCTTGCTGTCCTAAGTGGGCGGTTCAGTCAGCATGGTTGAGAGATGAGAATATGATGGTTTGAGATTTTTTAAAAAATGTACAGTTCCTTTAGAGAACCATGCAGCCCTGTGGTTCTCCATTTCCCTTGGAAAACACCACCTAGAAGGCGCACAATGAAGATACCACAATGTTGTGATCCATTCCTGGCTTGATGCGGGAGAGACGTGGCTCTCCCTCCCCACCTCCGCTTCCCCCGGGCCCTGTGCCTGTCACAGCCTGCCCGGTAGCATCAAGGGCTGAGAGGCACGTACAGCATTTCCTCCAGGTGGACGTTCCAACGGGCAGCGGCTCAGCTCGGTCGAAGCAGCCAATTACCTTCTACTCCGCGGAGGAGACAAGTCACACACAACGCCTTGTTATCGCTCTCGTTCCAGGCTACAACAATGACAGGAAGAAACAGCTGAAGCAGCTCTTCAAGCCTTTTCAGACACAGCAGAAAGTGTAGCCCTCAGCCAGAGTGCTGCAGGAGAGACAGTCCAGCGCCAGGGACCTGCCGAATCCTCCTCCTCACTGCATAGCTGAACAGCGCTCCTTGCCTCAGCATGCAGCTGCTGGAATTCCTTTGGGATCTTGGGATCACCCTCAGAGAAACAGATTCCCGTTTCCCACAGGCAGGCCAGAATGGATTCCAATGCGGCCTATTGCAAGGCGGAGCCTTTGCCATGTTTGGCGAGAAGCCGGTGTGTGACCTGCCCAGAAAGCGTTTAGCCCGGACCGCGCTAGATCAGAGGAGATTGGGGCAGGGGGTGGGACGCCGTTTTTGCTCTGCTGGCCGATGACAGCACTGCAGGGAGAGCGCATCCCAGCTGAAGACCCCACTCGAAGGCATTTCAAGAAGCGGGAATAAAAGTTGATGCCTCATGATGGCGGTGCATCCTTTGGTTCGTGACAAGAGACTAAAGTCCAGGATCGGGGTAGGGAGGCACGGGACGCCTGGACTGAGCCGATGGGCCCCTTCCTCTCTCTTGGCACACATGGCTGTGGGGCTAGCATTGATATCGAAGCAAAACATGCTAAGTACACTGTTCAGGGCAAGATCTCTCTGTTTTTGCAGGCGAGAGATAATGGATTTCACCTCTTGGGGGAAACTATCCCGTTTGCAAGCACAAGGCATCCATGGATGGCCAGTGTCAAGGTTCTGAGCGAGTTCTTGCACATGGAAGGTGAATTCCCCGCTGTTCTAAGCAACGGAACTAAAGGAATAAATACTTGAAGGACTGTCATGGTACAGGGATGCCCAGGCCACGAAAGCCACTGGCGGCTTGCAGGTGCAACTGGGAAGAGGCCCCTCCAGTAGGCTGGGCTGACCAGTGACCTCTCCCCCCAGTTTCACCGTATCACAGGAAGCCCCTTTGTGGGTGGGAGCTGGTCAGAGTGGTTCCCTGGGTATTTGAGGGTAGAGCCCCAATCCCGTGGCACCCCGCAGGGCTTCGCCAGTCCACTACCTCTGGCGTGGGTGCTGCTCCTTTGCCATGGGGAACTAGTGCAGCCTTACCTGAGCTTGCACCCTGCAGACAGGCAGTCAACAACTCCCAGCATGCCCCTGCCACGCAACGGGGCAGAAAACAGAACTGCCAAACTCTTGCTTCCCCTGAACAAATCTTTGGTGGGACTGCAGTCGGAATGTTGTGTCTCACGCTGGTCCCCTTACCAGAAAAAGAACACCGAGTTGGAAAAAGTGCAGAGAAGGGCAACGAAAATGATCGGGGGTGGCTGGGAAAAAGGCAGATGAAGGGGAAACCGGATAGAGGTCTTCAAAATAATGCCTGGTGTGGAGGAAGTGGAGCAAAGGCATTTTTCTCCCGCTCTTGAACCCGGGTCATCCCATGAAGCCGAGTGGTAGCTGTTTCAGACGGATAGAACTATTTCTGCACACAGTGTATAGTCCAGCTGTGAAATTCTCTACCTCGGGAAGTGGCGATGGTGTTACAAGGGGGTTGGGCAGAGTAATGGGGGAGGCGATCTGGGGCCACCAGCCTGGCTGGCCACGTGCTGCCTCCTTCCCCAGAGGCGGCCTGCCTGCCTACACCAGCGCTTGGGCAGGAAGGTCTTGCCCCGTCCTGCTGGAGATCCCGCGGGCAGCTGGTTTGCCTCCGCGTGTACGACATGCTGGACTGGTTGGACCTTGGGCCTGATCAGCGGGGCCCTTCTCAGGTGCTTGAGGGTCAGCTTCCATTGACCCAGATGTTTGGGGAGATTGCGTAACAGCAGTAGGTCTAAATGGCTCAACAAGTCCATCATTGGGGGATGTGGGTGGGAATGGGCCGCGGGGAAAGGCAGGGCAGCAGCCGCTTTCAAGAGAGCCTGCTGAAAAAATGTCCCGGCCAGGATTCCTGTGGCTCCCAGTGAATGCTCCTGTAATCCCCAATTAAGCCTCAGTCCCCACGGGGAGCCAAATCCCATGGGAATGCCGGCAGAGCAGCTTGACGAGGCCCTTTCCAGGCTGAGCCTGGGAGGGGGGACGTGTGCCACCTACTGGTGGAAATAAGAGACGTGTAAAGGAAATTTTGGCCATAGGGGATCACCCGAGCTCAGAACTCCAATTTTCGAAGGTGGTATTTTGGGGTTTCTGCCTTCCTCGCCACTCTTAGTAATTAATGCAAACAGGGAAGTTAATTATATCAACGTAAATCAATTAGCAGCATCCAGAACCCCAGAGAGCACACTCACTTTGAGGCTGGCAGAAACACTAGCAGATGTTTGAAGCCAAGAGAGGAGGAAAGCGTTCCCAGCTGTGCTGTTTGGTGTTTTACCCACCTGGCCTGCAACACTCTTCACACAGTGCTGGAAGACAGGCTGCCAGGCCAAGGGACACTCAAGGCTACCTGGGCTTGGTGCCCAGAGTTTTAACCGATGAGAATTGCTGACTTCAGGCAAAGAATTTTAACACAAGCAAGCTGAACAAGAGCACCTTTTAAATTTGAGTGTACGATTTATTGTCTCAAGACTACACACATTTTAACTGCGCATTCTCGTCCTGGGTGAGGGGGATGATGGTTCTGTTCCTGCCGCTTTATTTCCAGCAGTCTGAATTACAGTGGCCATCATGGCCCATTGCAGCTCTTCTGTTCCTCAGGTTTTAATGCTTGTACGCCAGCCAGACTGTCAGATGTGCAGAAAGCTGAAGCATGCTTCTCTGCAAATTTGCAGTAACTTGACTGGCTGGAGGAAACGCTGCCACAGAAGATGCCGGTAATCAGATGCTGAACAGCTCAGGAAATACGGATCTGGGTGTGAAGCTGCCTACTGTGCGATCAGCAACTTTCTCCATGCTTTCCGCGAAAGCAGCAGCTGCAAAGTCTGCATGAAGAGACTGCCTCAGCCTTCCACCACCTTTCTCATGAACAACATTTCTTCAGTATTCAGGGGCTTGAGATTGTAGCCTTTCAGCTCCGGTTTACCTTCAGAAAGAATAAGGAGATACTACATTGTGCTGAAGACTCTCTTGTGGAAGCACTAACCAGATCGGTAGCGCCTCTGTGCTGCCCGCGTTGCCAGATATGCCATCAATGGGCACAATGCTGCAGTGTTAGCAGAAGCAACGCACAAGCCCTCAGCACAAGGAGCTGACAGCCGGGAGGGAAAGGCAAGGACACAAAAGCAGCAGGTGCGCCGGTGCATTTACAGATACTTGGATGGCTTCACTTGGGCAGGAAGGCCAAGCCAAGCCAAACTCTGCTCAGAAGTCCCTATTTTATTTGGTGGAAGAACAAACAACAGGGAAGGAGCCTGCTTTGGAAAGTCTCCGCTGCCTTTGGGCCCTGCAGCTTGACAAGCCATCGCTGAGGAGTGCTGGGGGAAGGGAGGGGTGGAATCCAGCGCCAGCACCTTGCATCACCAAGAAACATTGCTCAGACGCTGCCAGGAGGAGGCCCATCTGCCAGGGCAGGACGGGGAGGGACCAGACGGTGTCACTCACTGTTCAAGCGAGAGGAACACTCGGAGCCACGACGTGTGCAGTCAGCCACAGTGTGGATGCCGTTTCAGATGCACTGGCAGGGGCTGCTTCCTCTACCTGGATCTGGCCCTAGACGCCTGCTGCTGCTCGCCTGCGTCCCACTCCAGATCCGGGCCCTGGTGCCTGCTGCTCTGACCCAAAGGAAGAGCTGCTACCGCTGGAATTGGCGGCGTTTGCTTCCAGGGAGTCCAGTCTGGATTGGAGTCACAGCAGCAGGCCAAGGGCCAGCCCCCCAGGGACGACATCAGGGCCCTGAGAAAGCCCCCCGCCCCTGCTTGCTCCTTTTTAGGAACCCTTTACACATTTCATGCCATTCGGCCGTTTACTAGCCCTGTGATTTTGTTCAGTAGATGCGTTCTGCAAGTGCCTCACTCTGCGAAGGACACAAAGTGGTTTCTATCCTTGCACACTTCCCCCTGCACAAGAGGGAGGCCCCTTCATCGGCGCATACAGCGGCACAGCCCAGGAGGAGGACTTCTTGGAGCCGTGACCCCAGCCACCCACCCCCATTCAGCACTGGAAGCACTCACCCCAAACCGCCATGCCTCCATTCTCAGGCCTTGCCTCGCTTTCCGGGATGGCATGAAGAGCGGCGGCAACCAGCAGAAGGCAATAGCCCCCCACGTGAGCTGCGTCCGAGACGCTACAAAGAGCCCAGCTTCCCCGTCGCATTCGGTACCGAACCAGGTTATTACATCCTGCTTAGCAAATACCTTGCGCTTCCAGGAGATTGCTGACCTTGACTTTTAGCTCTTCTCGCAGTTTGGCTATCTCCTCATCCAGGAGTTCTTGATCTGCAGAAGAAGTTCAGGTTATTCCTTGTTTTGTCCCTCAGTGGCAATCGTGATTGTACAAGGGCCCTTTTGCCGTACCCCAGACTTGTTGACTGCGTTACATGAAGATGCCTGTTCCCCTTCCCTGCCCAACAGGCACGCTACCACGTTACAGGGCGGGGCAGGAAGCAGCCCGGGGGCTCCGGGCAGTGCACATCTTGGCGGACTGGCTTTGGCCTTTGCAGGCCTCCCATTCTAGCTGCCCGACAGGCGCTCACTGCACGTTTCATATACCACAGCTAGAAACAGATCTCAGAAAGCAAAGCTCAGGAATGCATTTTTTTAAACCACGCATCCCCTCGTGCAAAACTGCAGAGGGCCAACAGGCACATGGGCAGCTACGGGCTCTTTTAGGACAGGTGCGGTGCTGAAGCAGTCCGGCCAGATGTTGCATGTGCCACATGGGCAGGCCTCATGTGGAAGCCATAGTCTGGCTGCCGCAAATGCTGATGTCCCCGCAGGCAGGCAGGCAGGCAGGCAGGCAGGCAGAGAACGCGGGCAGCGAGCGGGGATCACCAGTTAGCTTCGCGCCCGCCTTCTGCTTCACTCTTCTTGTTTCCAGCAGCAAATTGCCCTGTTCTTCCTCTGTCAGCCCCCAAATCCTGTTTGACCAACATTTACTACCTCACCACAAAGCTGCCAGAACGGGGGAAGCAAAGGTGGTGCTGAGCTCTGAACTGAACTCGGATGAGCCATCACTAGCGCCATGTGAGGGATCGGCTTTGGGGGTGGGAATCCACTGGATTCCTAGTTTGCCTGGACTCGTTTGCCACCTCGCTGAGTGTTCCTATATGCATGTGGCAGGAAGCAAGTCCCTGACGCCAGTTTCCCCACAGGCCACCCATGTGCCCTCTGCGCAAGCATAATTTTGCTTCTGCACATGCAGTCTGCGGACTTTGCAGACCGTGTGCAAAAAATTATCCGCTCTGTGCAAAGAAGCTGCTAGCGTTCCCAGTGCTCACACGCATCTTGGCTCGGCTTGCTTCCTGGCCTGGCCGGGCGCAGGAAAGCTCAGCAAGCACAAGAAGGGTTGAATCCGTCCCAGTCGTCACGTCCCCATGGATAGCTGTGAACTACTCAGGCAGCTCCAGCCACGGGGAGGTGGAGAAATGAGATAAAATACTCCCGAGCCATCTCTGGCAGCATTCCCATCTGGTAGCGAGACTCGGCCCTTGAAACAGGAAGACTTTGCAAGCACGTTGCCATAGCGCCACTGGATCTCACCTCTTTGCAACATGTCCCTGGTCTTCGTTTTCGGAAGCTGCACAAACATATTCCCAAAGCAAACCATGACTTTATCTGAAAGCAAAGAAGCAAACCTTGTTAAAGCACCAGTGTCCAAGTCTCTACATTATAACGGCAGATCCTCATAATGGTCCTCCACTTATATCACCAACTAGATGCCCAAACTCGACCGCACCAGCTAGCGCACCAGATGAGAAATAACCCACAATTCCACATCACAAGCACAGAAGGGGTATGGCAGACACTCAAGTCTCTCACTGGACAGAGGCCTGGCCCGTCTTACAGGAACCCAGGTGCCATCACGGGCTGAGAATGTGTCTTCCACATCTTGCCCTCATTAACACAAAAGCTTCAGGGTGTGCAAGGGAAGCCAGGCAATTTGCTGTATGTGATCGTCCCCCAGAGAGGAGAGGAATCAAGCTGCTACTTGCGGCAGACATTCATCATCCGACTTAATGTGCTATCAGAAAGCATCCACATAAGATGGGCATGTATGAGATACAGAGGAGGGAGAAAACAGCAGTTTTGAAGAGTAATGGCGACTGTAACTTGTCACGGAAAGCCACAGTCCCTGCGCCAGCCCCTGTACTAACCCTCCCTATTTACAGCTGCAAGC
Source organism: Varanus salvator macromaculatus (assembly GCA_023646645.1). Lineage (NCBI taxonomy): Eukaryota > Metazoa > Chordata > Lepidosauria > Squamata > Varanidae > Varanus > Varanus salvator. Next base: position 2,239,370 of record JAIXND010000771.1, on the reverse strand, counting down.
AAGCGATGGGCACAGTTACTAGCAGCGCTGCAAAACCTCCATGGTGCACGATTCAGCACAGGCATCAGGCTGGCTCCCGTTGTCGACGCCAGTCAGGATCAGCAAGAAAATCTTTTTTGTCTGCTCCCCACTGACACCGAGAAGAGAAAACCATTTCCAATTTTATAATTGATTCGTTTAAACAGGTTTGGAAAAAAATTGTGTTATTAGGAAATAGCCCAACACAAAGATGGACTAGTTTTTCAAAATTTTCTGGAACTCAGCATCAAATTTACAGGGGTTGAGGTTAGGGTTAGGTCTTAATATACAGCTGATTAACGAAAGCGCCCCAAATGAAAAGGAACTGTAACATTTCCAAAAGCTGTGGCGAGTCTCTGAGAGACATGAGTTCCAGAACAGTGGAGCAGCTGCCAAGATCTTCATACCCTTCATGGCTATGGAGGGAGAAGCAGCCAGTAAACTCAAAAGAGCTCTCACAGCCAAACCAAATGAGAACTACAAGGCAGAGGGGAAACGGTGGCACTGTCAAGATTTTGCATGTTGGAACTTCAGTGCCAATGTACACCCAGGCGATTGGCCACGTCATCCTGTAATTCTAGGTATGCAGACCTGGAACCTGTTGCAGAAGCGCTCTGAGGATTTAAGCATGTGCTTGGTTTCCATCTGATTTATTAAAAAGCAGTAAATTCGGCCTCAACAATCACGACGACTAGAATGTTCAAAAAGGAACATAGTCTCATTTGTACTATTCTTTCTGAGTGTGGAATCTCAGTCTTCTAAATGCAGGCTTGGGAGTACTTTCAACAAGGAATACAAGCAGCCTTGACAATTTAATGATCTTGCTTTCCGGGCATAATCATCTTGCATTCAACTTCTATCATTCGCATCTGCAACAATTAGTTGTTTTTATAAGTTTGAGCTTCCTTGTTGCTCCATGCCAGGAACGGCAGTCTGAGGCTCCCCTACGGCATTTGAGGGGATACAAAGGAGGGGCTGCATTTAGGTAGCTGCTTCTAGGCATCTGCCCCAGTCACAAGGGTGAACTTCTCCTTGCTATCACTTGAAAAGCATTTCTCTCGAATGCTTCAAATCACTGTTGGACCAGCCAGTAGCAGGTGACTTACATTTAATAAGCAAGTATACAGTAATGCTGTATACTTTGTGCAAGCTGGACCATAAGGAAGGCTGAGCGCCAAAGGATTGAGGCCTTTGAGTTGTGGTGCTGGAGGAGACTCCTGCGAGTCCCTTGGACCGCAAGGCGATCAAACCGGCCAGTCTTAGAGGAGATCAACCCTGACTGCTCTTTAGAAGGCCAGGTACTGAAGGTGAAACTCAAATACTTTGGCCACCTAATGAGAAGGAAGGACTCCCTGGAGAAGAGCCCAATGCTGGGAAAAATAGATGGCAAAAGAAGACGGGGACGGCAGAGGATGAGGTGGCTGCATGGAGTCACAGAGGCAGTTGGTGTGAGCTTAGGTGGACTCTGGGCGATGGTGGAGGACAGGAAGGCCTGGAGGAGTGTTGTCCATGGGGTCGCAATGGGTCGGACACAACTTCGCAACTAGCAACAACATACACTAATGCATGTTGGGCTAAAAATCACAACTTCAAGTATATGCTGACAGGATCTGAGCTGGCAGTGACTAAGTAAGAAAGGGATCTCGGGGTTGTGGTGGACAACTCAATGAAAATGTCAAACCAGTGCTCATTTGCTGTGAAAAAGGCAAACTCCATGACAGGCAGAATTAGGAAAGGGATAAAAAGAGAACTGCCAAAACATTACTTTCCTTATATAACTGTTTAGTTTAATGCCCCTGGAGTATTGTGTTTAGTTCTGGTTGCCTTACCTAAAAAAGGACATTATTGAGTTAGAAAAGGGGAAACAGCTCCCCTATGAGGAGCGGCTACATCAAAAGGGATTGTTCAGCTTAGAAAAAAGGTGAATAAGACATGATAGAGGTGTTTAAAATAATGTATGGTGTGGACAAAGTAGAGAGAGAAAAACATTTTTCTCCCTCTCCCATAACACTCACACCCAGGGTCATTCCACAAAAGTGACTGGTGGGAGGTTTAGGACAGATAAAAGGAAGTCCTTCTTCACACAGCATTGAGTTAAACTATGGGATTCGCTGCCGCAGGAGGTGGAGGTGGCTGCCCATCTGGATGGCTCGAAAAGGGGATTGGACAGATTCATGGAGGAGGTGGCTATCCAGGGCTACTAGCCTTGCTGGCCATGCGCTGCCTCCTTCACCAGAGGCGACATGCCTGCACGCACCAGCTGCTGCTGGGGAACTGGGCAGGGGGAGCTCTTGCCCCCGTCCTGCGCGCAGCTGGTTTGCCACCATGTGTACAGACTGGTAGACTAGATGGGCCACTGGTTTGATCCAGCTGGACTTTTCTTGTGTTCTCTATTCCAGATTTGCTTCTGGGGAAGTGCTTCCAGCGGGCAACCACAGCGGTACCTCCACTACTGAGAGGAGGGAGGATTAGGGATAACAGCGACCCCATGAGCAGACAAAAGCTCAGCTTACGGGAAAGAAGGCAAAATGCAGATTTCACAGGTCTCATGGCATGGCGGCCACAGCAACCTTCGCCGCCTGTCGCCCTCCAGAGGTGCTGGACTGCAGCTCCCAACATGCCTGGTTCAGCTTCAGCTTCCTCAGTCCTCACAGCCTCCTCTGTCACCCACTCCAAGACGACACGATTAAAAATTGGGTCACTGAGGCCCCATCGGTGCGGGTGCTCAAGGACAGGCTGGACGTGCACATGGCAGGCATGTCGTGAGCGTAGCCGGCTGGAGCCGGGGGTCAGACTAGATGGCCTGGGAGGCCCCTTCCGGCTCGCGCTGTTTCTCTGTTTTGTTCTTTGCAGAGCTAAGAGGAAGCTGAAATTCCCCTGATGCCACTACGGTTTGGCTCGATGAACACTGCGTCATCTGTCCTAGAAAAGCAGAATCCATGCCATCGCCTCAGCGGGCAGTTCAGTGTACGCTGCCCCAACGACATCACTTTTTCATCACAATCTCTCGGTTTATCCTGCAGGATCCCCATCTTCAGCATCATCCATTTCCATACAGGTGTCCCTGCGCTTTACACAAACTGCGATTCACCACTCACTTTTCTTTGAAAAGCATACCCTTCAACTGCCACATTTATTTATTTACTGAATTTGCAAACCATGCCAATAGTCCCAAGTCCTCTCTGAGCAGTGAACGATTAAAACCAATGAAGTACAATAAGTACAAAATAGCACAATTTAGACAAATACACAGATCAGTTAAATATTAAGAGGTATAGGAAACTAAAACCATCAGTAAATTCGTCTGAAATTTTAAAACACTATACAGTCTGAAAAACAAAAATGCCTTCACCTGGCACCAAAATGATTGCAATGAGGGTGCAAGTCGTATTGCTCTGGGGAGCCTATTCCAGAGGTGGGATTTTTATTTATGCCTGGAAAAGGCACCTGCCAAAGACCCTGGAGAACTGCTGCCAGTTGGAGTAGGCATGCTTGCATCCAATGGACCAAGAGTCTGGCTGGGAATGAGGCCATTTGTCAGAGACCCCTCACCTGTGGTGTCCACCTCCTTACTCAGAGCCCTCAGGGCCTCCCGGTTCTCATTCCGCTTCTGATCCAGATCTACAATCTAAATAAAAAATGGTTAAGCGTCCAGGTTTTGTTAACAAGATCACATCAAAAACCAGACCACAATCCTTTTGAACATAAGTTACTGGCAGATTAAAAATCCAGTAAACTGTTGTTGTTATTGAAGAATATTTATATAGTGCATCTCATTTGAAACAAATCACAAGCAACTTACGAAAGAATGAAAACAAATGAAAAAGGCTGCATACACAATCGCGGTGACCATCAGGGGACGAACCTCCCAGGGTGCTACATGCTCCAGAGGGCTAATTCTCAGGTGCGCCGCAGCACCTGCCTTCTGGAACGGTTCACCACGTGACCTTAGACGGTCAGCCACAGTTTCAACAGTGCGGTATTTTCCTAAAAGTCTCTCTTTGCACAGGCTGTCCCTAAAGTGGCAGCCAGCCAGCTCATGGTTTGTATCACACAGTAGAGTGTGCTGTTTTATCACTAATTAATTTATACGATCTTGCTTTCATTCTACTGTTTGTTGCTGTTTTCTGCCTTGGTTCACCATTTTGATACCTCTGCACAAAGGAGTATATAAATTTGAATGAATGAATGAATCATGAGGTTGGTCCAATGGTACAAGTTTTCCTGATCACCCACACATACTTGTGGTAAACAGGTCATCAGCATATATAAGTTTCTGCATTTTACGCGCTTTTACAAGTTTTTATACACGTTTCTTGAAAGTGGGAGAAGGGGAAGGAAAAGGCAGAGAGACCCTGCAAACGTATTATCAGGATCCCATGAAAATGACTGAAGCTACGGCTTTGACAGGAGCATGAAAGGGCAAGAAGATTACAAGCAGTTTTAATAAAGAGTGGGGGTAAGTGATGGACGCTGAGTGAGGAGTGGACCAGTTCTCCTCCACTCTCAGTGATGGAGCAGAGGGGCACTTTTAATTCCCCTGCATCAAAACTGGAAAGGCAAGAACCAGTGGAGGTGGGCAGTCCTACCTGGAGCAAGAAGGGTTCGGAGGAAGGCAAGCGAGTCTAACATGGCAGAAAGCAGGAACAGGTTGCACGAGGGAGCAAACCGACACCTGTATGTCAAGCTCTTTACCAAACATTTCTAAAATTCTTATACAAAGAAAGCTCACTAGACAGGGTTCTGGTGTAGTCTTCTCCCTATGGAGTTAACTTTCGAGGTGCAGAATTTTTTTTTTTTGGTTGTATTTTATTTTAACAAAAGGTGGTATCTCATCAAGCAAGCCCCAACCAGTGGTCTGAAGGGACACAGTTCCGGCACATTTTTCCAACTTCCAAAGGCAGCAATGAAAGAACTATAAAGGATCAAGTGTCTCTGGAGACCAAGAACAGGATTACCCATGCTGATGTATCCCCAGTCATTATGTATGGATGTGAAAGCTGGACAAGAAAGAAAACTGATGCATTTGAAACACGCTGCTGCAAAAGGGCTTTGTGAATGCTGCGGACTGACAGAAAGATGAGCAAGGAGGTCCTGGATCAGATTAAGGCAGAGCTTTCCCCAGAAACAAAATAATGCAACTCATGCTGTCGTAGTTTGGACACATCTTGGGAAGCCAAGACTCTCCAGGGAAGACCATCCGGCCAGGGCAAATCAAAGACAGAAGACAAAGCTCCATCGCTGATTTACCAGCCACAACCCTATCTGGACAGGCAGTGCCTAGTGATGCAGCTCCGGTAACCCCTTGTTCGGATTTCTGTAATGCGCTCAGTGTGAGGCTGCCTTCGAAAACAGTGTGGAAACGTCAACAGATTCAAAATAGGGCAGCACAGCGGTTACTAGGGACTGACCCACGAGATCACATCATGCCTGTCCTCTTTCAGCTGCACTGGTTGCCAGTTCAAGTCTGGGCGCAATTCAAAGTGCTTGTACGAACATTTAAAGGCCTAAACAGCTTGGGGCCAGGTTATCTGAAGGAGCGCCTTTTCCCATATGTGCCTACCCAGGCTTTAAGATCATCCTTTGGGGTCCTTCTTAAGGGGAGCTGATGACTTGGAGAAGGGCCTTCTCAGTTGTGGCACCCCATCTTTGGAATAAGCTCCCCAGAAAGGTTCACCTGGTGCCTACTCTTTTTTCCTTCTGGCACTAGGTGAAAACCTATTTTTAGTTTCCAGGCATTTTAATAGCTACAAGTTGTAGTTTTAATAGGGTTTTATTAGATGCTGCTGTACCTGTGTACCAAACTGATACCAACCAAGTTGTCTTGGGGTTGTTTTTAATTATTTTTGTTTATTGACTGTAATTGTTTTTATTGTGAATCACTATGTTTATCTCTGCTTGTGTGTTTTAATCTCTGCAAATCACTCAGAGAGACTTTCTGGCTAGAGGCCAGTATAAATGAAATAAATAACGCAGAACAACAAATAAAAGGGAAGACCAACTATGAGGAGGGCAGACTCCAGAAAGGCAGCCAGGCCCTGCCCTGAGAAATGCCCCGCAGGGTGCGCGCAGGGCGGCCTCGATGGCAGCCGGCAGCTTGCGGGAGGCGAGACAAGCCCGGGCAGCCCCGGGTTCAAACCCCAGGAACGCCATGCGCGAGGCAGCGGGCAACCCCCGCTCGCACCCCGCCGCCCGAGCCACGGGGGCTGCAATGCGCCGGGGGCAGAAAACCCCTCCAGGCGCATGCATGCATGCATGCATGAATTAAAACATTTATATGCAAACCCCTCCAGGCGCCCAAATTAATTAAAACATTTATATGCCGCCCCATCGCAACGAAGCCTCGGGGCGGCTCACAACATTATTAAAAATACAATAAAACGTATTAATTTATCCCTCCCCCCTCAGCTACGCTGGCAGCGACGAAGGGCGGCACTCTGGCCACAGCTACCAGCCCTCCAGTATGGGAGGAGCCATGCCGTGCGCCCCGGCTGCTGGGGAGCATGGGCCAGAGGTGCCGTCGCTTCCTTGCGTCCTGCTCGGCCCCGCGCGACCCCCACCCGCCCCCGGGCCTGATCCAGCACCAGCTATTTTCGCGTGGGGGGGGGCGCGCGCGCGACTATGTGAGGCGGGGAAGGGGGCCCACAAGCCCCGCCGGGCCTACCTGCTGCCTCCCGGCCATCACCTCCTCGGCCAGCGCCTCCACCTCGGCCAAGTAGCGCAGCACGAAGCCCGCGTCCTGCTCGCCCATGGCGGCCGCGAAGAAGGCGCGTCGGCGCAGGCGCGCGGTCTCCGTGGCAACCGAGCAGGCCCCGCGGGGCCTACCCCGCGCTCTCCCGCGGCAGCTGCTCCGGCGGGCGGAGCGGCGCCGCTCCTGGGGCCTGCTGGAGGCCGGCCGTGCGAGCTCGCGGGGAGGCCCGGCTGCCCTTCTGCGCGGGGGTAAGCCCCTGGACACGGTAGGCCTGCCTGGGGAGCGACGCTAGGCCCAGTTAGGCGGAACCAGCCCAAGGCCTACAATTCCCAGCATGCCCCGGCCAGCAGCGGGAACAGGGGCATGCTGGGAGTTGTAGGCTTTGGGGTTGGCTTGCACGGGCATAAATTAGGCCCGGAAGAGGCGTAAGATCGCGACCCAATATGCATACAGGCCTATGCATGTTTGGAGAGGAATAAAAAGGCTCTGAACCTCCTAGCTGAGGAAGCTCTGGGAGTTGTAGGGAGTTTTTTCTGTCTAACCATACATAGGATTGCACCTTGAGTCTAGTTTTGTTTTGTTTTTTTAGGGAAGTGGCCCATTTTTCAACACATGGCTGCTCCAGAAACCAGTGCAGGGCACAACAATATCCAAGCCGACCTGGGGCCAGAAAAGATATCCCTGAAATGCTGGTGCTTCAGTGCAGATGGGGTGTTGCAAATTTAGAGGGAGGAAAGCTATGGCAAATCTAGACAGCATAGTAAAAAGCAGAGACATCACCCTGCCAACAAAAGTGCGTATAGTCAAGGCTATGGTTTTCCCAGTTGCAATGCATGGCTGTGAAAGCTGGACCATAAGGAAGGCCGAGCGCAAAAGGATTGAGGCCTTTGAGTTGTGGTGCTGGAGGAGTCTCCTGCGAATCTCTTGGACCGCAAGGCGGTCAAACCGGTCAGTCCTAGAGATCAACCCTGACTGCTCTTTAGAAGGCCAGATCCTGAAGATGAAACTCAAATACTTTGGCCACCTAATGAGAAGGAAGGACTCCCTGGAGAAGAGCCTGATGCTGGGAACAATAGATGGCAAAAGAAGGAGGGGACGGCAGAGGATGAGGTGGCTGGATGGGGTCACTGGGGCGGTGGGTGTGGGCTGGAGTGGACTCCGGGGGACGTTGGAGGACAGGAGGGCCTGGAGGAATGTTGTCCATGGGGTCGCGATGGGTCGGACACGACTTTGCGACTAACAACACCAACAACAATGTCTGTCTAGAAATCCCTGGACATTATTAGGGTTAGGGGTTGGGTAAAATTCCCTCTTGGGCCTCCATGGAGAGTAAGTGTGGCAGCAGTTTCTGTTCTCTTTTCCTTCCTGTGATAATGATGCAGTTCTCCTGCTTTCCACTTTCTTTGTGTTTTTCCCCAGAAATCCAGCAGTGGAAAACATTTCCTGCCAATTATTTGCATGCCAAAGGAAGAAAAAGAAAAACCCAGCAATGCACACTTCTTAAAGCCTTAAAGTCACATTTATGTATGTCAGCTGCTATTAAGAGCACCAGAGCAGGGCCTGGAAAAGAAATGGGAACTGTACCCCATTTTGCCCCATGTTTTTATTTAAACAATATTTTAATTGTTAATGGGGGTTTTTATTTTTCCTTGTACATCTCCCGAGAAACTCCAAAATAATTTTAATATTCTATTAATTATTTTGTAAGCCGCCCCGAGGCTTTGGCGATGGGTGCGGCATAGAAATGTTTAAATAAATAAATACATATGCGTTTCTTCCCTTAAAAAGGGTTTGGGCGTCGTTGTGCACTCATTGACTGAGGGGGCCAAACTGGCTGCTAATTCTGGCATTGTGAGTCATTTTTATCCTTGACATCTGTTCTGGGTAAACTGCTTAGAAGCACTATCAAAAGCTGGACCAGTAAGCAGATGGAGGGACAAGGCCTGCGGAAACGAATCAGCGTGGCTTCCGCGAGGGGAGGTCTTGTCTCACTAACCTGTTGACGTTCTTTAAGAGTGTCATCCAGGAAGCGCTCTTCAGTTGGACTAAAGGATACACTGCTTTGGTGCAACTGCACTTGGAATGCGGCGTGCAGTTTTGGTCACCCTGCCTGAAAAAGAGCATTTTTAAGTTGGAAAAAGTACAGAGAAGGGCAGCAAAAGTGATCAGAGGGCTTGGAGCAGCTCCCCTATGTGGGGAGAAAAGGCGAGGATGGAAATAATGCCTGGCGTGGAGAAAGCGGGGAGGGAGACCTTTTTCCCACTCTGCCATAACACGCTCGTCCCATGAAGCTGAAGGATGGGAGGTTTAGGACAGATCACAGGAAGGACTTCTTGGCACAAGCACAAAGTGTGGGATTTGCTACTGCTGGAAGTGGTGACCATCACCAGTGTGGACGGCTTTAAAAGGCAGCTGGACATTCATGGAGGAGAAGGAGGATATCTGAGTGGCTACTGGCCTGGCTGGCCATGAGCTGCCTCCTTCCCCAGAGGCAACCTGCCCGCACACACCAGTGGCTGAGCAGCTGGGCAGGAGGGGGTCTCGCCCCATCCTGCTGGGGGGATCCTGCGGGCAGCTGGTTTGCCATCAAGCTTTGGTAGAGTGGTGACCTCCTCCGGACGTATCACGGATCGTGTCCTTGGGGATGCCACAAACCAAGCAGGAAGGGCGTGAGGCAGCCCAGCTGCTCGCTCCAGTGGGCGCTGTGCACTGCCGCTGCCCTCGCAGGTGCTTCTGCTGCTTGAATGGTAGTGAGCAGGTGCCTGGCAGGAAGGTGGCCAGGGGTGGGAGGACAGGGCGCTTCTATGCGGGGAGCCTGCCGCCCCCCAAGACATTGCAGGGGCCACGAGGGGCTTCCGCATTCCCTGTGCACACGAGTTTTCTGTTTTCCTTCCCTCTTTCATTCCGTATAACGTGGCTACTCTTTCCTCAGTGGGCTGTTTGCGGGGCACCTGGCCCCGTAGGCACATTTTTGCAAGCTCTCTTGTACTTCTGAGGAGCTTCCCCCTGCCCCACCCTGCCCTCCCCGCCCGCAAAGCGTGCTTCTCGCTGGCCCCGTTATGGCTCCCTTTCTGTCAACAGCATGCACCACCCACGTTTGCTAACCGAGGGAGGGAAGGCAGTCGGCACCAAGTGCCCCTCTCTCGGGCAAATCCCAGGACCTGCTCCTCGTCTTTGGGGAATGCTGAAGTTCTAGCAGCACGTGGGTCGGCGGAGCAGCCAGTCGTTCCGCAGCGCTCCGCTCCCATCCTGGGGCCCCCAGAAGCTAAACAGCGGACTGGGACGGAGGTGGCGGCAGAGTTGTAAACACACAGGCGCCAGCATCAGAAGTGTCATGTGGAACGCCGCCTGCCATTCCATATGCCGGGGAGGTTCATTTTGAACTCTTGATAGCAGATTGCAAGACAATTCTGTTTTCCCAGCATATCTATCCTAAAAGAACAAACATCTTATCATTCCCAAGCCGTGGGGGATCGGCTTTTTGAGGCTAAATGAATACAACAGACAGAACAATGTGCAACATGTAACGGGGGAGCTTGGATAGCCAGTACAAGGAGACTCGTCTTGCAAACACGGCGTTATTTTTGTCTGTGAAATGTCGGAGGAGGTACAACTCCGACAGAAGTTCTCCTTTCTGTTCTGCAAATGTTCGCTTCCAAGCAAGAGCCGGCACTGATGAAGAGGAGGGAGCGTCTGAGTTACACAACCCCGGCAGGGCCCACGGTGCTGCTCGCAGGCGGAGAGGAGGAGGGGATGGGCACTCTATGTCACGAGCGTAGTGAGCAGCCGAGGCGTGTGGCAACGTAGCAGGGAGCCAAGCCAGGCTCTTCGGGCCGTGCTCAGCGTGGGAGAGGGGGCCCCAGAGGCCTCGGCCTGTAGCATCGCTGGTAGCGGCGGCGGGGCATCAGTGCATGGACGGAGCCGTGGTGCCGGTCCTGCAGCCCTCTGCCCACTTCAAAACACTGTTGACGACTTAGCAACTTCCTGAGTGTGCGGACACTTGGAGGGCTTTTGCTTACAAGCCAAAGAAAGCAGGTCTTCACCCCCAGGGAGCTTACAGGCCCCATGTGGACGTTGGAGGCACAAACTGGAGAGGTGTGGATGGGAGCAAACAACTGACGGCAGGCTCCATTTCAGTTGCCGACGAAGGAAAATGTGGCTTGGCGAAACCTCGACTGACTCCTGGGAGGCCCTTCCGGGGGCAGAGTGCAGCGAAGGAGCTACCCAGGCCGCCGGGGGCGGGGGGGGGGTAGCATCACTTATATCAAAGTGGCGTGCTGTTTGCTTGCTTGCCTGTTTGCTAATTCCATTTCTACATCGGCCCAAAGGTTCTCTGGGCAGCTGACAATGTTCGCATTAGTCAGGATTGCACAAACAAAACGGAAGCATCTGTGATACGTTGAACTGTGAGAGCAGAAAAGTGAGATGGAGCCAATCCTTGGAGAGCTCCATGATGTGGAAATGGAGCTGGATGTGGAAGCAGCTGGGAAGCAAATGAACGTTTCCGAGGAAGGCGGTGCAAACCGAGCCGTTCACCCTGCCAAGGGAGGCTCGGAGCGCTGCGGCAATGGGGGGGTGGGGGCTTCTTGGTGGTGGCTTCCAAGTTGTGGCACTAAGCTCTGCCTGGTGCAAACACCACCATCTTTTTTGCGTTTGGATTTCCTCTGCTCCCAGGCATTTGATGGCATCGGATGCTTCCCCACATCCATTAAATGTCAGTTATTGTATCTCATTCTAACTGTTCTTAGTTGCTTGAACTGTTTATCAACTGGTTTGTTTGTTTGTTTGTTTGTTTAAGGCTTTTATAGACCATCTTCTGGCGTCTCGGGACGATTTACAGCAAAGCAATAAATAAAATAGGGCACAGCATCCAATAATTCGATATTATCAAATTTTGTCATTTCTGTGAGCTATATCCAGATTTTTGGTTACTGGGGAGTATAGAAACAAAACGAATGAGCAAATATGGGGATACATTTAAAATAAGTGGATGTCCAAGGATTTAAGAAGCGAGCCTATGAATGTATAGGCAGAAATCCCTTTTTGGCTCCTGTAGATGAGGTTTGCTCATGTTCCCTCTCCAGCGAAGGCATTTCTCCAAGTTATGCTGACAAGTGACCCTTGGATCCCCCCCCCCCCACCCTTGGCAGGGCTTGGGGGCTCTCTCTGGTTGCCTGGAGCTCTTCGGCTTGGCTTTCTGAACCACGTTCTCTGATAGTGGCGTGTTTTGTCCTGGATTGCATGAATGCTATTTCCTTGTAGCAGAGTTTTGGATGGATGTTCTTTCCAGCTGCATGGGTCCAGGACTTGTACTTTCCAGGGCAGCCTGCAGTGTAAAAAGCACTTTGCCAATTTTCTCTCAATTAACTAACTTATGGCTGAGCAGCGATTGAAATCTAGACTTCGGACATCCAAAGCTGGCCCTTTCCCTTGAAGAATGCACCAGACAATTTTTCTTTTTTTCTATTTGTGTGCGGGCTCTGAGTTTTCCGTCGTCGTTTCCTCCATATATTCTGCACAGTGAGAAATGTGTGCGGTTCTTCGTCATCACACATATGTGCAGAAGTTGCTGCTTTGCTGGGTGTCGACAGCCTTTGCGTGCCAGAACACCCCGTGATGGATTGTTTGCTGCAGAAACGGCCTCTGAATATTTGGCAGCTCCAAACAGTGGACGGGGGAGGATGAATCTCTGTGTGTACGCGAGTCAGCAGAACTTTTGATGAACTGGCAACTCTGCTGCATGAAGTCCTAAATTACGTTAATGTAATTAAGCAGGGGCAGGCAGTTCATGAGCGGCATCTGCTAAAAGCGCAAGAGCCGTAAAAGCGAGGCTTTGCAGCTTCTCGGAGACTTGTCCCTGCCCGAGAGTAGACCCAGTTGTTAGAAGGAGAGCTTGCTTGAAGCAGAAAGTTTGTCTACAGCTCCAGTTCTCTAGATGGAAAAGCAGTCCGCATGCTTGGAGCTTAGGCCTGGATGGGAAACAGGAAATTATTTTGCTGTGGAGCAAGAGATGAAGAAGAGGGTACTAAGCTGTTCTTCGAACAATGCTGAGGGGAATTCTAAAGCAGAGGCTAGAACTGCGCCCGGGAATATACCTGGCAGAGAACTAATCCTGAGTCACGATATGAGCACAAAAGAACTGTGTTGGATCAGACCAAATCCTGTTTAGGCCGGGCTTTAGGCCTTTCTTCAAGGAGCAAAAGGAGCTGTCTGAGCATTGTACCCAGAAAAGCAAGATATCTAATCCCGCCGCACTGCCTTGCCATAAACAGAACAAAGGGTTCCTCCGTGTCTGGTGGTGAAGACCAAACGACCTCGCTTCATTAGTGGGTAATTGTCAATTGCTATCTTTGTATTTTATGGGTGTACCAGAGTGCCTCCCTAACCCTGTAAGTTCACACATGTAGCCTTTTTGTTTACTTAACTTGGTCAGCCTGTTCAAGGTAACTTTAGTTCAGAAGGCCTGTCAAGAGTATCTAATTAGAATGAAATGTAACTTTTCTTTACGGTGTTGTGACTGTCCAATCACTTTCCTATCCATATCAAAGTATCCAATCACCTTCCTGTGTGTTGTATTCACCCCCTTTTGTGTATTCCATATAACCCTAAGGAAATTAACATGAGGGGTTCCTATCTTGGGCACCCATGGATCCATGTATTCAATTGTAAATAAACCTGTTTGCCTTGACAAGAAACTGATTCCGAGCCATTGTTTTGCGGATCGGTGTGACAGCATTGCAGGAGAGGACTCACGAGATCTCACTCAAGGTGGAGACATACCGTGGACGTGGACGGGCCCAAGGGAGGCTTCCGGGCTGGGAAGACTGCGCTGCTCGGGAAGCCCTGTCTCTGGTGGGGCAGCCGCTCCCCGCTTGGTAAGGTGCTAGCAGCACCTCGGCCTGGCTGCACTGGGCCATCACTGCCGGGGCCACACGTGGACTCCATCCACTCGCACCCTCGGCCTCTTTGGGTCCTGCAATTATTTGTGGGCGGGTTACCAGAACATAAAGATCTCAAAAAAGCTGGGGACTTTGTCATCAAGGTCCGTGGATGTGGAACTTGGATGGACTTGCTATTGGACATGTGTTGCTTTTTTGGACTGGTTAAACCTGGCCCCACATGCCACGGAGACCGCGATGCAGTGTGCAGGGTTCATGCAGAACGCGGAGCGTCCCTGCCTGAGTCCTGCTCTCTGTCCCCTGTCCCGTTTTCTGAGCCGCAGGGATCGCATCGCAACCGGGAAGTGAGTGCTCTCTGCCTCTTTCATCGAGCTGCAGCCATTCCACTGCAGTCTCGTAAGAGGGCGGCTGTGCCTTCTGCAACAAGTCATCGGCCCCACGCTTTCTGAACTGTGCAGCGGTTAAACGCTTGCGGTACCGAGTCCCACTTCTTCAGGGTCTCCTGTCTCAGTTGGTCGGAGCCGGTGTGGGCAGGCCCAAGATCCTGCCACTAAGGGAATTCCAAGTCGTTGAATCTAGCATCGTCACGCAGTCCCGTGTGGATCTTGGAGCCGTAGTCAACCACAGGATGAGCCTCGGGGAGCAGGGCGATGTGTCTGCAGAAAGACAAGTGCAAGGCCAGGTTGCAGCAATGAAATTATTGTTACAGTCACGGCAAGTAATCATTCCACTGCTCTCTCTGCTGGCCCAACTACCCTGGATACTGCGCCCACTTCACAATACCGCCTTAAGGGGATTCAGATAAACTGGGATGAGTTCAGAGCAGCAAGGATGGTCAAGGGGCTAGAAAGAAACTCCTCCAAGGAAAGTTTGAAGGATCTGGGCATGTTTAATCTTGAGAAAAGCAGTCTGAGAGGAAACACAGCACTCTTCAGATAACGAAAGGTTGTCAGAAGAGCCCCACAACCTGTTTTCATCCAGGACTGTCGGACATGAAATTAGAAGCCTAAGTTACAGGATGGAAGTGTTTGGTTGAACATCAAGAAAAACTTTTACAGTCAGAGCACTCGGACAACGGAATCAGCTGCCGCTCCAGGGGATGGCTCTCCATGGCTGGAAGTGTTCAAGCAGAGATTGGGCAGCCATCTGTCAATGATGCCGTAAACTGGATTTCTGCCCTGAGCAAGGGTTGGGCTGCGTGATCCATGAAATGCCTCCTGGCTCTAGGATTCTAGGATTCCTGCTGAGATGATCTGTGTGTCTAAATTTGCCTTTTGCTGGATCCATTAATTCACCTAATCTGTCCCCGCTCTAAATTATGTTAGCCAGTGGCCACCACCAAACCTTCCAGCAGCAGACCCCCGCAAGACAATTCATGTTGCAGGGTTTGCTTCAATGCCTGGGAAAGATTCCAGGCCAACCGATCGTGCACAGTTCTACTCAGAAGTAAGTCCCACTCAGTTCACTGGGGCTTACTCCAGTGAAGTGTCCCCAGGACTCCATCAGGAGAGATCTCCTTTGCAAGCACAGGGAGCAAGGTTGGTTGCCAGTCCCCACATCGTAGCATCTGTGCATTATTTTTGCTTTGTCACACACAATTCCCACCACCTCGCCACCGCCTCCCGGGCAACGCACGCCGATGGCTGCTCTTTCTAACAGCTACCCGTGTCAGACAGATGGGCTCG
The DNA here is from genome assembly GCA_023646645.1 of Varanus salvator macromaculatus. Classification (NCBI taxonomy): domain Eukaryota; kingdom Metazoa; phylum Chordata; class Lepidosauria; order Squamata; family Varanidae; genus Varanus; species Varanus salvator. Next base: position 2,224,077 of record JAIXND010000771.1, on the reverse strand, counting down.
TTACAGGAGATGGGGGCTGCTTCCTCGGGTTTTGGTTGATTAGTCCATCTTCATCACTGAGAGAGCGTTGGAGAGATCGCAGCTGATGAGATCAGATTTTGTACTCTGGCCTGAGCTGAGCTCTTTGGGGCAGCACCCGCACTCTCTCCCTCTTTTTAAACTTGTTCGCAAATGATTTATACTTGCGGGGGAGAGGTGGATTGGCCACATCGGAAAACACCAAATTCTTAGGGTGGCCAAAATAAAAATGGCCATCAAAGAACTCCAAAAAGGGCAGGTTTTAACATGATGGACACAGTGCTATGTAAACAGACTGGGAGAAAAATATTATAACGTCACCTATGAACTTTTGGGGGTTGAGCGGTGGTGCCTGACCAGCAAAAGGGATCTTTAGGTTGTGACTGATGCACAGAAACAGGCAAATCAGGGGGACTGGGAAAGAAAGCAGAGCAAAAAGGCCCGTATAGCAGTGCCTTTACGCCAGTCTGTGTTGGGACCGTGTAGTTCAGGAAAGAATATGTAGAGCGAAAGGGCAAGCCTGCAGCAGCCCGCTCTGGATACAAGGGCAGCCTCCTGCCCACGCTCCCCAGTGGCTCCCCCAGGGGCTTTTTAGCTTAGCAAAATGGTGTGTCAGGGGCGACACAAACGTGGCTTGCAGAATTATGCGTGGTGTGCAGAAAGTGGAGGGGAAAACATTTTTTCTCCTTGTGTAATGCTGGACCCCAGAAGGGGGTCATTCCATGCCTCTCTCTGCGGGGAGATTCAAGGCAGACAAAAGAACTCTGCTCCATGCACAACTCGCCCCAATGGCCACCAATTGAAGGGGGTTTGAAAAATGCACGGGGCGCGAGGCTAGGAATGGCTCCTAGTCATAATGGCTGTACACCTGTGACTATGTGCCTGCATACAGCAGCTGCTGGGGAGCATGGGCAGGAGGCCTCTCGCCCTCGTGTCCTGCTTGGGGCTCTCCTGGGAGTCAGCTGGTTTGCCGGGGTGAACAGAACATGAGACAAGAGTGGCCCCTGAGCTGATGCAGCAGGGCTGGTCTTGAGCTCTCCTCATGCTTAGGTGTACACCAAGCACGCTTTGGTGCCCAACAACGCACAGCTGCAAGCACAAGGATGTTACGGATATATACAGGATTGGTGCCAGCTCCCTTTTGCATGTACAATTACTGGCAAATTCAGTTTGCTGCGGTGAAGCATGAAAAACGGCTCTTCTTTTCTTTATTTTTGCCATTGTGTTGTGGCAAGATTATGACAAATTGCTGCTTGTTTGCATTTGACTGGCACAGACAAGCCGGCCCGGGCTGGTCCTGCTCTTGCACAGCTGTGTTCTCACTAGCACACGCAAGCTACCTTTGGCTGTCAACAGGACCACACACCTGATCCCGTCGGACTGCCCTGGTGGGCATTCCCCACAAGCCAGCATGGAAGCCCTAGCTCCTGACACCGGGGGTGAGGCTTGTCACCAAGAACGGAGACCTGAGCGAAGACGACGCTTGTAGCGTCTTATTCCCTTATCGGAACACAGGGGTTAGGAACCTTGCTTGGGAATGTCGGAGGAGGAAGCCCCCTTTTCCTCCACATCCCGGCTTCAAACATTCTTCCTTTGTGCAGGCTTTGAGTTGAGAAATTGGCTGCCTGGCCGGGCCTGTCCACCAAAGCATTTCCAGCCATGGAATTCTGTACAGTCCACCAAAGCATTTCCCACCAGGGGCACAAGCACTGGCTCTCACCTTGCTTTATTCATGAACAGAAGTGCTTCAAAACAAACAGGAGTGGAGATGATAAATGTTTATTGAATTATATATGGCGCAGGGAGAAAGGCAGGCATCGGTGGTGTCGATGCTGCGGATGAGGAATCTCTCAAAACCTGGGGCCAGCTGATAAAACTGATTTGCAGCAGGTTAAGGCGACCCAAAGGAAACGTTCCCTCATGCAGCACATGTGTAGCATAGGTTGGTCATGCAGCAAAATGACGTGCACAGTGAATTACCTGGGTTCAGGTAGGTCAAAGGCAGGGTTGCTGCCAGACCTGTGGAGGACTGGTCAGTCGGCGATTCTTCACCATCAGGAAAGCAAAAAGAGCCCGAGGCGGTTTTGCTGGTCGTTCAACACTCAACTGGATGCAACATCTCGGAGGGGGTCTTCTGAGATACCTGCCCTCTGGGAAACTCACCCCCCCCCCCCATGCGGTGTGTTTCAACTGCAGTACATACGTTAAGATGGACTTGCTCATCCAGGCCTTCCCTGGCTTGTAAATGGCTGGAATTCATAATATGGTGTCCCTTTGGTGTTATTGTAGCTGATTTTTTCAACATAAATTGTATTGTTACGGTAGTTGAAATTGTTTTTAATAGTGCATTTAAATGTGGCTTTAAATATTCATATATGAATTGCATTGAGATTTTCTTATATTAAGTGGCATGTACGTACTGCAGATAAAAAAAATGTTAAAAATGAATGGCTGACAATCAGGTATCAAGCATCTTTGACTGCCCCAGATTGTGTTGGTGGCCAAATCGACAATAGCCCGTTCTGTCTTGCCACACGCGTGCATTTCCCAGGGGCTTCTGGCTGGCTGTGGCTGGAGACAGAGGAGCACATCCAATGAACCAGAAAGGCAGTGCCAGAAGAACGAGCAATGACTCATGCTTCCTCTCTGGCACCTTGCAAGCGGCAGGAGCAAAGCTAGCGAAGGATCTTGTGATGCCGCAGTCCGCAAAAGCTTCTGCCAGAGCAAATCACGCACCTTTAAGGAGCCACAGGAGGGTTTCTGGCAAGCGCTAATGTGGGGACCCTCTGGAAAGAGCAGTTTGCTTTGTGTGTAAGAGCCCAAAGAGTAAAAAGGTGCCAGGGTTGTGCTTCATCACAGAAGGGGGCGATGCCACGCGTCCCGCATAAACCCCAACGGTCTGTGGGGCCCACGCACTCCAAAAGGTTCTGCGCAGGACTTTGGATACCTTGAACGGGAACCTGCATCAGCACACACAGAGAGCTGTTTAAGCTGCAGTCCTTTGGCCGCTGCCGCTTTCACAGTCCCATCGTCCTCCGGCGACTACTGTGGCCAAAGCCCTCATGCATTTTTAACAGAAAACACAATTAGATCATGATAGACAGGAACGTAAGCACCACAGTAATGGCCGAGAGGCGATTACACACTTCCTCTGTAGCATCCGGCCCCGGCCAACTGTCCAGCAGTGTAATATACAGGGCTAGTTAGCCTGTGATGCATTAGGGCTGCTCTCCTCGCTCTTAGGGCTCCGGCCCCCGGCTTCCTTTTCCCCTCCTGCTGGTGTTTTCAAGTGCTGATGGTGACAAATTGCGCCTTGTTCCATCCATCCCTCGCTGACAGCCTGCCAATGGCAAATCTTCTGCTGATGTTCCAAGGACTGGCTTGGCGGTCACGTTTTATCACGCCCGAAAGCAGCCGTGCCGACCACCGCACTGCTCCCGGCTTGGCCAGCGGCCACGCGCAGCTCGAGCCTGGGAAGGCTTCCGCCGGCCAACTGAGAAGTCACCCAACAGGTTCCGGGGGACCAGAGCCACGTGGGGTCCTCTGTACGGATGCCACGTCCACGTTGATGTTTCAGCAGCTAGAAGCACATTTCAGCCAGGAAGAGCGCGTCCCGCACCACATGTGCCCACTCAGTCCGTGGCCCCGGGTGCGTTTGCTGGGCAACGTCAAGGCCCACCCTTTCCTCCTGGTAGTTCTCGCTCTTTAAGCTGGCCCCGCAGAGGACTGCCCTTCCCATAGAGGACACCCTCAAAGCAAAGGCCAGTAGGAGAGAGTACGTAACTCCTCAAAGGAGCATCTTGCCCAAAGGGATGGGAGGGGAAACACAGGGAGCTGGAACTCCTCCGGGAACCCTCCGTGAATGCGATTAAGAGAGTGAGCACCCGGAGGAGGGCCTTCTCTGCGGTGGCGCCCCATTTATGGAATGCGCTCCCCAGAGAGGCTCGCCTGGCGCCGTCATTATTTGTTTTTCGGCACCAGGCGAAGACCTTTTTATTTAAATCATATTTGAACTGTTAATTTGTCTAATGTTGATATATTGTTAATTTAGACTGTATTTTTAAGGGGTTTTTGCCGAGATGCACCTGGGGGGTGGGTGGGTTGGTTTTTAAATGAAGTTGTATGTTTTTAATTTCATTGTTGTAAGCCTCCCCGAGGCTTTATTGCGATGGGGCGGCATAGAAATGCTTTAATAAAGAAAGAAAGAAATAAACTCAAAAGAAGAGAAACGGCAGGAGGAAGGAAGAGACGGACAAGCCAGCCTGGAAGGACGCGAGACGCAGTGCAAACCGAGCTCTGTTGGTTCCAGAGCGAGTACGTGCACCCGCGTTTGGGCAAAGGAGGCGAGCGTCGCCATCTTGCTGGCTTGCTCCTCCCTCCGAACCCCTTTCCGTGAGTCACCCGCCCTTTCGTATCAACCCCAAGGAAGGGAGCACTGAGTGACCTGCTTCGTGCAAGTGGCTTTGGGAGCCCTTTGGCTGAAGAGGGGGATGAAAGGGGTCACGTGAAGAAAGCAGACAACCCACCTCACTGGTGTTCTGAGCTGGGCTAGCTCAGAAAACGGCACATTTACGGAATTCGCTGCCCTCAGGAGCCCTGACGGCCTCCTTCGCGATGGCCCCGAGGGGGGATCGTGCACGGAGCGGGAGCGGTCCCGCTCAGACCCACTGGCCAGCCGCCTCCGCAAGAACTGTAGAAGAGGCAGGATTGTCACGTGGCAGATCATTATTAATTCTGATGGTTGCTGTTTTTATTAGAAATGTCGTTTATACTCTGCCTTTGTCCCGCGTGTGAGGGACCCGCGGCAGCTTGCGCTTTTCATTTTCACAACAACCCTGTGAGGTAGGTTGGGCTGAGGATGAGCGACTGGCTGCATGGGATCAATCCTTCTGATTTGGTCTTCCTTTTTTGCTTCTGCCTTCGACTCTCCCCCACAGGATCATCTTCTCCGGGGAGTCTGGCCTTCTCAGGATGTGCAATGATAAAGCCTTGAGCTATAGTGACTTTGCTCTCCTTCCCCTCCAGCCTTGTTCCTAATCTCCATGTTGGCTGGGGATAATGGAAATTGTGGCCCATCACATTTGGAGAGTGCCAGACTGGGGAAGGCTGAACTAGCCCACAGAGACCGCCCAGACCACCCAGGCGGGCTGCCTCCCTTACGGCCCCCAGCCACCCAGCCCCTTCCCACTGCCTTCTCGGCCGCTGCTGGCCAGTGCCGTGCAATTTGCCAGCCTCACTTTAGTATTCCAGAAGTGCCTCGTGAGCCTTTTCACAGCAAGCTGCACGATGATTCCTTTCCCCCGCAATCCTCGCTCTTTTTCTCCTGATTAAAATCCGACTGTTTTGTGTCACCCACAGATTCCGGAGGGTCAAGGAGAGGAGGCAGCTGGAGGGATGAGCAGGTGCCTTTCAAAAAGGCTCGGTTTGGTCTGCTCCTCAGTCATCACTGGAATGATCAGCACAGGAAGCGGGAAATGGTTTTCAGCAAAAAAAGAAACCCCAGCCCTCCATCGCTCCATAGCTGCTTGCCAGGGAGAAATCCTATGTTTCGGACTCCAGTTCCTATCAGCCCCACCCAGGAATCCTGGGAGTTTGGGTGCAAATATCTGGAAGACCTCAGGGCAGGGAAGGCTGGAGGTCTGTTCCAAGAAGCAGAGGTCTGGCTCTCTCTTTCTGACCTGAGCCCCGTCCGAGCTGCTTCGTAGGCAATGCCCAGGCAGTCTCTCTGGACCTCATGTGAGTCCAGAACAGCGCTGCACATGCGTCTTTGATGTGGCAAGCAGGAGACAGCATCCTCCGAGTCCCAGCAAGTTTCTAGCCCTTAGGGCAGTAGTGGTGAACCTATGGCACGTGTGCCGCAGTGGGCACGTAGAGCCCTCTCTCGGCACGCGAACCAAGTCGCCCCAGCATCGCCCCAGCAGCCGGGCATCAGATAATAGTGCACATAGGGGCCATGCGCATGCTCAGAAAGGAGTAGTGGCGCCCAGCAATGACATCACGAGCCGCGACTCATTGGCTGCAACTTGTCCGAGCTTTTACATGGCCAGTCAGTGCACGGCCGCTTGGACTGGCTGTGCGGTGTTTTTTCTAAAGTAAAACAGTTTTCAGCTTTTATTACACTGTTGGCACTTTGCGATAAATAAGTGGGTTTTGGGTTGCAGTTTGGGCACTCGGTCTCTCAAAGATTCACCGTCATCGGGTTAGGGTTAGAAAAATGAGGTGTCCCAGCATGATTTTGCTGGTTGGAATGTGTTTAGAATGGGCAGAAATGTTGAGCTGTGCAGAAAAAGCTACTCAAGGAGGGCTTTTTCAAAATCACCCCTTACAATGGTATTTTACCCCTGCATTAGGGTTAGGGGCGTGCACCAGGGTCAGGTCAGGCCAATGGTGGCAAACCTGTGGCATGCATGCCACAGCAAGCACACAGAGCCCTCTCTGTCGGCATGCTAGCCAGTCACCCCAGCATCGTTCCAGCAGCCGAGCATCAGATGACAGCGCACATAGGGGCCATGCGCATGCTTGGAAAGGAGTAGTGGTGCCAGGCGATGACATTGCAAGCCGCAACACATCAGCCACAACTAATCTGAGCTTTCACATGGCCGGTCAGTGCGCTGCCAAGGATATATATATATATATATTTGCTTGGACTGGCTGTGAGTTGTTTTTCTAAACTAAAACCTCAGTTTTCAGCTTTTACTGCAGTGTTGGCACTTTGAGATAAATAAGCGGGTTTTGGGTTGTAGTTTGGGCACTCGGTCTCTCAAAGGTTCACCATCACTGCCTTAGGGAATGTGGAAATGTTTGGTCCGTGCCGGTCAAAACCTCGAGGTGGGCTCAGATGCCCAGCTTCCAGCAGCCATGCCGGGGAGCGTCTGGACTTGGCCGGCTCCTTGCTTCTTTCTGGGTCTCATGGAGGCAAAGCAGAACAGCTGCACACATGTCCCCAGTGCGAAAGAAAGCGCACCTTCTGGCGGTCAGTGCCAACTGAGCATGCATTCAGCACATGGAGGAAGGCGCTTCTAGTGCCCTGGGTGAGAATCCCCCCTTCCCCTTCCCCAAAAGAGCCAGACCGGGTCCCAGCCTGCAAGCAGGACCACTTGTCCTGTGTGTTCCCAGGGTGGATTAAGAGTGAGAATACAGGTGGAGATGGAGGTGGCTGGTTTTCTCACCTTGCGGTGGGCAGGGAACGTTCTGATCCCAGGCAGTCCAGACCCCAGGCTCAAACTTCCCCCTCTGGATCACAACAGAAAGTGTGCCTGAGCCACACCTGTGCAGAAAGGAGTGGCAATTACTCTGGCTTGGAGCCGCTCTCTCTCACCTGTCCTCGAGATGCACCTGCCCAGGGAAGCAGGGCAGTGCCTGAGCCCCATCAGCTCCTCCCCTGAAAGGCTCTTGTTTCTGACAGTTTAGGGCAGCCTTCTGGAAACTAGTGCCTTCCAGATGTGCCGGACTGCAGGGTCATTGCTGGGGAGAATGGGAGTTGCTGGCTGGGGAGAATGGGAGTTGCAGGCCGGCTCCAGGCTGGGGAAGGCTGCCTTAGATGACCCGTGCGTTGGATTTCTTCTTATGAAAGCTACTGCCAGAGAAGTCCTTAACCACCAGTAAAAGAGAGCTTTATCAGTAATCTGAAGTGTCTCTAACCATCAGCTGAAACGCTCATCAAGCCCTCTCTGGAGGAAACAGGAAAGGGAGACAAAGGCTCTCCTGCCAGACATCTCCATTCCTCCGCAGCAAGAGGCAAGCACCATCTGGACCATAGGTGGGGCTGCCATGTTCCGTATGCCGCACTGATGAGGTTTTGTACAACAGGAAGCGGACTTCTCCAACCCGCAGGTATTTTGCCGAATTGCATAGTTAATCTGCTGTTCCGCACCACGCATTTGGCTTTTTCTGGTCATCGTCGTGGGACGCTGCTGAAAACATCCCCCTCTGCCCCCAGTGGGAATCTTGTGCCGCCACCTCTCTGGCCTCCCCGATTTCAGAACGCCTTGGCCACACGCTTTCAAACAGACTTTTTTGGCCACAGGGACTAGAAACTTTTTCTCCTTTTTAAGTGGTTCAGCAAAGCTGTTTGGCCACTGTTTGGGGAGGGTGTGTCTCTGAAGAGCGGTCTCTCAACGCTTAAAATAGCTGCATTAATTATGCTAATAAAAGCTTCCGCTTTTGGGAAGCAAGTGCTGCAGCTGTCCTGTGGGCCACACAGGCGCACAGCTGTGGTGCTGAAGCTGGGGGCAGACCAACCCCCTCCCGGCCTTCTCAGCCTGGCAGTCACAAGGACCCCCGTCCTGCCAGCCTGCATCAGACATGCCACCCCGCTTTCAACAGCCAGGGATCCGGGGACTGCTGGGCTTCGCAGGATGCCGGCTCCAGTGAGCTTGCTGCTTCGAATTCCACCATGGGATGGGCTCAGGGCAGGGCCAGGGCTGGACGTCTGGCAGCCCAGTCCTGCAAGGAGATAGCCAAGCAGGGGCCGGTGGCCAGTGCAAGCCCTCTCTCCTGCGCCCAAGCACCAGATGAAGTAGCCGGTGTTCTGAGGGCGATAAGCACCTCCGTCGTGTGTGCCGATCAGCTCCTCCGGAGGACCACCCCACACTGGAAGATTGTGCATCACAATTGCATGGAAGCGTTTTGTTCTGGCTCACCACGGGCGCTGTTTTGGCGACCAAAGCCAGAGGCTGGTGAGAAAGTGGTCCCAGGCTTGGCACAGCCAGTTTGTCCAAGGAGTGGCTCCCAAAGATGAAGCTGTCAAGTGGCCCACCAAGGGCCAGAATCATTCCTTCCGGAGCCCCAAATCCCTGGGAAGCCACCTACCACCCCCCCTCCCCACTGCTGCCCATGAGCATTTGCTGATGAGCTCTGTTGCATCTGGATCTGCCCCCGCCCCCGCCCATGGCGGACTTTTTGCTGCACCCGCATCCCAAATCTATCTGCCTGAGCTTTTTCCCTGAAATAAAATGCTCTCTTCCCCCTTTCTGTGCATCCCCTTTTGGAGGCAGGGATGTCCTTTAGGGATGCGCGGACAGACCCGCCAGCATCCCAAGTTAGCGTCTGCACATTTGTGCTTGGTGGCTGTTCCTGTGCCCCAGAGCCGCTTGGTCGCCAGCTTCACCCCGATGGTCACACAGAGATCTTGCTCAAAACCCTTTTCCTTCTCGTTGAACATCAGGGCTCAGCCGCCTGACCAAAATGCCTTTCACCGCACATCGGAAGGCCAAGCCCGGGTTTCGCTCCGAAGTCAAATTTGGCTAGTGAAGACAGTTTGGTGCAGCAGGCAGAGTGCTAGGTTGGAAGAGGAGGCAAGCCTGTTGAGGCTGGGTGGCCAGGTGCTCTGCTTTAGAGAGAACAGTCCTCTGAAGTGAAGAAGTAGACTGACACGGTCCGGTTGGTAGCCACGGATCATCCACTCCAGAACAGAGCCAGAAGGAAAAGCAGCGTTGGCAGCCTTGTTGCCCAGACTTCCAAGTTCAAAGCACTCCTGGGGTAGCACAAATGATCGATGGGGCAACCAAGGGGAGCCAGGTGGCCTCCTTTACAGTCCTCTCCTTGGAGATCTGTCAGAGGACAGGTCTCGGTTTTGAAGGTGTTCTCTCTGTGAAGGTGTATCTGGTCCCAAACCAGCTGAAAGAGGACACTGCCCATCCTCTCCTGGAGAGCAGGCCAGCACGGCTCCCGGGGCCACCCGGACACCGCCCTCCGCACGGTGGTGAGCAGCATTGCGTTCTGTTTCAGCTACACTTGCTATTTTCCACATTGGCATCTCCCCACTGAATTAGCATCCGCAAATGCCACGCAGAAGGAGTGTCCTCATCTGGCGAGCTGTCCTCTGATTTGGCAACACGTGGCCTATTTTGACGGGGATAATCAAGAGAGCCAGAAGGAAAGGCTGGACGGCTAAGTACAAAGTTGCTTAAGGACTGGGGCTGGCCCTCCCCTCCCCTCGCCTCGCCTCCCCACCCTGCCTGCCCTCCCCTCGCCTCCCCTCCCCTCCCCACCCTGCCTGCCCTCCCCTCCCCTCGCCTCCCCATCCTGCCTGCCCTCCCCTCCCCTCGCCTCGCCTCCCCTCCCCTCCCCTCCCCTCCCCACCCTGCCTGCCTGCCTGCCAACCCACTTAGCAAATTCCTGTTGTGCTCCTTAGTCATTTGCTTGCGTGCCCAAGGGAAAGTGGGTCAGAGATGGCTCTGAACCGGTTTCGTGGGGCGCCCCAGCTGGCTTCTCGGCTCTGGTGGCACCTTCAGAAACGCATAAATGGCACGACTGTTTCCTCCCCTTTCTGATGCGTTTCAGGAATGTGACCCAGGGCTGGCCGTCTCTCTCTGCAGAAGAAGAAGGGATGAACCAGGGAAGGCCTGGAAAGAGCCACAGATGGGCTACCAGTTGTTGCCACTGCCCTGAGCAAGGAGCCCTGGAGGCAGCGGTGGGAGTGCAGCACCCCCAAACCCCGGAGGGGCCGGAGGGGCTGCTCTGCAGCAGAACCACGCTCGTTGCGGGCGCCTGCCGGAAATGAGAAAGAAAGGCTCGGTCATGAAATGTGGACCGACTGCACACCGGATGTGGAGCAGGGAAAGTTATGTGAGAGGGGCGTGCGCATGGCAGGTGGCATCTCCAGGTAGCGGGGGAAGCATGCCAGGTGTGCATGAAAGAAGCCGGGAGCCGGAGAGCCTTTGCTCGAGCAGGGATGGAGCTCCACGCCGGCCCGGATCCAGCCTGCTTGAGGGGCCCTGCGGGCAGCCAGTTCGCCAGGGTGCTGGATGGATCCGGCATGGCTCTCCTCATGCGCTTACGGCCTTGCAATGGTGTGCTTTTAATTCGGGCATTCCAGTGAGGAGGGTGAGTCAGGGATCAAGGAGGGGCCACGGTGGGATCGGTGACCTAAATATTTTAGCAGATGCCTTGGGAAGGCAGGAACAGAAATGAGAACACTCCTCCGAAATCCGTCCGGTGCCTCCCTGGCTGCACCTCCACAGGGAAACCAGATGCTGCTCAGAACCCTGTGCAATTTTGCAGGAGGCCGCCAGGGTGGTGGCAGGTTGGGGGGCTGCAGCTTTCCATGGGCCGGTTGCCATCCAGCATCTTAGAAACATAGACAGAGCCAGGCAGAAGGGGCCTCCCGGGCCATCTAGTCTGACCCCTGGCTCCGGCTGGCTCCGCTCACGACATGCCCACCATGTGCATGTCCAGCCTGTCCTTGAACACCTGCACCGATGGGGCCTCAACCTCCTCCCGTGGAAGCCCATTCCACGCCCTCGGGGTCCTGACTGTCGCAAAGTGCTTCCTGGCATCCAAATTGAACCTTGGCTCCCTGGGTTCAAACAGCAGGAGAACTGAGGTTTCAGCAACAATCCATGGCTCATCCACAACCCCCCAGTCAACCCATCCCCAACCCGCAAGTGTGAGCTCAGTTGTCCAAACCCAGGCGATCAAGGCAGGCAGGAGAGGGGAACAGTCACAGGGCAAAGCTGCCGGTAAAGGAAGCAGCCGTTTTGCTCCCGTTGCTTCCCAACCGCACCCCACACCTTCTTCCGACCCGCTTTGCCGAGAAGCAGCAGCAGCAGCTAGAGCCCACAAGGTCAAGTGGGAGCATTTGAACTGGGACCAAAAATCTCTGCACCACCCTCACAGGTAACATGGGGCGTCCTGCCAGGTGAGTTTGCACAGAACTGCAGCCGCATCACTCGGCTTCACGCTGGGCCCTGCTCACAGCTCGTCTGGTCCAACATCCCATCATCTGTCAAGACTGAGACCTTTCGCCCAAAGGCTTGGCGGCTGGCCACGAGAGCTGGAAACAGGCTGGTGTGCGGGGCCCCACTTGTCGCCGGATGCAGCTCCTGCACTGCTCCAAGGTGATTCCTTGACTGCTCCCAGCAGAAGGAAAGGGGGTGGAGGATTCCGGGAACTGTGGTCCTACACAGCCGCAAAGAAAGCCCAAGAGGGTGCACATGGGCCCAGGCAGATGGGCACACCCAGCTGGGCATTTGGCTGGTTAATCCAGGTGGCCAGCCACGCACAACACACACTCCACATTTGGAGAGCTCTCTCTTGCACACGTGCACACGCGCTGAGCTGATCACCCCCTGCCATTTCTAATTACTCGCCCCTAATAACATTTTGCATTAAGGAGGAGGGGGCGTTGGGGGCGGGCTTTGATCTTGACGGCTCCTGCCACCCTTGCTGGGGGAGCAAATGCAGGCGCCTTTAGAAGAATACCGAGCGAGCGCAGCTGCGTCGATTCGGCTGCTGATAGCTCTTTGCTGGAATAAATCCGCAAGCGCATATTGCAGAGCGTGGCTTGGGCCGTTGCTCATTTCTTGGAGGTTAAAGCAGGAGGCGTGGCGAGCCCAGCGCAGCGAAACGGTGATTCTGTTAGAACCAGCCCGTCTGCTCTTTCTTAAACCAGCCTCTCCAGCATCCCAGAATCTGGCATGTCCTCTCTCTGGGTTGGGTGGTCGCTTCCCCCCTCACATTCAGAAGAAGAGCCCAGAAAGCATTTTTGCACAACTTGGCTCCCCCAGTGTTATTTTGGGCTTTAAGGCGGCTTTCGGGACCCTGTTTTAATTCGGTTGTTCTGGCTTGCAACTGTTTGTGAACTGCTCTGGTTTGCTTCAGAAAGACAGGATAGGAAAATAAATGAATACATTCGCATTCGCAAGTGCCAGCATTCCTGAGCATTGGCGATCATGGGCCGGGCTGGTGGGAGTCAGTCCGGAATGCCTGCAGAAGGCTGCCCTGGCCGCTTCTGACTCAGTGTGCAGAGATCCAGGGGATCCCACCTCAAGCAGAGCCACCACAGGCTGCCCAGGCCCCAAGCCTGCCTGGAAATCCCTCCCTCACATACCCCCCCCCCCACACACACCACCGTGGAAACTGGAGACTGACTGTGAAGACAGAAATGGCACTCCATTCATGCTTAGCAGTACTCTTGCCATCATTAGTTTTTCATTTGCCCTTGTTCTGTGCAAGCGCTTCCTGCCACAAATCAATTCTTATTTCATTGTATCTTGGAGAAAGGGATTCCCAGATGAAATGGGCGTTGGGAGTGAGAAGGTCGGCCGTTTTGGACAATCGTTTTCAGGGACTGCTGGCTGCATCCCAGACAATTCGGAATCGAAATGTGAAACAAATTACAGAGGGATTGTGGAGGATGGGCTAGGTCAAGATTCTGAGATGAAGGGGCTAGAGGTGGTTATCTCAAGGCCAAGCCAGGCAGTTTCTGGGAATGACCAAGATACACCAAGTGGGAGGGGTCTCTGAGGATGAGGAATTATCGGATGCAGAGCAGCCCTCCCTGCCCTCCACCCCATGGCAAGGCCCAACTGAATGAGCAGCATCTGGAGAGGAGGCATGCTCGCTTGCGGAAAGCCCCCCTCCCCGAGCGGATTGGGCCCAGGCATGCTCACAAGGAGAGTTCCTGGAAGTAAACACTAGATTGGGTCAACAAACCACTCTGTGCATGCTGAGGGATCCATTCTGGGTGACTTGTACTTGGGAGCAATAAAGCGTCTTGGCCTGGCACTGAAATGAGAGCAGTGACGGCCCTCGGTGCACCTTTCTGGTGAGCTATTCCAGAGACGAGGGGCAGCCACCAAGAAGGCCTGTCTTCTAGCTGCCACCCCTTCTCCTCCCTGGGCAATGGCTCCCGGAGAAGAACCTCCCGACTTGATCTTAGCAGACAGGCAGGGCCGTTCGGGAGAAGGTGGTCCTCAGGACCCTGTGGCCCAAGCCATGTGGGGCTTTCTGTGCAAGCACAAGCACTTTAAATTGGCCCTGGACTTCTGTGGAAAGCCAGTATCAATGGTATTAAACTGGGACAATATGGGCCCGTGGGCTGGTTCGTGTTAACCATTGCATGGCCCGATCTGAATCCGCTGGGGCATCTTCAAAGGCAGCCCCATGCAAAGCACATTGCAGTAGTCCAACCTGGATGTTACCAAGGTGAGTGTTTCATCTCGAGACCTGTCTGCCTATCCCTCCGGGCTTTTAATTCTACCAGGCATCGTTTGCTTTTGATATTTCTGCATCTTTATGTCCAAGTGATGCAGATCCGCCTCTTAGAAAGAAAAGGAAGAAAGCATAGAAACAGAGTGAGTCAGAAGGGGCCTCCTGACCCCCGGCTCCAGCCGGCTCTGCTCATGACATGCCCACCATGCGCATGTCCAGCCTGTCCTTGAACACCCTCGCCGATGGGGCTTCAACCTCCTCCCATGGAAGCCCATTCCGTACCTTTGGGGTCCCAACCGTCAGGGCGTGGAGCCAGCCACAAACAGGGCAGGGTCAAAAGCATAGCATGACTTTCATCTCCTTCATCTCAACAGGCAAAGCTCTCTGACCACTTTACAAAGATTAAAACCTGAAAATGACATTGTGGAATCCATATACATTCAAGCATATAAACACACAATACAGAAATGTACACACGCACGCACACGTCAAACAATGCTGAACAATTAACAGCAAGCACAGTTCACGAATTCATCGCAACCTCCTCATATGCCACCAAATGCCCAAGAGAAGAAGGTCTTAACCTGGCACTGAAAAGATCACAAAGTTGGTTCCAGGTGGACCTCACTGAGGAGATCACGTCTTATTTGGGGCCACCACAGAAAAGACCCTCTGCCTCATTGCTGCCTTCCAAGCCTCCTTTGAAGAAGGCATGTGGAGCGGGGCCTCAGATGGCAAATTTAGGATACAGGTCTGATTCTAGCAGACAAGAACCGTAACGCCTTAGCTTGAAGCCTTATGATGAGGAGACAAACTGCCCAGATGCTACCAAAGGACTGTAGTGAAGAGAAGGGAGGCATAGGAAGCCTGCGGGACTGGACTGGGACCAGAGGAAAGTCAGACTGCGCACCTCGCTGGAGGTTTCCTGCCATGCGGGATAAAAACCAGGAATTCTCACTTTGCCTTTAGGCAATATGATGCCTCAATTGTTCTGCCTTAGCCCTTCACAATGGGCCCTGTATGAGGACTTCAGTGTTCTTTAAAAGCTCCCCCAGCTTTCCACCTTTAGGCTCATGCCCTGAGCTTCCATCAGCACGAGCACCGTTCTTGCAGCCAAATAGGCCAGAACAGTGTGCCTTGAACCAGGAATAGTCTGTGCCGAACGCACGCCTGTGCTTTGCCCCAGCTATGCACCCTCTCCCAACTCAGTTTTATGAAAGTCTTCTTATCGCATGCAGATTTACCGCATGGGGACGGGGAAATGTTGCATCTCACCACCTCACCTCTTCCCCCTTCCTGACGGTCAGAGCACCGTCTCCCCAGCTCCTAAGTGTGCCCCCCCCCATTGAGCCTTGGCCACGGGAACCTGCCAGCGAGCATCGGATCCCTTCTGACAAACTGCACCAGCGGCGGCAGCATCAATGAAGCGTTGTCATGAAAGGAAAACAGCAAACAAGCAAAGCCCACAGAGCTAAATATAGACTTGAAAACCGGCTCTCACCTGCTTGCTGTTTCTTACCTAGGGCAATCCTTACACCTGGGCTGTGCAGCTGGGATGACCCAGAAGGAATGCTCGGGAACGTTCTCATGCCTTGGGATGGAAGTGGTGAGACCCTGCGAGCCACGCAGCATCCTCAAGGGAAGAGACAGGGCTGCCTGGAAGCACGGGCTGGCTTGAAGTAGCCGGGCAGGTCTGGCATGGCCAGGCATTAATCGGTTGCTTTGTCCCACCCTGCCTCCCTGGCATGTCTTCGTGCCTGCTGGCCTCTTCCATAAGCAGCCAAGGATGGCGTGTGAAGGTCCGGGTCCTGGCGGGGTGGAGGGGTGCTGAGGCACAGACGCACACTGCCCCGGAGGGGAGAAGCAGAAGTCCGGCGGGGCTCCCATGGGGAGGTCGTTCCAGAGGCAGGCAATGCCCAAGGCCTGGACTGAGGAGCCTGGGATGCAGCTGCTGGGAGCAGCAGAGTACGAACATTGCTCCAGCGGGATCGGAGCAGCAGTCCAGTCGCCCCGGTGCCCTGTTTCTCTTGGGAGCCCTCAAGGAAGGCCTGGAGCAGGCAGCCTGCCCCTCTCTCTCGCGTGCCGTGCTAGCGCTTGGCAAGGACCACCTGCTCTGTCTCTGGTTCGGTTGCATCTGCACACACGATGGGGGAACCCCTTCTACCTCGGTTGCTTTTACCTGTTTGTTTGTTTATTCATTTGATTTAGAGCCTGACTTTTCCAGCAAGAAACTGAAGACAGCTTACATAATCCTCCTCCTCCTCGATGTTGTTTTATCCTCACACCCTGGGAGGTAGGTGAGGGTCCACAACCAGCCCAAATTCACCCAGCAGACTGGACTGAGGGCTGAGAGAAGAACCTGGATCTCCCAAATCCCAGTCCAGCACCCAGGCCACTGCACCAGACTGCCTGTCTGCAGGAGGACAATATTCAACCCAATGGGCCCGTGCACCAGACAGGGTAAAGGGAAGCTTCTTGTAATAGTTAGAGGCAATCCTATGCATGTTAAGACAGAAAAAAGAAGGGATGCTGTGAGTTGTAGGACTTCTCCCTTTCTCAACATGCATAGGATCGTGCCTTGAGAGGCTTTTATGCACGGTGTTCCTATTCTCCCAGTAAGTAGTTGTGGATGTTCTAGCAAGTTGTCCAATGGTTCATAACTGGGGCTTTTGAAGCTCTTTCAGGCTGAACACTAAATCCAAAGGGGGACAGGACCAAAGACCAAAGTGGGGGGGGAGCCAAAAAATGTCCTTTCCTGTCAGAAAAGAAGCCTTACAACAGACATGCAATCCTTTCAGAATGCGATTGGAAGAAATGCGGAAAAGCTGAGACATGCCCA
>JAIXND010000771.1:2190020-2202285 GCA_023646645.1 Varanus salvator macromaculatus | reverse complement strand
TCCCTGCTCTGGCACGCCACTGCAAAGCCAGGTGGCCAGGGGGTGGGACTGGGACCCCTCCTCTCTTCCCTCCACCTGGCAGTGGGAAGAGGTGGTGGGAGGGAGGGTCCGGACCCTCCCAGCAAGCCTGAGAGGTTCCCTTGACCTCCTGGCTCAGGTGGGCGGGGTGGGCTAGCCAGGTCCAGTCAGCCCCTGTGATGCATTTGAAGGGAGAATCCCATCCCCAGATCCCGTCCTTGGTGCTCCGTGGCAAAGCACCCCCTTTTCCGTTGTGGGGGAAGGGCCTTGGACTGAGAGCGCTGTGCTGGGGAAACAATTCTGCTTCATTTGTGAGAACCGGGGAGGGCGATGCTGGGGTCATCCGACTGCCCACTCTCAGCGGGAATGTTAAGGGCTGTGCTAAATGGGATTTATTTGAGGCACTGCAACGAGTGGGTGCGGTGGGGATGCAGCCTGAAGCAGTGGGACTGGCTTGCATGGTGTCTGCTGAGCAGAGCAGCGGCCTGGGGAGGCGGCCGGCCTGGGAGTGCATGGAAGGGCAGAGGGCAAGAGATATGTCATGCTTGGCGTGAGATCCTTCATCCCCACAGAAGCCAGAGATGGAGATGTTTCCCAAATGCGCCTCGACAGGGTGGCAGCCCCGAGAGGGAGGGAGAGGGATTTCCCATTGCCAAGGGCCAGGGGGTGAGACTTCCTCATTTCCCCCCCTCCCCGCAAGGCTGGCCAGGTGGGGGCTGCACCCTGAAGCTTCCCAGCCTCGGTAGGAGCAGCTGTGCTTCTTCCCTCCCTCCACAGCCTGAACTTTCCAAGAATCTGGAGAGCGTTGGCTGAGCTGGCCTCTGCGTTCCAGCAGGCTCTCCGGACATCCTTCTCAGCCCTCCTGGCCTCCAGATTAGCTGGGCTAGGACCCTCAACATTGCAGAGGATTATGGGAGTGGTAGTCCAACACATTGGGAGCACATGGGCCAGAGATGGGTGGTGTAATACAATGCATCTATCCTTCAGCTGATGGTGCCGGGGGGTGGGAGCAGAGGGGATGGCTGGGGTGGGCACCCGAGCACTGCAGGAGGCCAGCCCAACAGCTCTAGGCTTGCAGTTCTGCTGAAGTTCAGAGCCCCTCGATTTGGCCAGGGTGCCCCACTGTTTCTCTTCCCCAGCCCAAGCCGGCCTTCTTCGTCCCTCCTTCCTCCCCTCCCCTCCCCTCCCCCCTGCTTTTCATCCAGCTCCTTGGCCAGCCCCAGAGGATCTGGGGCAGGCGGAAGCAGAGAGCACCCCTTTGGGAGGCACCCCATGCAGCTGGAGACCTCTCTCCCAGCACCCACCTCCACCCAGGCTCTTCCTCACTCACTTCCCGGCAGCTCTGCTTCCTCCGGCCAGACTATTGAGCTGTGCTTGTGCTTTCTGAGCCTTGGACAGCTCTCCTCTCCCGGTCTCTGAGCTCTCTCCCCTCCTGCCAGGGAGCTGAGCTGGCCAGGAGACAGTGGTGAAGTCCTGAAGCAGCCTGCTTAGCTATTCATCAATCGATCGAGCAAATCGAAGCTGCAGGATGGAGTTCTCTCGCCCTGACGCTCCTGGGTGAGGTGAGGCCTTCCTGCTCGGCTCCCGGGATCCCATTGTCACGGCTCTGATCCGACTGGGAAAACCCATCACTAGCCTGTCCCTGCAGCCCCGGCCTCGCTGGCCAGCTCCATTCTCATTCAAAGCGGCAGGCCAGCCGGCCGGTCATGTCCCCGGCTTCCCCCTCCCATTCACGGCTCCAGCCTGTTCTTATCACAGCTGCTGACATGGGGAATCGACAAGGGAGCCCAGTGTGATGCGCTCTTCATAGAGAAATGCGGCCTCAGTGGATTTCATCATTTCGCAACATTGCGTAAATCAGACTTTCCCTCACACCAGGGATGCCACGTGCATCGCTCACAGAGGGGGCTGCCACGGTCCCTTTTGTGCTGTTCGCCACGGAGGATTTTCGTGGTTTTGTGCTTGGCCGTTTGGGCATCAGCCCCGGCCCCGGTGCGAGCCACTCGACAGTCGTGGCTTCGTGAAGTGCGGCCTGCCGGTCGTGAATGGAGGACGTGTGCTAATTGCCCGCTCAAGGGGAGTGTGGAAATTCTGAGAGCGCATGCTAATTCAGGCAGGCATGGATGAATATGGGGGGCTTCACTGGAGCTGGGCGGGCAGGAACCGAGACCCAAACGGTTTGGGATGCCCCAATTCCCAGCCATGGGAGAGCAACGTGTCTTGAAGGGACGGGACGGGACGGGACGGGACGGGACGGGACGGGACGGGACGGGACGGGACAGAGGCTGCATTTGAATATGCCCCAACCAGTCCAGTGGAGCACGTGTAGGTTTTGGCTCCGCAAACTGGAGATTGGATGGGAGGAGCTGGAGGAGAGAAAGCAGACACTGCAGGTTCCCCCAAGAAAGAAACCGCCAACCGCCAATTCCCTCTTCCCTGTGGATTGTTCCCAAAGTCCCCACATGCATCACTCTGCAGATATGCCCTTCCAAGGAGCCGGGCATTCAGTGGGAGACCTTAGGAGTTCAGAAAACCGCAGCATCCAGGCAAGATTAAGCTCTTGGTCAGCTCAAAATCTGAGCAGTACGTCAGTGTGAATTCTGAGATGCTGAGAACTGACTCAGTTTGACCGCTGGGCCTTCCTCGGCCTTCCCGGGCTTCTCTTTATTGCTGTGGCACCATGTGCTATGCAGAACAACATGGGCGGGCTCTTGGGTTGAGGGCAGCCCCCCAGCCAATCACTGCAGCCCGTGGGGCACTCGGCAACTCTCGCCCCTGTCCCAGGTGAGAAGCAAAGCCAAGCGTGGCAGCCTCATGTGGCTGGCAGTGTTGGACTTATGCCGGATCATGACTTGTCTGGGTCTTTGGGTTACTTGTGGCTTGTGGCACTCCTATGAGGTACCTGGAGGAGGGAAGACCATGGCCACCATCCAGGCCTGCCCTGTAGCTGAGCAGGGAAGTTCTGGTCCTGGGTTTTTCACCTCCAGATGCCCCAAGATTCATGTAAAGTAGGACCTCTTAGAAACATAGAAAAAGAGTGAGTCAGAAGGGGTCTCCCGGGCCATCTAGTCTGACCCTGGTTCCAGCCAGCTCCACTCACGACATGCCCACCATGTGCATGTCCAGCCTATCTTTGAACACCCTCACCGATGGGGCCTCAACGACCTCCCGTGGAAGCCCACTCCAGACCCTCGGGGTCCTGACTGTCACGAAGTGCTTCCTGGCATCCAAACTGAACCTTGGTTCCCTGAGCTTGGCTCCCTTGGAGCACGTCCTGCCTTCCTCTGCAGGGGAGAACAGGCCTCTCCCCATCTCCGTGTGACACCCCTCACATCCCTGTATGTTGCCAACAGATCCCCTCTGAGTCTCCTCTTCTCCAGGCTGAAGAGACCCAGTTCCCTCAGTCTCGCCTCATACGGCTTCCCCTGCAAACCGGCCACCATCCTTGTGGCCCTACGCTGCACCGATTCCAACCTGGCTATATCTTTCCTGTAACGTGGAGTCCAGAAATGAGCACAATACTCCAGCTGCGGGTGCACCAGAGTTGTATAGAGTGGCAGGGATACCTCTCTCGCTCGCGAAGCCATGCTTCTGGCTTTGCATCCGAGGGTGGCGTTTGCCCTCTTGACCGCCGTGTCACACTGCTGGCTCAGACTCTTGCACAGGTCCTCTCTAAAGGACATCCACCAATGCTCCACGGTTATGTGCCATGATATCCCGGTGGAGAAACTGAGGAGTTTTGGGAGACACCAAAGCACTGTCCGGTGGATTAGGGCATGGTTGACTGACTGAAGGCAGAGGGTAACCATTAGTGGGGAATCATCAGGATGGCGGCCAGTGACAAGCGGGGTTCCCCAGGGCTCTGTCCTGGGGCCGATCCTGTTTAATCTTTTCATCAATGCCATGGAAGAAGGGGTGAACAGTCTGCTGATCAAATTCGCAGATGACACTAAAACTGGAGCAGTGGCCACAACGGAAGAGCAGGTATTCCAGATCCAAAAGGATCTGGACAGACTATGGAAGTGGGCAGGAGACCACAGGATGGCGTTCAATGTGGATAAGCACAAGGTCTTGCCCTTGGGGCATAGGAATAGCTGTCATAAGTACAGGTTAGGTGACAAGTGGCTGGAGAGCAGCACTTGTGAAAGGGACCTTGGGGTGTTGGTTGACTGCAGGCTGAACATGAGTCAGCCGTGTGATGCGGTGGTCAAGAGGGCAAATGCCACCCTTGGTTGCATAGCCAGAAGTGTGGCTTCTAGATCAAGAGAGGTATTACTACCACTCTACATGACTCTGGTGCGCCCGCAACTGGAGTATTGTGTTCAGTTTTGGGCCCCTCATTACAGAAAGGATATAGCCAGGTTGGAGTCAGTGCAGCGTAGGGCCACAAGGTTGGTGGCCGGTTTGCAGGGGATGCCGTATGAGGTGAGACTGAGGGAACTGGGTCTCTTCAGCCTGGAGAAGAGGAGACTCCAAAGGGACCTGTTGGCGATACACAGGTATGTGAGGGGGTGTCACGCGGAGGTGGGCAGAGACCTGTTCTCCCCTGCAGAGGAAGGCAGGATGCGCTCCAACGGAGCTAAGCTCAGGGAACCAAGGTTCAATTTGGATGCCAGGAAGCATTCCTGACAGTCAGGACCCTGAGGGTGTGGAGTGGGCTTCCCCGGGAGGAGGTTGAGGCCCCTTCGGTGAGGATGTTCTAAGATAGGCTGGACATGCACATGGCGGGCATGTTGTGAGCGGAGCCGGCTGGTGCCGGATGTCAGACCAGATGGCCTGGGAGGCCCCTTCCGACTCGCTCTGTTTCTCTGTTTCTATGTTATTCCAGCAGGGTCTGTGCCAGAGATCATCCACAGAGTATGTCCCTGTGTTAAATTGTGGGACAAGGGAACTCCTTTTGAATGTTTGGTGTCAGGCACCAAAAGCCCATGAAGCTGGGCCCCAGGAGCAGAGAAAAGGACAGGGGCCCCAGCAGGAAAAGACGGTGAGTCCTGGCCTGCAGCTCATGTGGGGAGGGCTCATCTTCCCCAGGTGCATCAGCCAAAATCGACAGACACAAAGCGGAACTGGGCATCTCCCGAAGTACAGTGCGGGGCATCAGAGACAGGGGCCTGCTGCTTCAGCAACTCATCCTTATTTTTAAACAGCAAGTAAGTTTTTGGCCCGTACAGCTGCAGCCAGATGTGGGAGTGAGGTCGATGCCTGCCCATTGACGCTACAGATACGTCTGGACAATTTCCCAGTAGCTGGGGGCCAAGCTGCAGGGCTCTTCTTATTTTGCTTTAATTGTTATTTTCTTAACATACACAAATGCATAAAAGAAAATGTAGAACAGGAAAAAACGCATATGAACAGAACAGACTAAAGTGAAGGAAGCTTCAAGGCTCCTTCTTGCCCTGCCCCATCATTAGGCAAGCCAGGCCAAATGAGAGAGTGGTGTTCCCTTGCCCGATTCGGACAACCTGTGCAGGTGTCCCTGTTCATCCAGTCTTGGTGCAGAACCTGGACCGGGCATATTGCTCATGTGCCGTTCACAAGGGCCTGAAAATAAAGGATGGGCCCCAGGGCGGTGGTTTGCCCTGGCCCTGCGGCCTGCCCGGGGCAGTGCATGCCATGATGGGTCCGGAGTTCACCCGCTCTCCTCCGCAGGCTGCCTCCCCCTCCTGGTCAGCCCCACCAGGCGGGGCTTTAAGCCAATTAAAGCTGCCCCCCTCCAGAAGGCCCTCCTGGCCGCAGCCACTCCTGAGCGGCAGATCAGTCTCTTCCTAATCTTGGGATTGTGGCACTTGCTCTACTGACCAGTTAAATGCGGTTTGTTAAACCCATTAGCAGGCTGGATTTGATGCTGAAGGTGCACCGTGGTCTCCAAGAAGTGATAAATTATTACTGGATGAACTATGCCGAGAAAAAGGGGAGCACACGGCTGGTTTCCCTTCCCCCTGCCTCGACCCATAAGGTCATTTTTAGCACCGTTCTGGGGACAATGTCTGCCGCACACAGTAGAGTTTGGGGGAGCAGGCTCAGCTTGGTCACAGGGCGTGTGCTTTGCCTTTGGGAGGTCTTGGGGGCAGCCCCCGGCATCTGGTTGTGGGGGCTTTTGGCTCTGGGTCCGGGAAAAGCCTCTGCTTGGTATCTGCTGCCATCAGAGCCAAAAATGTGTGGCTGGTGGCCCGGCGTGTGATAAAGCCATGTTGTGTCCTTATTTTGGTCACCCTCTTTAAGGGCACCACTGGGAAGCAGGGTGGAGCTTGAAACAATAAGGTGCGAAAGGAGAGGAGCCACAAAGCGTGCGGGGCGCATGGGAGCATCGGATCAGGCCCTTCCGCTGGAGTGGCACTGTGAGGAGCAAGGGGGTGGCATGGGGCAGAAGCGAAAGTGAACGGGCCGGCAACCGCACAAGCAACCCTCGGGAAGGCAGAGCGTTCGGGGCGCTCCAACAGGAACGTGCCGCCTCCCCAACTGGCAGCGTATCTTGCGAAGGCCTCACGCAGCTCTGGAGCTTGTGGTGATCTGCAGGCACATTTCCGTACCCAGTTTCCGTATTTTTCTCACCATGCATTTGGAGGCTGGGAAACCATTCCGGTTCCCGCTACTGAAATCAGTGGAATCCCATACGGGCATGAGAGAATTCGGGCTGGGGCTCTTGCCTGCTCAAGACTCAGCAAGCGTACGAAGCATGCGGGCCGCACTCTTAGAAGGATCCCTTGACAGGGAGGAAAGACCCACTGAAATAAGGGGAGCAGTCCCAAACACACCCGCCTGGGCTTGTGTTGAAAAAATACCTTCAGCAAGTTTGTCTTCTGCAAAACTCCCTGCCTTTTCCTGTCCCTGCACCAGCTCGGCTCGCTTGCTGTCCTTTGCACCCCTTCCTTCCCTCCCTCCGTCCTTCCCAAAGCGCTCTTAATTCTACCAAATGTTGGGGGGCCATAAAAAATGAAGCCCAGGCATGCAGCACACACGATTGCGTAATCAATGGTGACTAAACAATACTTGAAGGCATGCTCAGGAGGCGGGCGGCTGCCGAGTCCTGGGGGAAGGCCCTCCCCCACCGGTTCCCCCCACCAGCTGCTGTGCGGTGCCTGCTGCCCCGCTGTGGCATCCAGCCAGGTTCCTCTCCCCACGGCAGGAGTGTGTGTGGGGTGGGGGGGGGGTCAGAGCAGTGATGCAGTGGGCCAGCTCTACATTCACGCCGCGTATCCAGGGGGCCATTTAGAAGGATCTGCGGGAATCTCCGGCGAGGACCTTGCACACCGAGGCAGCCATATGGTCCAACTGGACCAGCACACGCCGTGCCTCGGGCAAAAGATTTTATTCCCCATTAAAGGGAGAAACTTGTCTGTTATTCCGTCTTTTGTTATATTCTTGCTCGGGGCACAGTTTGGTTTGTTCAGCTCAGGCTCCAGGAAGGCCGGACACAAATGATTCAAATGTGTACCTACGATTCGGAGAGTAATTTCTGAAATGGGAGGTGCAGGGACTCGGGCCTACAAGCAATACTCTGCCCTGGAAGAGCTGCACAACAGGCAGAAATCCAACAGGTGCAACTTGAGCGCCTTGACTCCCCATGGGAATGGCAAAATTGGTTGAATTTCTGCACATTAGGCAGCTGTTGAAGGCAAAGTTGCCCTTGTCAAAAAGAAGAAAAAGTTAGCAATCCTGATCATGCCCTAGAACCCCGACCTTCTAACCCAAGACTGTCACCCGAACCTCGTCCTAAGACTTGGCAGGGACAAAACCAGGTGCTTGCAATTACGTAAGAGTCTTTGCCAATGTTCAGACAGACGTCTCTGTTGAGAACTTGCAGGCTCCAGGCCTGTTTACATTGCAAAACTGCATTTGCACGATCATGGGGGCGGGCAGGTGGGGAGGAAACCACAGTTATGAGCCACTGGGAATCACCGGGTTGTTGTCCGTTTCTGAGCTCATTACTGGCAATGACAGGCTGGGTTTGCATGACACAGCAGGCTGTGCCAGCAGGGGGATTATCCGATTCCCCACCCCAGCCCCTGCTCGCATCACGTCTCGTGCGTCTGACGCCTTGGTTGATTTCCTCTCCGTTATTGTACGTATTGCACACGACTGGGGTTGCTCTTCCCCCCTTTCTGCCTGGAAACCTTATGCAGAGCAGCCAGCGGGAAAGTCAATGCCTCACCCCTGCAGTGTTGGCCGGTCCAGCCTGTTGCTCCAGCACCTGCCCCAATGGTGCTCCTGCCGCGGTTTGGCTGCCGGGGAGGGTCTGTGTTTTGAACCGGGGCTCCTGCAATCTTTTGGCAATGTGGGGGTGGGGGGAGAACGGTGGACCCCATTCAAGTTTATGTTCTGACACTTTTGTGGAGCTATTGATTGTTTCCTTAGTTCTGTAAGTTAGATTTCATGTTTTGGATTTCAGACTGTGCTAACCTTTACAAGCTCGCCTGCCGGCTTTGGGGACAAACATTGGCCTGCCCTTGCCGGGCAATAACTGACCAATCTTGCTGAGCCCCTGACTTGGGCCAGGGTCTCCGCACACCGTTGTCTGGGTGTCACTCTCTGCTGTTGGGGGCAACAGCCACTAGAGCTTCTCATGTTGGTGGGCTCCTGTTGCGTGTGCCCTCAATTTCTCCGTGCAGCAAGACGTTCTGGGGCTCAGGGCTTGCCCAGGCTTGGTTTCCTTTGGAAGGCTCTGGCCTTGGGGAGTTTGGTGACTTGGTGTGACGTGGTGTCCTGCAACAGCAGGGGGCTGGATGGCCTTCATGGCCCCTTCCAGCTCTACCCGTCTAGGATTCTCTGATAACATTTTCATGTGCTTACAGGTATGCAGGTTGGGCAGAGGTGAGCGTGGATGCTAGCAAGGTCCTCAGACAGACGGCCCTGCATCAGCTCTCCGCAGGGAAAGGCCCTCCTGAACGCACTGATGCTGTTAGGGTCAGAGTCCCCCAAAGAGCCCACCGTCTCTCGAGCGCTGCAGCCCCGTCCCATTCTCAGCTTTCCCTGGACCATGTCGTCCCCGGGGTGGAAGCGGAGTGAGCAAAGGTGCTTCTTTCAGGACCACCTGGGCCACCCTCCCCAGCCTGCTGTCTCACTACCGCAGGGGTTCGGTTACATCTCCCAGCATCAGCCATCCATGCTGGCCGGGGATGCTGAGCTGTGTAGTCAGTGGAGGGCACCAGGCCGGGAAAAGCTGGGCATTCGCCAGGCATCTGGAAGGCGTCTCCTGACCACTTAACCCACAATCCGCACAACCGAAGACTTGTCTGGCAACTTTGCCACTGGGACTCAGGGGATGCCGTATGAGGCTGGTTTGCAGGGGATGCCGTATGAGGCGAGACTGAGGGAACTGGGTCTCTTCAGCCTGGAGGAGACTCTGAAGGGATCTGTTGGCAACATACAGGTATGTGAGGGGCTGTCACATGGAGATGGGTAGAGACCTGTTCTCCCCTGCAGAGGAAGGCAGGATGCGCTCCAAGGGAGCAAAGCTCAGGGAACCCAGGTTCAATTTGGATGCCAGGAAGCACTTCCTGACAGTCAGGACCCTGAGGGTGTGGAATGGGCTTCCATGGGAGGAGGTTGAGGCCCCATCGGTGAGGGTGTTCAAGGACAGGCTGGACATGCACATGGTGGGCATGTCGTGAGCAGAGCCAGCTGGTGCTGGGGGTCAGACTAGGTGGCCCGGGAGACCCCTTCTGACTCGCTCTGTTTCTATGTTTCTATGACTCGCAGGGGGGCCGCCCTGCTTCATTAACCCTCTCCTGCCCAGGCCCCCAATCTGGCAGCAACATGCTGTCTTTGGAGAAGTCTAAAAATTACAGTACTTGCAAGAGAAATCTGCATGGGACTCCGAAAAAGATATAGATTGTGGAATCTTGGTGGTTACTGGTGCATTTTCTAGGCGGGGAACAGAAAGGAGGCTGCCCTGTAACTGCACGTGTTGGAGAGCGAGAGTAGCTATTTTCTCCCTGTGCAGATGAAGCACTGGAGCAAACCGGCCTTGCGCCTGCTGATGGGGCTCCCCTGCCAACCGCGGCAATTTGGGACGCCCTCTTGGGAACGGGATCTTCGCTACTCGGCCCCGTGTCCCGAGTGCCGGAACACTGAAATGCGCCGCGCTTGGGAGGTGACGCACTGTGTGTAGCTCATGCGACCCCCCCCCCCCCACCCATGCACCTCCTGTGAGACTCGGCTTGTGGCCCCGCTGGGCTGGGGTGTGTCGGTGGTCGCTGGTGACCAGCCCAGGGAAGCCGCGCCTTTGGGGCAAGGTGGAATTGGGGATTCATGCATGTTTGGGGGGAGGTAGCGGCGTTCCCCACTTCCCCTTCTTGCCCCACTTTGCTTTGGAAATGAGAGCTTGGATTTTGAGGAATGGGTCCTAGGAAAGGCAGGGAAAAAAGACAGGATGTAAATCAAATATATGTATATACACACAGATGCATGGCTAAGACCCTGCAAGATGCTTGCCCTTCAAGCCAGGCACAGTGCTCTTGCTGGCTGGAAAGGTGGGGGGCGTAGTCCAGCCCCCCCGGAGCCCCAAGTCGAGGCCACCTGCTTTGCATCGTGGCTTCTGGGGGGCGCGTGATCCCTCCGCCACCCCAATTTCGCAGTCTGGCTGGCAGAAGGAGGCACGCAGAGAGGAGCTGCCGCTCAGCAGACTGCACTAAGTGAGCCAGATCGGCAGCCGGGCTCTGGCCAAAGCCCTTCCTTGACGGAGGGCCTGGGGAATGGCCAGGAAGCCGCGGCCCCCAGTGAAACCAGCAAGAGGCTGGGAAGCCCAGCCCTGAGCACTGCATGGATCAAAGGCTGCCTGGGAATGCTCTGTAGACCCCCCTCCCCCGCTTCACAGAAGAGTTCGGTGCCAGTCATCCTAATCGTAAGGAAGGTGATGATTAATACACAATGGGACATATTAAGAATGAAAAGCCCATTGAAAGCAAGCCTTCCCCCTTGCTGTTTGTCCCACGCTGCTGACCAGCCTCTCCCCAAAGGTCAAAACCCAGGACGATGCTTGCGTTGCTACCCTCTTATCAATGCACCAGCTGTCTGTCTGTCTGTCTGACTGTCTGAGCAGCTGCCCTGGAGGTGCCAAGGAAGCGCTGGGCTCTGCGAGAGAGACCAACTGCGCTTCTTCCAGGGTGGAGGCCCAGCCGAAAGCCTCCGCAGCTCCACTTTACAAGCGGGAGGATTTGGGAAGTCTTCAGGCTTCAGGCTGAGTCCCAGTCTCAGCTAGAGCCAGGATGGCTCAAGAAAGCCCTCCCATCCTCAAGCTGGTGCCCCCTGGATGTGTGGACTGCAGTGCCCATCATTCTGGGTGAGAGTTGAGATCCATCACATCCATGGAGCCCTGCTTGGGAAAGGCTCTTTTACTCTCTGGGGCTTCTTCATGGACTGCTGTGTGGGCCGTTCCTAGGCTCCATCCAAAGGCTGGCACTGATTTTGGGTTTGTTCTGGAGCAGGAAACGGATGGAATGGCTAAGCAGCGGAACCTCTGCCCCGGTTGTTTACAGCTGGGCTAGAAGGAACGTGAACATAGAAACAGAGCATGTCAGAAGGGGCCTCCCAGCCATCTAGTCTGACCCCTGGTTCCAGCCGGCTCCGCTCATGACATGCCCACCATGTGCACGTCCAGCCTATCCTTGAACACCCGCACCAATGGGGTCTCAACGACCTCTCGTGGAAGCCCATTCCACACCCTCGGGGTCCTAAGTGTCAGGAAGTACTTCTGGCATCCAAATTGAACCTTGGTTCCCTGAACTTTGCTCCATTGGAACGCATCCTGCCCTCCACTACAGGGGAAAAAGGGTCATGGCCCACCTCTGCATGGCATCCCCTCATGTACCTGAATGTCACTAGCAGGTCGCCTCTGAGTCGCCTCCTCTCCAGCCTGAAAAGACCCAGCTCGCTCAGCCTTTCCTCAGCTGGCTTCCCCTCCAAACCAGCCACCCTCCCCGAGGCCCTTCGCTGCACCGATTCCAACCTTGCTATGAGTGAGCAGGGTGGCTTTTCAAGGGGACTAGCCAGGCCCAGGTGAGGTCTGCCCATAGCTCTTGGCCAGGTGGTTGTTGCTACATGCCATCAAACAGTCTCCGACTTATGGCGGCCGTAGGAACGAGATCCCGGCAAAACACCCTCTCCTTGACTGCCCAGCTCTTGTGAACCCAAGGCCTCAGCCTCCCTTACGAAGGCGATCCGTCTCCTATTTGGACTTCCTCTTCTTCCGCCATCTTGGACTTTCCTTTCCTTTCCTTTCCTTTCCTTTCCTTTCCTTTCCTTTCCT
>JAIXND010000771.1:2134189-2190010 GCA_023646645.1 Varanus salvator macromaculatus | reverse complement strand
CTTTCCTTTCCTTTCCTTTCCTTTCCTTTCCTTTCCTTTCCTTTCCTTTCCTTTCCCTTCTCCAGGGAGTCCTGCCTTCTCATGATGCACTCAAACGATAGCAGCATCCGTTTTGTAATTTTTGCTAGGTTTTAGCCAGGTAAGCTAAATTCAATTTCCCGTGACAGTCAGAGTCCTTTCATGTTGAGAGATTGTCAGACATCTCATGATGACATCATTGAGTGGTTGTTCAGAGGTGGTTTTGAGTGGGGCCGGAGCCCCACATCTTTTCTTGGAAGCCCAGATCACCGGGGAGGGGGGCATTTCCCCTGCTACAGTCCCGTCCGAGGGCATTTGCCAAAATTGCAGAAACCTTAAACCGCTTACCTGACCCCTAGATTAGCTGGCTTCTTCCCCATGCGCGCTTCACGCCCTGCAGCCCCACTGGAATCTTTCCACCTGAGGGTATTTTCTGCAATCGAATGCCCTCCCCACTCACACAGCCCTTTTTGCAAATGAAGGTGTCCTTAGGAGACTGGCTTCTCAAAAGACGTGCATCCAAAGACTGGAGAGCTGACGACCAGGGACAGTGCACCGTGTGCTTCCCCCCCCCCCCCACGTTTTCCTTTTGGACCTAAGCCTGAAAGCTGTTCGGTACCTTGCACTGCCCCACATCATCTTCTTGGACTCCCCGCATCCCGCCCCACAGTCTCTGGTCAGAGCTTCCCAGGTGTGGAAGGAACGGAAGAGCAGGTCCCTCGCCAGGTGCACCGTTGGCCTTCTGGGAGAGGGCGATTCCTAACCCAGGACCGTGGTGCTCTGCACGGCTGAGCCGGTTGCCGTGTCTGTCGGGGCTGCTGCACTCCCTCCGTGAATTTCTTGGCCAGCATCATTTTCAGCAGCAGGCCATTTTATTTTTCATTTGCTATTTTAATCTGCAGCCATAACACTTCCTCGCCTACATTGGGGGCGGGGCGGGGAAGCGATACCTGCAGTAGTGTTCGGATCTGAAAGTGTTTTAGCAGAGACTTTGAAGATTCATGACCAGTTCAGTGCACCTACAATGCTTTGCACAGATGTACTGTCGGTTGCTCTGTGCTTCAGCTCTGTCCTGCCCACTGCACAATGTAAGGGCACGTGCACACAGAAGTACAGAAGCCTAGAAACACAGAAACAGAGCAAGTCAGAAGGGGTCTCCTGGGCCATCGAGTCTGACCCCTGGCTCCAGCCGGCTCGGCTCACAACACGCCTACCACATGCATGTTGAGGCTGCCCTTGAACACCCGCACCAATGGGGCCTCAACCACCTCCCGGGGAAGCCCATTCCACACCCTTGGGGTCCTAACCTTCAGGAAGTCCTTCCTGGCATCCACACTGAACCTTGGCTCCCTGAGCTTTGCTGCATTGGAGCGCGTCCTGCCCTCATCATCAGGGGAAAACAGGTCTCAACCCACTTCCATGTGCCACCCACTCACATACGCACATGTCACCAACAGATCCCCCCTGAGTCTCCTCTTCTCCAGGCTGAAGAGACCCGGTTCCCTCAGTCTCACCTCAGACGGCATCCCCTGCAAACCAGCCACCATCCTTGTGGCCCTACGCTGCACTGACTCCAACCTGGCCATATCCTTACGTAATGAAAGGCCCAAAACTGAGCACAATGCTCCAGTTGTGGGCGCACCAGAGTCGTACAGAGTGGCAGTAATACTGCTCCCGGTCTAGATGCCGTGGGCCAAGCACCATCACCATCAAGTGTGGAACATCAGGTGCGATTCCTCACCGTCTTACAGTGGAAGAGCGATGGTGCGGTAGCACTAAGACCCATCAATCCAGAAGCCGTTTCTCTGCTCCTCTCCAGAGCGGGCTTTGCTTGCCTGGGTGGCCCATTTGCTCTCCTCAACTAAGCAGCTCTCAAATAGCTCAGTTCTCCATAAAGCGTTTGTCCTGGGATCTGGCCACATGATCTGCCCTGGCATGGAGCGACGAGGCTTCTGCCACCCAAACTGCACGCAGGTGGGAGCTGACGCATCCACAGATGCCTGCTTTTGGCGCTGCGGCTGGGCCGTGGCGGGTGCAGGGGCTTTACGCTTTTCGTCAATGCGCTTTGATTGGACATCATTCAGACAGACTTGCCATACGGAGACCTGACTTGCAAGGTGCAGAATGGATTAAAATGGCTGCAGCCTCCCCCTCTCCCGAGAAATTTCTCTCCTTGTTTAAATAAAGGATTACCGTCTAATATCCCCAAATTACCTTTTAGGAAAATTCTACTCTGTATCAATTAGGCTCAGAGCAGGGTGTTTCTCTCTCTCTCTTTTCCTCCCCGTTTTCTCTGGCCTTCTTTAATAAGAGAAATATTGAGGTGGTGATTAATGGATTTGGATACAACCAGGGCTGCTTGTATTTTGATATCCCCCCACTGCACACGCACGCACGCACGCACACGCACACACACGCACACACACACAGAAATTGGAGGTGGTAATTGGAACAACTTAAGTGCTCTGGTTGGCTGCGGGAGCCTTGCTGGAGAGGCGCCGGGATTGGTTTGGATTATTTATATCGCTCTGAAGAAGGTTAATAATGAGGGTCTTTAGCTGTCGCTCGCTGTGTGAGGCATGTCTCCAGGCAATGCCGAGAAGAGGAAACCGTATTTTTCAACAGGTCTATTTCGGAATGCAGCATTTAAAGTGGCCCTTGGTGAAGTGAAAAATGCTTGTGGCAGAAGTGTGGGAGAAATCTTGGGAAGCAGAGATGCTTACGCTTCGGATTTCCTAGGATCCCCTCCCCTTGCAGAATTTTAGCTGAGTGGTCATCCGCCTGTTGAATTATTGATTTGGATACATGTGCATGTCCGGGGCAGGGCATCGAGCCGCACAAGTCCAGTGCAGTCTGGATTCGCATGACATTGAACTGTAAATACATGGAATGTATCTGTGCTCACCTGCAGTCAAAGCGCCTTTGTGGCCAGAGGAGGCACCCCTGGCTTTCAGGTTTTCTAACATTTACGTTCCACCTTTTGGCCAGAAAGCTCCAGCCAGTGCCAGGCCTCTGCTCTCCCCAGCCGGCATCTTTTCCTTGCAACAAGCTGCCAAGAGGGTTCAGCTGAAAGAGGAGGCCTTTGGCCAGCGTTCCCCAATGGGCCTCATGGCCAAGAATTGGGATGGGCATCTCCCACGCCTTAGAAAGGAACAGTAGCCAAGATCCTGATGTTTTCGTCTGCCCCTAAAAGTTGGCCTCGGTTCCCAGCTCCTGCACGGGGTTTGTGGAGGAAGGAAGAGGCTCGGGCGAAGTTCCATGTTCCCCCATTTGCACAACTTTCCCACTTTCTGCAGGGTTAAAAGTCGAGGACTGTCCTGTTCTTTTAAAAAAGCGCACTCAAGGCAACTTGTAGAATCAATCCAAATTGACTAAAACACGATATTAAAATACAATAAAATGGCATTAAACAATGCCATTAAAGATGCCATTAAACAATGGCAGACTTTCAAAAAATTAAGAACATCCCCCAATTCATAGACGCACATTCAGGCCAAAGTCTTTCCTGCGTAATGCAG
The DNA here is from genome assembly GCA_023646645.1 of Varanus salvator macromaculatus. Lineage (NCBI taxonomy): Eukaryota > Metazoa > Chordata > Lepidosauria > Squamata > Varanidae > Varanus > Varanus salvator. Next base: position 2,186,474 of record JAIXND010000771.1, on the reverse strand, counting down.
TTTGTGCTCCCTGGGGGAAGGACAGCACAGGAGCGTGCCTAGCTTCCCTTCGGAGGCGGGTCCGCAGCCTCGGAGGGGCCTTGGGAAATCCCTCTCCTGGGTCGGTACCGAGCTCCCTTTGGGAGGCAGCAGACTTGGAAGGAGGGACCCTCCAGAAGGTCTCAGGAACCGGGCAGGAAAACCTCCTTCAGGCCTCAAGCCATGGGGGGCTCCACAGGCCTGGGCAGCGCTTTGAATTCCGCCTAGACACAGAGCAGGAAGCAGTGGACTGCAGCCGCTGGGGGGCCCCGGGCTCCCTGCAGCTGGCCCGGGCCCCCGTTGGCACATCCTGGGCCAGCGGGTGTCGCAGAGTTTCCTACACGTAGAGTGAGCTGGACGGCCCAAGTGGGGCATGGCCAAGATGCGTGTGACGGACCGTGGCCTCAGGGTGGGCGCAGTGGGCGGCAGCCTCAGCCGGGCGAATGCACTCCTGCCCACGGCACGAGCCCACTTCGAGGGCCAGTCCAAGGGTCCCGCTGACCTGTGGGGCTGAGTCTGCAGCCGGAATGTCACCCCACTGGCACCGGCTGCATAAGGAGCGCAGGGTTGCTCTCAGCAAGAGGGAGGGCTGCCACCCACCCAAGACAACAGGGCCCACCCCCACTGTTCCACTCCGCCTCACCTGCCCTTTAGCTGGCTCGGGTCCTCTAGCCATGCTGTCTCAGGAGCAAAGGAAGAGGCTGGGGTAACTGATATCCAGGCTGCCCCGTTCTCCTCTCCTCCCTGCCCCTCTTGCCCCCTCCCCGAGGTTGCTGCCCCGGTTTGGTAGAACAGCCGATGAGGTTTTTGCTGTACCTGCCAGGAGGGAGAAGAGGCAGAGCTGTGGCTCCCAGCTCTTAGGTCCTTGCGCTCGCTCTGCCTTTGGGGCCGGGAATCTGAGTTATCCTTTGGCCCCCAGGCCATGCCTGGGGGCCATAGGATTGTTCCCTAAGAGAGTTAATATCTATGTGCTTGGTGCCAGAATTTGTTAAAAAGCAAAATGCTGGAGACAGTCCAGAATTCTTTGCTGAATGGCAAGCCAAGTTGTTGAAGGTGTGCCATTATCTGGTTATGCAAAAGTTAAAGAAGGTCAACAAAACACGATCCGTTTATACAGAAGTAGGAAACTTTCTAACTAACTTTTGGCATCGTACAGGATGCTATTCATTTGAAATGTTGTAAAGTACACAATTACGTATGTGTAATTGCATAGATTATGCTCGTGTATATATGGAATTAAAAATATTTTTTAAGGAAAAGAGAGATTAAAAATTGTCCTTTAAAGCATGATATCGAATAAAAGCAAATTAAAATTAAGTTTAAAAAACATGCAGTTCCCTGTGGAGGAGGAATGAAAACAGCCGAAGTCCGTGGTGTAGAGAGGTGCATGGGCTGAAAGAGAAGAACTGGGACCTGCAAAACATTCCAGTGCAGGATCCTGGGCTCCAGCCTGCAGACCGTGTCCCCTTCCAGAACGTTCCACTTCAAGGCACCCCTGCCCCCAGTCCCAATGCCAACCCAGCCCTGGTTTGCCGGCCAGCATAATCCTTCTATATTAGGAGAGAAGTTTTGCAAGGTTTTTCCTAAAGATCTATTTTGCGTTCTGCCAATGCTGGTATTTCCGAGAGCAAGCTGAGAGCGCCTTGTCTTTGGGCATGGAGAGGGCAATCGGGTGGTGTCCCAGGATATAGAACTATTAGTGTGGTTTATAAATTTAATAAATAAGGACCGGTTCAGGCAGAAGCAAGACAGCCTCAATCCTGCCTCGGATTTGTCCGTGGCTCATACTTCATGAAAGTGTGGAGTCAGCGTCAGAGCAGCCTTCCCCAAGCTGGCGCCCTCTGGGTGTGTCGGATTGCAACTCCCATCATTCCCAGCCAGCAGGCTGAGGAATGCTGAGTTAGCATATTGGCCTAAGGGCTGCATAATCCCAGATTCAAATTCCTGACTGTTTTTCCCGGACCAACTGCAGTACCTGAGTCCAGCTACCCCACAGGGCCGTTGGAAGATGCTTTGGCGTGTGAGCTGGGCATTGGGGCTGGGAATTACCCACGTTCCTGCTGCGATTTGGGCCAGGTACAAATACTGGGAAGCGACCTTTGCAGGGCCGGTGGCAGCCTTCAGAGGCAGAGGTCCCCACGTTTCATCCACGATTCGTTGTTGGCGCACTTGCTCCTCCGTAGCAGCTTTGTGAGTGGCTGCTTCGGTTCCTCTCATTTTTGTGGCACAAACGGTGGTGCCCGCACAAAACAAATAACGGCACAAGCTGGCAAATGCGTTTGTGCTATTTTTAAACGGTCATGGTGGTTCTTATCGAGGAGGTGAGTTGGCTGGGGGAGCTGCTCACCGCCTCCCCCCAGCCTCCTCTCTCTGTCTCTGTCTCTCTTCCCTGCACACCCACCCACAGGAAGGCTGCTGCACCCAGGATGGGTTTGGGCAATTCTTCATGGCTGCAAGCCACAGCACAGTTAGCATTTTATTTTACAATTTTATTTTATTTTATTTTATTTAAAACTTATCTGGACCATCCCATTACCGGTCTCGAGGTGGTTTAACACTACAAAATGTAAAAAATTTAAAACACAGCGTCCTAAAATTCAAATCATCATAAAACCCCAATTAAAGTCAGATCTTAAAACATTGGGAAAATAAAAACATTTTGGCCTGGTGCCAAAAAGAATAAAGGGATGGCGCCAGGCGAACCTCTCTGGGGGCAAATTCCACAATTGGGGTGCCACCGCAGAGAAGGCCCTCCTCCGGGTACTCACCCTCCTAATCTCCTTCAGTCCCCGCAAACTGGCAGTAATTTTCTTCCAAGGATGCCAACAGTGGCAAAGAGTCAGACCTTTCCCATAACAGGGAAACTTCACTGGGAACGTTTCCCATAGGAGCACCGCTGAAATCAACAGGTGCTACACAGCAGTAGAATATTTAAAAGAACAGAGAATGTGAGGGATTAAAAGCTGGGGAGACCTTTGCCTAAACTTAGGCATGTCTTGGGAGAAAGAGACAAAAACGGGAAGCAGCTCTTCTGCTAAGAAACTTTGCATGGGGGCATTTCTTGGGTAGCACACAATGAGGAGAGGCCTAAATGTGAAACATGCACGTTCTAGAGCTACTGGCCCAGGGACCCCCAGGGGCACTTTCAGGGGGCCCCAGGCAACAGATGTGGGGAGAGGGGTGTTCCTTTGAACGTGAGTTACTGAAGAGCTCATCCTCTTTCGACAGCATGTGAGGCTGTAGCAGAAAGTTCAGCCAGCAAGCCGATCGTGATGCGCGGAGCTGAAATCCACTGTGTCTGGAGGATACCAGCTTCACGTATTTATTATTTATTATAAGTATTCTTAGATCACCTTTCAGGGCAAAACCTTTGGTGGTAAAACTCAGCCGCCACAATAATCCAGAAGCCGCCTCTTACAGCAGGGCAATTCCGTCCCGAGAAAGCCTCTTCCGGATCCCTTCTGTATTATCCACCTTTATGTCGGTTGTGATAATTCGCTTTCCCTCCACCAGCATCTTCCTTAGTGTGGAGCTAGCGATTCACGGCCAGGGTCTTCTCTGTGGGATCCGCTTGGTCATCAGCTCTGGGAAATTAAATGGTTTTCCGAGAAAGCAGGCAAGCAGGCAAGCGAAACGCGGAATCAGAGGAAGCCTTTGATTCCAAATTTTGCGTGCGGCTCTTCGGCATGGGCCAGGGATGTCCCATCAGGGTCTGGGAGCCGGAGAATATTATCCTGGGCTGAAACACAAGCTGCATGATCAAACGCTTCGCAGATAAGGACCGGCATCCCTTTCTGGCGAGCTGACGGAAGGTGAAATCTCATTCTAATAAAAGCCGGCTGGCTTTGTTCCTGCGGCGAAGACAGAATTGGGAGGGGGCACTGCCTGTTGGACTGGCAGGGGCTGTGCGGGAGGAGGACAACCGCCTTGTTATGAGTGGCTCCTTTTTTCTGAAGTTGATTTGCTTCCTTCCTTTTCCTAGAATAAGCCTAATTTATCGCAGCAGTGAGAGGAAGCGGCAGCAACGGGCTGCAGCTGAAAAGTAGAATTGGAATGCTTGCCTCATTACATCCCACTCCATCCTCCTGCAGCTGATTCCCTCCCAGATGGGGTGGGCTACAACTCCCATCATTCCCATCCAGCACGGGCACGGGCGCCTTCTGGGGGCATCTGACAGCAAACCCAGCCATCTCCAGGCACTGCGCCCAGCAGCTATGTCGGCTGGGGATGATGGGTGCCATAGTCACACCGATGAGGGGGCACCAGATTGGGGCAGGCCTAGAAGCATCTCTGGGGTGCCAGGCGGGAAGGGGCTTGCCCACCACCTTTTCAGTGGGAGGTGCTGGGGGCCGGAGCGGAGCGTCCTGCGTGCCATGCCCGGCCTGCCCCAGCGGTGTCCTTCCGCTCTGCCCGGCGTTGCCCGCCGTGTGCCCTTCTGGAAGCCGTGGGCTGCTTGCCCTGCTTCGGAGACAGGCAGTGGTACACACCTGTCACCCGCGCGGGCCGTCTCGGCTGGCGGCGAGTCCTGGCTGTGCGAACGGGGCCTGGCTGGAGGAATGCGCAGGCACGAGCCACAGCTCACTCGCATTTGTCCTTTGCGCGTCGTGAGAGAAGGCACTGACTGAGTGCGCTGTTAACAGACCACATCCATCTCGCTGCCCTTGTCGAGAGGCCGATGCGATGGAACGAAGGCGCTCCTGACTTTGCCGCATCTGCTGCTCTCTGATTTTTCACTGCTGAGACGATGCTCCTGAATGCGGGCGTTTGGGTGGGGGGCTGGGCTGCCTCGTCCACGTGGGCTGCAGAGCCCGGTAAAGCAGTCTGGGCTGGTTTGGTGCATTTCATGCCACACAGGCTGCTCTTTAAAGGGCAGGTTCCGATATTAATAGGATACAACGGTGCTCGATTCAGCATTCCGAGCATCCCATCTTTTAAAATAAAAGCAGCTTTCTAGTCCTCATGGTGGCAAAGAGAAGATACATCTGCAAAACTTTGGAAAACCTGGCGGGAAGACTGAGTGTGATTCATACTATTCCTCAGGAGCATAATTGTGAAGGAACCAGTTCAGCATGATCCCATTCGTCATTGCAGTGGGTCCGGTTGTCAGGTAGAAAGTAGATCTGGTAGATCTCTGGGAGTTTTGCGATAGATCTGCAAGACTTGGGATCCTGGTTGTCCCACCTAACAGCAACAAAGTGACTCTACCCCATCCCCTGCCAAATTATGATGCTGAGGTGAAATCCACCAGAAATACATTTTTGTGTGTCGGAAATCTGAGATCCATTCAGTTCTAGTACTCATCACAGGGCTCAGAATTCTTCAGCTTGGTGCAGAGGGCTCCCTCCACATCACCCCAGGCCCTGGTTGCTAGATCTCACGAATAATTAAAAACAAATTCAGTCTTGCAAGTGGATCCGGAGACTCCACTTGGAGTAGGGGCCTGCATACAAATCTTAAAAAAAAAAAAATTATCGTGGAGTAACTAACCGCACGGCAAGCCAGACAATCAGCTCTCCAGCCATGAAATCCCCACTGCTTTTAATCATCGAAGTCAAAGGCAAGCTGGGAGGTGGCTTTCCGATTTGCAGGTTAACCCCAACACTACCGTGTTTTATGGCTGATTTCGAAAGGTCAGGAAGTTCTCGCTGCGTCGCCTTGGCGTGTTTCTGATGACCTTGCAGGGGAGCTGTCCTGCGAAGCCGCTGATCTCAGTGCAGAAAGCTCAGGGCTCATACAGATGGAAACACCTGCCCTGCCTAGGAAGCCTCCACAAAGAGGCGGCGAGCAGCAGGCGAGCCTGAGGAATCAGCCCTGGATTCCAGCATACGCGGATGGCTGCGGAGGGGGCCTGCCCATCCTGCAGCAGACGGCTGTGGCGTGGATCACGGCTGGCGGCTTTGGCTGACACGCATTGCTACGCTGGTGCAAGTGTGCGAGCCGGAAGTGCAGTTCATAGGATCATAGGAAGTCGTGTTGGAAGTGGCCAGAAGGCCATCATGTCCAAGCCCCCGTCAGCACAGGACACCAAGTTAAAGCATCCCTCGCACATGGCTGTCCAGCTGCCTCTTCATAGAATCCTAGTAAAGTAGAGCTGAAGGGGGCCTTGAAGGCCATCAAGTCCAACCCCCTGCTGTTGCAGGACATCGCATTGCGCCCTCCCACTCAGAGGGCTGCCCAGTTTCTTTTTGGATGTCTCCAGTGTGGGAGAGCCCTCCACCTCTCCAGGCAGCTGGACCCACTATCATCTTCCTCTGACAGTGAGGAAGCTTGTCCTTATGTCCAGCCTGAATCTGGGTTGTCGCAACTTGACTTGATTATACCAGATCCTATGCTCTGACATCAGCAAGAAGAGAGCTTGACCTTCCTCTTTGGGACAGCCTTGGAGGGACTTCTAGAGGGATACCATGTCCCTCCTCAGTCTTCGCTTCTCAAGGCTGAACATGCCCAGTTCTCTCGGTCTCTCCTCACAGGGCAGCATTTCCAAACCGTGGATCATTTTTGCTGCCCTCCTCTGGACCCTTTCTACTTTACCTGCGTCTTGGTGCCCAGAACTGGACACAGGATTCCAGATGAGGACTGACTCATGAGGAGTATCGGAGCATAGAGTTATGTTCATGTGAATTGGCATCCGCAGAACAACATTCTGGTTTTAAAACTCAGACTCTTGTCAGTGAGCGGACAACAGAAGGCAGGTGCCTGACAGTCCGCAGAACACCGTGCGGTGGACTCGGCCGGATCTGCAAGCCCCGGCCGGATGGACAGCTGGCTCTGTTTGCCCCTCCTTGCACCTGCCTGTCCTCGGCCTCCGTCTTCTCTGAGCCGTGCCCTGAAGCCTCCCCAGCTCTCGTAGCGGCCACTTGCCTTCCTCCTGGTTTGCCTGCATATCGTGTGCCTGATTCCATCTGATCCCCCAGCTGCATTCTTCAAAGCCTTTCATGGGGCTCCAGTAGTTAAAGAGAACTTTGGCAGTGGGGCATGAGGAGGAGGAGGAGGAAGAGGAGGAGATCATGAACAACAGCAATGCAGAGGCGCAGAACCTCCTCCTGTGAAACCTCTTTTCCCTTTTGGGAAACCGCTCGTGGGCCTCAACACAGTGGTGGGTGGGGCTTATGGCAAGGGGGTGGGGCCGGCAGTGACAGGGCAGGGCCGAAATGCCAACATGCTTTAGCGCAAGGGTCTTCCTGTCCTACCTGAGCCTTTAGCGAGGCCTTTCGACCTTTCTGAATGGGGGGGGGGAACGACCCTTACAAAAGCTGGGAAATGTCCGAATGGTTGTTTTTTATTTGTTTTTCCATTTATATCCTGCCTTTTTCCTACAAAGGGCTCAAGGCAGCTGACATCTCCTCCTCCATCTTGTTGGCCTGAAAGGGGTAGAGCCTTCTAGGTAAGCTCCGAGGGTCAGAAATGTCCCTGTGGGTTGGCCTGAAGGTCTGACTGTACGTTGGGCAGCTCCGACGGATTGTCCCGCATCCCAGGACCCCTGGCCAGTAGAACATGGGGGGAATTTGGGGAAAGAAGGGGGGGTAGCAAAAGGGAAAGAGCCGGATGTTCGTCCTACTCGCTAATCAAGGGATGCTGGGGCGTCAAACCTCTTCAGAAGCCCCCGCTTTTTGGACACAGAAGCTCCTCTGACAGAGGCTGGATGTGAGAGGCTTTTTGTGGGTCAGAAAAAGCGCTTTGCACATGACCCCAGGCCTTCAATTAATATTTCACAGGCTGGAAGGTACGGCCTGAATGGTTCTGGTGAGCGCCAGGTGACACCAGCGGCTAAATTTAGCGGCTGAGGCTAAACTGTGCATTCCGTCTTGTGAGTGTGTGTGTGTGTGTTTTTAAACCGCAACCAGAAACCCCGTTGAAGCTGGTCACTGGGTCCCAGGCTGGCACATGGCAGTAATTGGGGCGTAATGACACTGGAACGCAACTATTAAAATCGCATTATTTGCTGACAGGAAGGCCATTTCTCTTGTCAACCCTTCCAAGGTCCTTCTGTGACTCTCAGCAGGAGAGACATAAAACGCAATGACAAAGCGATGGGAAGGTGGAAAGAAGGGAGGGAGCTGGTGTGCTGCAGGAAATGGGCCCTCTGTGGGGCCACGGGGGCCTCAAAATGCCCCTTCCGGGGGGGGGGAGCGTGTGCGTGCTTTCCACGGGCATCTCGCTGCTAGAAGCCATCTTTTGGCAGCAAGAGGACGGGGTGATGCAGGGCAGGGAGAAACATTTGGCGGCGGCAGGCGGCAGGCTCCGCGGTTAGCACATGCCTTTAGGCCGCTGGGCTGTGCGGTTCAGGGACCGGCTCTGTCTCCCAGGAGAGCCCAGGCACCAGCAGCAAGTGGGCACGGCTTCCCGGAGGTGCCCGTCTTGATCAGCGCAATGCACGTGGCACGGGGAGCCCTCGAAGGCGAGTCGCGAGCTGCGGCCGACGCAGTGGCCCGACTTCCGCTCGCGATCTGGGCTTTGCCATCGGCAGACCCGAATAAGGAGGATTGGCCTCGGCAGCCCTGGCAGCGGCTCGTCCTCCCCGAGCCCCTGCGAGCCTCCAGGGACGGGGCCCGCGGAGCAGACGCGGCTGGCGGAGTTTTGCGCTGCTGCTCCGGACTCGGCAAACCGGAAGGAGCAGCTCCTCCCGTGGAGGCTGCCCACGACGTCCTTGCTCGGTGGAACAGCTCCCCTGAACCTTGAAGCGCCTTTCCCAGGGAAGCCCAGCAGAGAACGCCTTTGCATTCCCTTTACCGCCCATTTCACAGAAAGAACAAGTGAGGTCAGAGGCAGATGAGGAGGGGTCTCTCACAGGTTGGGGGAGCGGTCCTTGCAGCCCCGGTAAGGCTTGCAGACCCAAATGCCCATTTGGGACCAAATGAGGGTGCCCCCCCTCTCTCCCCAGCTCACGATCTCTAGTCCTCCTCCGTCGTAACCCCTGCAAAGCAACAGCTGAGCTCTGCACCTTGCTGGGAAGTGAGGGGCATGCCCTTGGCTCCTTCCGCCCTGTTGCGTCCGAAAGCGATGCACCGCAGTGCCGCGCTGGACGTATCTGAAAGCCTGGGACACCGTCCAAAGCCCATTAAATCCGCCGTCTCTCCCTCCCCACCTTCCTCTGCTGAATATTTGAAGTCTGGGATTAACTGTGTCTGTCACATGTCAGTGTCCTTGGTAACGCAGCCATCCGGAGCACGCCCGCCCGGTGACAGCGAAAGTGCTGCTCTCCTGGTCCCCCTGCCAGCGCCCCCCCCCCACCCCCAGAGAAGCTCTAGGCCTGGACTCAGCCCTCCCTTTGCCCTGCCTTGGAGTGTGCATGCCCCGGGGGGGTCCGGGCGGGTTTCGCTCCCCTACTTCTGCCTCGGGCTGCTGCCACGCATGGGGCTTCCTCTCACGCACCGTCTCGACGGGGTGTTGTCTCTTTGAGCCCATTTCTGCTTGGCTAGCAGATGCGATGGCCGGGGTTCGCTTTTACGGGCTGCAGCGGAAGAGAGCCCCTCGACTTAAGGCGCAGGCTCAGGCAAGTTAGGACGGAAAAGCGGCCGGCGATTCTGGAGCGTGTTCCAGCCCCTTTCCTGTCTAACTGCAAAGAACGGTCTCCCTTGCAAGACAAGCGTTCCGTCTTCTGCTTCCACGGCCAACTTTTGGGCGTGCAGCTCGAGCGATTGTTCAGCCCAGTGCCCAAAATCAGTGTTCAAGAGAGAGCCAGACTGATTTCACTGACTGCTGAGAGGGTGGGGTGGCTACCTGAGCTCGCGCCCTAGAAGCATGCTTTCTTGAGCTGAGCGGTGCTTAGCTCTGGGTGAGGATCCGGCTCCGCTAGTGTGACCTGGGGAGTTCCCCATGCAATCGCACATCAGCCACGCAGCCACCGGGTGGCCAGTCTCTTAGCCACACCCCGGCATGCCATCTGCATCAGCTGTGTGCAGTAGTACTGGCCTACCTTACAGGGTCGTTGTGAGCAGCTGAAATGTGCAGTATTTCAATGACACATTGCTGAAATTAATTTGGTGGTGTTGCAACTGAGTTGTCGGGTTTATCCAGGGTGGTCTTTCAGGATGTGGATCTAGTACCCCTTCCCCCATCTTCTACATACCGCCTAAGGCTGGACCTGTATTATGCTGAGAACTGGGGAAGGTCAGCCCTTAAAAATATAACAGTGGAAGCTGTGTACTAGGGAAAGGACCTTCTGAGGTTTGGCATCCCCTCCCCAGCAAGCTTCACCTGTGGCCTACCTTGATGTCATTTCAGCATCCAGCAGACACCTTTGTATTTATTTCAGCTGTTTAATCTCAGTTGTTTTATCTTCATGAGGTTTTTTCTGCCTGTTTTGAGAGCGCTGATCCTGTTGCTTTTTGTCTGTGGGGTTTTGTCAAGCTGGTTTTGTACTGTCACCCACCCTGGGAATGTATTTGGTGGTATTTACGGTGTGTGACTTGCAGAAGGGTAACCGGTTGAATAAAAAATTGGAAAGGCCCTGCTGGGTTGGACCAAAGATCTTGTGCTTTGGTGGGCGATTTGCAGCTCAGCAGCCGCATGCATGTTTTCTCGGACTGGAGCCCCACTGTGATTAATATAAATGTTAGCTTGCGGTCTTCTGTCATATTTTATTTTTTCAAAAACTCCTGCGCGTACCTGTGAGATCAGCCCATGTGTAGGGCATTATGTGAGACAACCCCAACATGCGTGTAAATAGCTGCATGAACATACTGCAATTTATATGCATAATTGCTACTTAATTTCCCTTGAGAGCATGTTGGTGGATGCGTTTTCTGACACTCAGAATCTGTATTTATCTATTTAAGTTATTTATACCCTGCTGTTTAGGGTATGACTCTCACAAGGCAGTTTATAACAATTAATAAATACCAGCCTGCATAAATCAGTCATTCAATGCTGAGTGAAATAAAAACACAATTTATTTAAAACTATCTGCTTCAGAGCCATCCATGGAGGTGCCCCATGCCCCTCTCGGGGGGAGAATGCCGAGGAGGTGGGGCCACCACTGGAAATGCCCTGCCTGTGGTTCTTGGCCTCTTGGCACCCTGCCTGCTAAGGCTGGTCTTGGTCCCAGGCGGATTCATCAGCTGGTCACAAACTGTTCAGGGCTCGGAAGGGCAAAGCCGTAACTGTAAACTGAGCCCAGAAATGGAAAGACAGCCAGGCAACTCAGGCAGAATTGGTGGTCCAAAGACCGAGCCCAGCCCAGCATCCTGGGCACTGCATTCCATTCCAGCTGGGATGTCTTTAAAGATCCTGACCAGGAGACCCGTCTGCCACTGGGGCTGGGTGGCTTTCTCCCACGAACCACCCCTCACTTGTGTCAGACCAGAGGACAGGCACGGATAGGGCTGGGTCCAGGAGAATCGATTCCCAAGAGAGGGACCTGGCTTTCCCAGGGACTGGAGCCCCACCCCAAACCAGTCGCAGCCTCCCGCTGGACCAGCAGCTCTCTCCCCCGCCAACAGCGCCTTGTTCTTATCCGGAGCAAGACAGGCTGCTCACCCTTCCCTGCCCCAGAAGCAGCTGGGGAAGCTTATTCCAGATCCCCACGACCACCAGGGCTCATAGGTGGAAAGGAGAGGTGGCGCATGGGCACCTGTGCATCGGTGAGCGGCACCTTCCCTCTGGGAGGCTGCTCCCAGTGACTTTGTGAGGATGTTAAAAAGAAAGTGCATGTGGGGGGGGAGCCTCGAGGCCCCCCAACAGGAGCTGCCCCGGCACCGAGTCCCCGTCTTCCCTTCGCTAAGCCCACACGCCACGCATCACCTGCACTTAACGCAGGGGAAACTGAGGAGCTGCAGGGATGCGGACAAAGGCTCTCTCCCTGGTGAAGAGGCCACGGGGCATATAGCAGATCAATCGTCATCTCCGTCGCAGTCTGAGGCAGCGGAGTGGCTTCAGCTCCGGCTGTTGGAAAGCTTGGAAATTCTTGTGCTGGAATAAAGCAGCCCGATTCTGGGTGCGCCCCCCCTGCTCCCTCCTGCCCCGCCGGCAGTTATGCAGCAGCGGAAGAGGCACCACGGACTTGCGCTGCAGGCACCAGGCCGTGAGAGGCCGAAGCACCAGGCTCCTCTGGCCTGCCTAGCCAGCTTCCCAGTCCAAGCCTCGGGTGCCCCAGCTCAAACGTCCGGGACGCCTTCCTGCAAGAGCTCCCTCTGCAACGCGGACCTTGGCGTGCCGCACCGGCGACCGGCGTTCCTGTGCTCGCTTTGGGTGCTTTGCGGCAGGGAAGGCCGTGGCCACAAACAGCCTCTCTCCGAACCGCCGAATGGCCAATAAACACGCGGAGCTGCCATGGCCGGGGCCACGCCGCCCCCAGAGCCTTCCTGCTCCCTCCGAAGGGGGGGCAGGAGGGTCTGCCCTGCACAGCACCAAGGTCTGTGCCCTGAGCTGCAGAGATCATGTCAGTGCTGCAGAAACCTCCCAGGCCACGCCCCAGTGGTGGGCGGGGCCGCGGGGAGAAGGGGAGGAGCCAAGCACCCACAATGCCCGCCTCTTCTTGCTTAAACCTTCAGCTGCCGCCAATGCTGAACTCCTGTTCCATTTTGGGCATTTATCCCTTTTTTTTAGAATAAGTTTTATTCAAAATAACCCTAAAACAAAGGAAAACTAAAAACAACATCAATCATCAGAAACATGGGACCTGCTGGGTCAGTCCCCACATTTTTTTCTATTTATGATAACTTGAAAACATATTTAAATCTATACGAAGTCCCGTTTCTCTAACCAATGATAAAAAGAGTCCCAAGTTTGAAAGAAATTGGGCATTGATCTCTTTCAACTCCACAGAAAAGGATTTCAGTTTTTCAGAAGGAAGGGATGAGTGAGAGCTGTTGGGGGCAGAGGAGGCGTGGGGACAAGGGAAGGGGGTGTGGCTCTCCCCTCCCTTTCGTCTCCCACCCACCCACTTAGTTTTAATTTCTGATGAGATTTGGGCGAACTTATATCGCATTTTTCATAGGCAGAAGGTGGGGAGGGTAATCCCAAGGTTCAGAGTTCATAACGGGCCTTCCTGCAAAAGAGAAAGGAGGAGGAAGGAAGGTGGCTTGCATACAGCGTGGCCGCTCGAAGGAAAGATTCCTGGCCGGTGGGGCAGGTGGCCGCCTGGCCAGTGGTGTGTAGCGGTCCGGCCGGGTGGGCCTCTTCCGCCCCCGGTGATGGACGGTGCTGGCAGCCCCCCAGGAGGCAATTTCCCCCAAGAAGCCGCTGTGGCGCAGGGCTGCTCAGCCGCCATTTAAGCCGTCCGTCGAGCGTGCCGGGCCCGGGGGGAGCGATTTCCCAGGTCACATTCACTAAGGAGCCGTGACTTATGCGGCAGATGAGAAAATGAACTTTGCCGACTGTTGCCCGGGGCACGTGATGTCTTGGTGAAGAAGGCCGGGCAGAAACGTGGCGGGGCCCCCTGCCCCCGTGCGGAGCCGCGCACCTCTGCCCCCTCCTTAGAGCTGATGCATGGGCTGAAAGCGCCAGAATAAGGTTTTCTCCTGGCCCTCGATGGCTAATGGAGTCGACCAGCAGCATTTTATGGATCCGATATAAAAGCCATCCGTTAGGGTGACAGCTTTACTAGGTCAGACGGAGCTTTATGGCCCCCTACCTCTTGCTCAATCTTTCTCTTTTCACAAAGACGGGAATTGGCTTTGATAGAAAGCGGGGGGATTTCTCGAGGAGCGCCTCGCCATGATCACAGCCAGGTGTGTGCAGGTGTGCGTGTGCATTCCACGGCGGAGAATTGCACGGCACCTGTGAGCATGCGGGCTGGTGTCGGGCACAGGGAGGGTCCAGCCTGTGGGAAGCGCCAGGGTTTCATTTTGGCTGAAAATGGAAGCTTGGCGATGTGCGACTAACGGGGAAACTGTGAAAAGCGCTGTGTGAGCAGGCGGTCTGGGGTAGATGAGATGACAGGTAGGTAGGTAGATAAGTAGACAGGTAGGTAGATAACCAACAGGTGCTGGGCATGATGCGGAAAGGCTGGCTCTTGTGCAAAGACTGTTTTTTAGTGTCGTTTTGTGGTGCAACGGGTGTTTTTTTCTCGTGGGCGGATCCAGTGAGTCATGGGCTGCACCCCTCATCCCTGCCTAGGGTTCCATCAGGGCTCAGCACCACTCACACGTTTTCAATCCTCTTCTTTCTGAATGGGGCTTCGAGCAATAGGTCTGCTCATCGGGGTCAAACGGGGCCCCGGTGCAGCTGGCCGTGGCCCTTGCGTCAAGGATCCCTCACCCGTTTGGGATCATACGCTGCAATGCGCGTGATCGATTTCATTTCCGTACCGCCCGGTAGCTGAAGATCTCCCAGTGGTTCTTAGCAATTAGTAATCCCAAGTACAGCAGAAAGCGTGGCATAGAAATAGAGTAAAGGACAGCACAAGCTGCCGCCATCCCGTCCTGCTTTGCCTCCCACTCGGCCAGGTGAGACGGCACCTGGGCTCCGGTGTGACTCCTCTTCCCCTTTGTGCATTGCTTCCTTCTTTCGGAATCTGTGCCAGGAATCGTGCAGGTACCTTCTGCGTAACAACTCAAAAAGCATCTGCCCCAGGATAAGCGTGCGCGGGATCGCAGCCTTCACTGCCTTGTCGGAACCACATTCATTTCAAGACTTCGCTTGCAAACATCTCTCTCTTTTTTGTAGCCGGGGAATTTTAGTGTCAACTGAACCATCCACAGCTGCCGTTTGGAAGGAGCTCAGTGGCTCTGCAGGGGAGAAAACAGGCGTGACTCCTGATTGGGGTTGACAAGTCCTGGAGATACCTAGTCACTTGGGGCTACCATGGCCTGGTCCCCTCACCCTTCGCAATACAGATCAGATAGCAATGGCGAAGAACTCGGTTTCTGCATTTTGGGGCAAGGAGGGAGCCAGGAATCCTGCTAAATCAGTGGGGCCATTCAACCCTTCACTGCAGAAAGTCGGAGAGACTAAAAGGCGAGGCAACGTGGATTCACAGCAACAAAATGTGCCCAAATGCTTTCGTTTAGCAATATATCTTAGCTCACTCAAGCAGTGATTTAATATCCAAGGAACAAAAGGGTTGTGCTTCTAAAGCCATTTCCTAAGCAGAAATGACAATCTCCTTGGATTTCCTGCCACATCAATATTTGCTGTAATCTAGACTTCAGTCGGAAACCTGATCCTGACTTTTTAACGATGGCCTGGGGCCTGCCTTGGTTAACCTTTTTTCCGCATTAAACACAAAACAAAAACAACCCGTGCCCCAAAAACCGTTCTGCTGTACGTTTGGCCTGGCAATTTAGGAAATCTCCTTATGGACGCCTCTTTGCCCCTCCTTTCGGCTTTCATGTTGCCAAGGAGTTTCAATTCGCTTCTTGTTGTTTCCTGTGAGCATCCGGTCGAGCCCTGTGATGCTGGACTAGAAGGACTGGGCTGGGGTGCAGCAGAGCTTCCTGTTGGTTATTATATCCTTTTTTCCTCATTTAATCCCCTTTTCACTTTTCTTCTTACATTAACGGTGAGCTTGCTGGCTGAGTTCCAAATGCTTCTGGAAGTTCAAGAGCTTCTTGCTAATCCACAGCATCAGAGGTAGACTGCGTCTGAACCTGGAAGGTCCATTGCTTATTGTGAACAATGGCCATTGGCAGACTTCTCCTCTTTTTCATTTTCATTTTCATCTTCCTTTTTTATGTTTGGAGTCAAGTCAAGCCGTGGCCGTGGCTGCATCTTGTGACAGTCCGGTCCTGACATGGGGTAGGTTGGAGGTGAAGGACGCATCATCTTCGGTTCTCTTCCAGCCTGTGTGCAGTGTTTTTGTGTGTACACAAAGATATAATGTGTGCAAACCAACTCTGTGTTTGCAAACTTGTGAATTGTTTAGGTGGGCCTATTGGGGCGCTTGTGGTAAGGCCAATGATGCTGCTGTCTACAGTTGAAACATCTGCAAGACACTACCAGCTGTGTGCTAAACAGGTCTTCTCGGAAGTAAGTCCGATTGAGTTAAACGAGGGGCTCTCACACAGCCTTAGGCAGCCGTCCTCTACCCACTCCCCTGGGAGAAACACGCGTAGAATTAAGGATTTTGGAGCACGGTTGGCGCCCCGCTGGCCCAGACCAAGGTCCTTCTCACCCAGGGGCCGGCCAGCTGCCCCCGGGATGCCTCAAGCAGGGTTGGAGCCCGACAGCGCCCGGCTCTCCGCTTCCCCAGCCGCTGGAGCTCACGGGCTTCCTGCCCCTCAGGCCAGTGGGAGCGAAAGGCCATCAGCCCTCAGACGCACGGCTTAAGTGGGGGTCCTGCGCTGAACCGCAGGTCGGACTCTCTGGCCCCTTCCAGCCCCACCTTTCTAGGATCCTTTGATCAGGTCTGGTAGCCGTGGGGAGCCACCCCCCTCACAAATGCGTCCAGCCCCCTTGAAGGGCCTCCCAAGCACTGGCCTCCACGGCGTCTTGCGGCAGTGAATCCCACCGCTGAAGGCACTCTGCGAAGACGGGCTTCCTTTGACCCTTCCGAATCGGCTTCGGAGGATGCTCCGGCTGGATTTCAGCACCGTGGGAGAGGGAGGGAGGCACCGCAGGCAACCATGCCGTGTGCACGGAACCGACTTCACGCCGATCCACAGTGTCGGCAGCCGTCTCCAGCGCCAGCCTGCCATGCCCTGTGGACAAAGGGGCGGGCCGTTCCTTGGAGAATGGACCGGAACCGGCCAGGACTCTCTTGCCCAGCCTCCTCCAGCAGCGCCCTCCAGATGTCCTGGGCTACACGCCCCAGGAGCTGTTGTCCAACACGAGGCGGCAGCTGCAGGTCTGCAATGGGGGCTGCATTTGGCCCGTCCCTGCTCTTAAAACGGGCTGGATGGATGCTGAATTTGCCGATCCAGCTCCTCTCACGAGGGCAGCAGAGATGGGGGGGGACAAGTGCTGTAACGAACCCACCCTAGTCTGGGGGAGGGGAGTAGACAAGGGGGCCTTTGTTTGCCAGAAGGAAAAGCACAGGGTTTTTTGGTTTTGGCGTGTGTGGGGGGGTTAAACAGAACAGTGTCTCCCGAACACCCACCCTCGATGCAGCTTGACTGGCAGATGGTGCGCACAGTTGTCCGTCACAGAAGCCAAGTCTCTTCTCGTCATCCAACCCTGTGAGTTCAGCACTTCCAGCCATGTGGCTCAGGAAGACCAGCTGCTCCTGCCTTCTTCGATGGCGCATTGGATCCGGGCTCCGCGCGGCGCCCCCCGCCTAGCAAAATGCCCCCTCCCCCGGTTGCCTGGATGGGCATTTCGTGCTTTCATACTAAGTCATTCTGGACAACGTGAGAAGGTGCCTTGCAGCCGAACATGCACCAGAAATTATTTGTCCCGCAACCCACTGTCCCCTTGCAGCTCAGCATCCCACCTGCTCAGTCACTGCAGATGAGTGCCCAGACGAGGGCAGGGTGGACCTGTAGGCAGGAGGATCCGCTGCACCTTCCTCCCACTGCGGTTACAGAGAAACATAGAGAGCGAGTCAGAAGGGACCTCCTGGGCCATCTAGTCTGACCCCCGGCTCCAGCCGGCTCTGCTCACGACATGCCCACCTTGTGGACGTCCAGCCTATCTTTGAACACCCGCACCGATGGGGCCTCAACCTCCTCCCGTGGAAGCCCATTCCACACCCTCAGGGTCCTGACTGTCAGGAAGCGCTTCCTGACATTCAAATTGAACCTGGGTTCCCTGAGCTTTGTTCCATTGCTCCTCTGCAGGGGAACAAAGGTCATGGCCCACCTATGCGTGACACCCCCACACGTACCTGTATGCCGCCCACAGGTCCCCTCAGAGTCTCCTCCTCTCCAGGCTGGAAAGACCCGGCTCCCTCAGCCTCTCCTCGCCTGGCTTCCCCCGCAAGCCAGCCACCATCCCAGGGGCTCTTCGCTGCACTGAGTCCAACCTGGCCACATCCCTCTTGTAACGATGGTCAACGCCTCAAGTTTGTCTCCTGCTCTGCCTTCGTTTCCCCAGCACAGCTTCTGCATTTTTTAAGGAACCCTTTTCTACGCATGGAGGGCAGGGGTGGAAAAGCCACATTGCGGATGGATTTCCTGCCCGTTCTCCACAGAGAACAGCTCCACAGGAAAAGAGCAGCAACCGACCAGCAGGCTAACGGAGCCTGCCATCAAGATCGGGAAAGCTGCAGGGGAGTTTCCTCCTGTACGAGCGACCCACTGAAATAGAGATGAGCTGTTGGAGGCTTTGGTGGCAGAGCTCACGGCCTCGTTCAGGGAAGGCCTCGGGCTCGGACACAGTGGTGCGGTGATGGATTGGAAGGACAGTGGCTCATCGCGCCCATCCCCCTCCTCGCGCCCCCAAGGAAGGTCCAAAGCACAGGCAGCTGCGCTTCTGCGTATCCACAAGCCAGTCCTAGCCATTCCCACCAGCGGGAGCCAGGCCTGGGCAAAGCCCAGGAGTCATCGCGGCCCATGCAAAGGCAGGCCACCCGCACAGCCTTCCCATTGCAACGTGGACTGCTCAGAGCAGGGCCACTAGTGGTCCTGCCGCTGCAGTGAGTTCGGCTAAGCCCGAGGATGCCCACCTCCTGCACGTCCAACGCTCTGGCCTTGCAGCCCTCCAAGCCTTCGTTCCAGCTGGTCGGAAAGGCCCGGAGGAGCAGGCAAGGATTGCTGCCTCCCTTTTCCTTTCTTCGCTCTTCCCACGGATGGTCCATGGAGACGGGGAGGGGAGACTCCCGGGCATATAACTCAGCATGTGCGAATGTGCCCACTGTCCTTTTCCCTGTGGCCCTGGTCCCAGGCTGTCTTTGGCAGCTGGCACTGCCCGCTCCTTCTGGGCACAGCCGCGTCGCATGCATCCCTCGTCACAGGAGAGCCGGCCTGGCGTGGCCATGTGAGCACCGGGCTGGGCTCGGACGCTCCGGGTGCAAGGCTGCGCTCGGCCACGAGGCTCCGGGTGACTCTGGGCCAGGCTGATGGCGATGGCGATCGCAGCCCTGCGTCCTGCCTTGCTGCGGCCGCGTTGGCCCTGGAGAGAACACCGCTCACCCGGAGTGGCTCCTTCTGGCTGCAATGGTCCTTGAGCCCAGGGGGCGGGAGGGGCAGGACGGCCCCCAGCTGCTCCGATGCAGAGCAAGCGCCACTGGGGCAGCTCCTGGGAGCAGGACTGGGAGCGCTGGGGAAGGGCAGTGGCCGCCTCCCCCAGCAGGGGCCAGTTGCGGCGCATGGCCTGACGAAGGCAGGCAGAGCGAGTCCGAGTCGCGGGTGGATTCGAGCTGGACACTGGGGGGACCGCTTGCAGTGAAGGCCCTGAGCTAGAAGGGCACAGAGACCACCGCACCGGAGGTCTTCCCACAGAGGTGGACAGCCCAGGGGGAGACCTGGTCCTGAATCAAGTGGGGACTTGGCAGCCCCTCCCACTCCAGGATTCTGCCTCACACCCCGTGAGGCGCGGGAGGGGTGCTTGCGCGGGTGCACTGGCATCTCTCATGCCTGTGGCGTTTCCCTCTCGCCTTTCTGCCTTTCCCTCTTGCAATTCCAGCGGGCAGTCAGTCCCTCAAGGATGTGGTCCATAAAGCCCTTGGGACACAGTGGTTGTGTGCTGTGATGGTTGTTGTAGTAGTTGCAGTAGTCATAGTAAATCAGATGAGATGGCGGAGCAGAAGCATCCCCATCCCGCAAGAGGCCAGCTTGGAGGCCGAGCAGTGGCCAAGTGGGAGTCCGGCGCTCAGTCTGGGAAGACGGCTGAGACTCTGCCGTGTCCCCTGGCTGGATCGGCTCCGTCTGTCCCCTGGTCGTCGGTGGGACGAATGCCACAGGCCATCCCGGTCAGCTGCGGGGTGGGGGCTGCATTGCCACGGAGGGCAGGCCAGGGCCACCCTCCCGGCCCCGTTGCCCCGGTTCCCTGCTTGCTGCCCCCGCCTCAGGGCTGTGCAGGGATCCAGGCCCAGGACAGGTGCCGTGCTCACCTGCCGCTCCACGGACCTCACTCGCCCCCTTTCCCCCTCTCTCCCGCAGGTACCTGCGCACCCTCTACCTGGGCCTCCAGAGCCGCTGGCAGTCAGAGCATCGCAAGCGCCACTTCTACTGGAGGATGATGTTCGAGAGCGCCGACATCAGCATGCTGCGCCTTCTGGAGACCTTCCTCAAGAGCGCGCCCCAGCTGGTGCTGCAGCTGAGCATCATGGTGCAGCAGAACCGCATTGAGCCGCTGCAGGGTGAGTGCCGCCCCAAGAGCCACACCTGGGCCGTCGGTCAGGTGCCGCCTGTTTGCTGTGGCCCAGACAGTCCCTCTGCTGAGATCCCGGGCCTGGTGCTGAGGCAACACCTGCCGTGAACTGATCCCTTCCCTTCCCTTCCCTTCCCTTCCCACTTTCCTGCTTGTTCCCAAGACAAAGCCCAGAACAGAGGCAGCTGCTCACAGAAAGAGCTGAATCCGAAGTGGAACTTTGCCCCACGCCTCCCGTTCCAGTAAAACGTCTGGCTCCCACCCCCCGCAGGGTGGCTCTTGCCGCCTGAGGGCCAAGTGGGGTGCACGGCAAAGCCCCTCGCTTCTCCCCATGCCTCCCCGCCAGCCTGAGGAGTGGGCCTTGCACCCGCTCCCCCTTCCCTCCTGGAAGCCTTTCCTTCCCTCCCAATGCAGGTGGCTTGTCATGCCTGAGAAACTTCACTAGGCAGTTGAAGGAGCTTCGAAGGCTTTGCCTTGCCCCCTCTGCCTCCTCCTCCTCCTCCTCCTCCTCAGAATCCAGTGATGAACAGTCTGCCATGTATGAGAGATGGGCCACCCTCTACAGAGCCCAGGCCTGTCCATGCTCCCCATCAACGGGGACAGAGAGATCCCCGTTGCTTTGCCTTCTCCCACTCTGGGGGGTCCAGGGTCGCACGTGTCAGACCAAAGGGCGGTTGTAGTCCTTGCAGAGCAAGGCTTGCTGGGCTTCACAGGGCCACCAGACTCTTCGCCTTGGCAGTCCTGTGCACCATCGCTTGCTCTTTCCTCCTGTGTTTAAAACGGACCCTTGTGATATTTGAAGAGTATTTAAGTTGCTCATGAGAGTTTGAACTGCAATCCTAAATTTAATGTACTAGGGAATGAGTCCCATGGGATGTTGTGCAGCTTACTTCTGGGTAAACATACAGAGAATCGTGTCCTTAATTTCCCAGTGGCCTTCGTGCAAACACAGCTTTTCAGCTGTGCAAGTCATTTGTAAATGCAGGGCAAATAAGGCAACAGAGTTTGGCACTGAGAATTAAAATACTACAGGTATTTTGCCCCCCCCGCCCCCCCAGTGCAACACAAGCCTTTCCATTTTTTAATGAAAGAACAAAAGCGTTATTCTTTTCCATGCTGTGATAATTTTCAGAAGCGTTATATCTCTTCTTGCCCCAACATCCTTTCCTCTTGTGCACACCGACTCTCCACCTTTCTCCCGCTCTGGTCCCTCCTCATGCTGAGTTGTTTCCTTTCGTTTCTTCCATTCTCTGCCTCTTCCTCCTTCCAGCCTTCCAGAGGCCTCCTATTTCCCGTTTCTGGCGGATCTTCCATTTTGCTCACTGTGCATTCATTCATTCATTCATCCTCTCTTCCCGGCCCGCGGGACACGCCGGGGAATTCAGGCACCTTGTGGAATGAGGCTGACCTCCTTCTGGCCTGAATTGCCACATCTCATGGACTGAAATATGGCATCTGCATCCCTGGTTCTTGTCCCTAGCAGCCCCGGGAAGCATCCAGTGTTGTTCCTACGCCACACAGACCCGCTGGGACGAACGGGGCTCGAGTTCGTTGGGATGAACGAAAGTCTCACTCTGCCAATGGGCCTGCTTTGTGGGTGAGGGTAAGCCGCTCGCCAGTGATCGGCTGAGGGCTGCCCTGATGTCACAGCCGATGGGGCACAAAACCGGCTCCAGCCGCTGGGCAGGCATGGAGTGCGAAAGGCAGGCGGCTTCCATACAGCCTGAGGTGCCTGATCCTGCCTAATCTCGGAAGCTAAGCGGGGTCAGGCCTGGACAAAAGCTGGATGGGGGACTTCAATGTTGTGAACCCCGCAGGGAGCTTTGGCCGTTGGTGGAGAACGTGGATGGTGCAGGTGGATTTGGGGATAGTGGGTGGGCAGTTATGACCTCAAGAGCTACAGAGAAGCCAAGCGCTGATGTCCAGGCTGCAGCGGCCCCTAGAATCTTTTTCCATTGTTTTTGCTGGCACCCCTTTGGTGTCCTCGGGGGGATTGCATGTGCTGGGGGAGCATGCAGCCTCTGCAAGTTGCTGTCCATCAGCGTTTAGTAGGTTGATGTGCTGGGAGACAGCAGGTGGTATCGCTTTCTGAGAGCTCCCGCAGTTGGGTACCCCTAGAGAAGATGGACAAGAATGGCCATCCTCCTGTGTCAATCAGGGCCAGCAGCTGGGATGATGGGAACTGTTGTCCAACACATCTGTGGGGTTCCTAGGAAGGGAGGCTGCTGCATCAGCTCTCTTCCCATTTCCTATATGACTGCAGAAATCCCTTCCTCTGTCCGTTCCTTTCCAGTTGAAGAACAGAGCCCCGCTTCCAGATGAGAACGGTGCTTCCTTTCTACTCTGCCATCTTTCTTTGGCTCGGTTATGTTTTTATTGAGTGGGGAATGACCAGGATAACTCCTCACTGTGATCTTCTTATCCTGCCCTCTCCCATAAATGTCTCCTCACACTCCTGGCCCCTCGTGTCCGTCATGCGAATGCCCTCCCTGTTTCCCTCCCTCCCGCGTCCTTCACCTGGAGCTCAGGCCACGCCGCCACCCAGCCTCCCTGCCATCCTCCACCCGCCGGCTCCTTTCCTCTGGCCTTCCTCTTGGGCCATCTCCATGGCGGTTCGCCTCCCCTAACTCCCCGCACCCTCTTCTCTCCCTGTGCCTGCCCAGGCCTCTCGGCTTCTGCATCGCTGGTCTCCCTGGCCTGGACGCTCGCCTCCTACCAGAAGGTGCTGCGGGACTCCCGCGAGGACAAGATGCCCATGTCCTACAAGGGGGCGGTGGTGCAGATCCTCTGGCACCTCTTCACCATCGCGGCCCGCGCCATCGCCTTCGCCCTCTTCGCCTCCGTGTTCCAGCTGTACTTCGGCATCTTCATCGTCACGCACTGGTGCATCATGACCTTCTGGATCATCCAAGGCGAGACGGATTTCTGCATGTCCAAGTGGGAGGAGATCATCTACAACATGGTGGTGGGCATCATCTACATCTTCTGCTGGTTCAACGTCAAGCAAGGCCGGAGCCGGTGCCGCATGGCCATCTACTACGTCATCACGCTCTCGGAGAACGCCGCCCTGACGGGCCTCTGGTACTGCTTCCGGAGCCCCTACGTGGTCTCCGAGTCCAACGCCTTAATCATCGTCTGTGTCGTCACGTCCAGTTTCGCCTTAGGAGTCTTCTTCATGTTCATCTACTATTGCCTCCTGCACCCCAACGGAACGATCTTTGGGCCCCAGAGCACAAGCTGCCTCTGCAGCGAGGAGCCCTCGGCAGTCCCCCGCGGCACGGGCCCCCACGGGGACGCGGTCACTAGCCCCCCACGCTCCCTGCCCAGGACTACAGGGGCCGAGAGGGAGGGGGTCCCGGGGGACAGAGACAGCTGCGTGCCCGTCTTTCAGGTCCGGCCCAGCGTGCCCCCCACCCCCATGGCTCACGTCCCACGGACAGAGGGCCCCGTCATCCGCATCGACCTGCCGCGGAAGAAGTACCCGGCCTGGGATGCCCACTTCATCGACAGGCGCCTCCGCAAGACCATCCTGGCCCTGGAGTGCACCTCGCCCGCGACTCCGCGCCTGCAGTACCGCAGCGTGGGGGCGTCCCAGGAGCTGCTGGAGTACGAGACCACCGTGTAGCCCGGCGAGGAGCCCCAGAACCGCCGAGGGCGCCCGCCCGGGCCCTTCCCATCCTGCGGGCCGCGCGGGCTGCCCGGAGGCCAGGGGGGCGGCCTCATGCCCGCTTCCCGCCGCCTCTGGCGGGGGGCAGGGTGAGGTCCAGAAAGATGAGCAGCGGCTCCCCCGCCCCCCACCGTTCGCCGTTTTGGTTTGCCGTCCCTCCTCTGCACCGCACTGACGACTCCGGCCTGCCACCGTGCGGGCCCCACTCACCGAAGGGTTCAGAGAGGCCACCTGGTGCTATTTCCCCTCGTGGGCACCCGCACGGGCCGCGTGGCAGAGGGTGGCTGCACCGGCAACTTTGCTGCCTGGCTGGTGCTACGCCACCGACGGGCCCAGAAAGAGGGACACCTTCCCCGCCCTCCTCTGGAGAGGGGGCCACGGCCTCTCCCCAAATACCTCACCTGTTACCTGAGCCCGGAGAGCTCGGGCCTCTCCAGCCAACGGATCCCGTTACCTCTGGTCATCGGGAGTGCGGCGGGTGGGTGGCAGGCTCCCAGTTATGGCCAGGGGAGGGGGCCCGGGGAGCGCTGGGGAGACCCGGGGCGGCTGCCGCGGTGAATCCGGGGGGACCCTCGCAGGCTGCGTGATGCATGCTGACGTCTGTGGAGTTTGGGGCAAGGCTGGGGTTTACTGCGTGGTTTGTTTTGTGCGTAAAAAGGACCGGGGGGAGGGGGTGCAGCAATTTTGTAAGCAGAAAATCTGAGCTAGAAATCAGATCCAAACCAGTCACTCCTCATCGCGTTCCCTGACACCCCCCCCCCACCATCGCGTCTGCTTCCATGCGGCTTCGGTAGCTTCGGATATCCCCCCCCCTAATTGGGGAGGTTTCCCCAAAGATGCAGGACCATCTGGGAAGGTGACGAAAATGAGCAACGGGTCGGGGGTCCTGCTGGGAGTCCGGTTCTTCCGGGGGGGGGGCAGAAGAGGGGCACGGCGTGTGTGGCCCCGCCAGCTCTGCTGCTCTGTGATTTTATGATTTACGTAGGTGTAGAAGTAAAACTGACACTGAGGGCTTCCAGAAAGCGTGGATCTCGGCCCGTGGCCCGTGGAATGCCAGGCCAAGGAAAGGAGTCCCTGGTTTCATGCCACTTTAACTCCCTACGGGCACAATTTCCCATGGGAATTGCAGCCAGCTGAAGGTGCTGCGCATGCTCCACTGAGACGTCCCTCGCCTCCCACACTGAACTACAGTTCCCAGCGTTCCTTGGGGAAAAGGAATCCATGCTAAGGCCATTTCACCCATCCTTCCTAGCAAGGTGCCATGAGGGCTGCGGCCAGGGTGGTCTGAAACAGAGCTGGCGATGGCGGCCGTCTCTCAGTCCCCGGCAGTTTTGTTGCTCCTGCTGCACAAAACGTTCCACTTGATCACTTGAGACCCACGACCCAGCGTTGAGCTTCTTGCATACCGGTGGCTTTTGGGCATGGCTCAGGCTAAACAGAGAGTTCCTTGCCCCAAGGATCTTACAGTGCAGAAGAGCACAGAGGAAGGATGGGGCAGGGGGGATCTTGCCGGGAAGAGGAAAGAAACAAAGCAAAAAATGATCACTATTCATATAGGGCTCGTTTCAGTCGGTTATCCAAAGGCTTTTATAAGGCCGGCCTTTTTAAAAATTGAAATTACGGTGCAAGCAGGGTCTGACCCCAAACAAGACCCATAGCACCACAAGGATTAGCTCTTAACGGCCACAGTCTTGTGCTCACTTTCTGGGCATCAATCCCCCATTAAATTCAGGGGCTTTTGCCGGTGAGCGGACCGTCTAGGATTGCACATTTCATGTTCCCTATGGGGGAGGCAAAGGCAAGCTTTAGAGAAGCACAGTATTCTTGAAGCGCAGGTGCTGAAAAAGCAGAAGGGTCATTTTGAGAGGAGGGACTGCCCCAGGCTGATGTTAACCTCAACAAAGTCGAGAAAGCACAAGGAGGAAGAACCCGAAACAGGAACCGAATTGGCTTGCAAAGCAGCTCCACTTGCTGGAAAATCACATCACGGAGAGAGAGGAAGAGACAAGCACGGCCGCAAGCCTGCATAACTCAGTCTGCAGAGAAGTCCGGGAATGTGAGACTTGCTTGCTCTGGGCTGAGGTTACACGAGTTTGCTTGCTGTCCACCCAGCACCCAGAAGATGTAGGTTGACCGTGGGTATGTTAAGCAAGGATTGCAATGTTGCTTTTCCACGAGCTGCCAGAACACACGAGGTTGCCAGAGACTGTGTTGGGCTCTTCTGTCCATCCAGCTCGGACCTTCTGGCAGTGGCACCTCGGTGGAAAATGATCCTTTTAGCTGGCTATCCAAGGGATTGTCCCTGGAGCCATCTGCTGAGAAGCCGTGTCCCCTGCCGCTTTAAGTGGGTCCTTCATTCCTTCCCTCCCTCAAAAACCAGAGGAGCATTAGGGTCTGAAGGGAACCCAAAGCTCATCCAGTCCACCCGGTAAAGCAGAATCTTTTGCACATCGACTAGTCAATCCCATGTAGTCCAAATTGCTCAGACATGCTTGGGAGAGAACATGCATTGTCTGCAGAGCAAGGTGGGCTCCGTCCAGGGGCTCAAGCAAGAGAACCAAACTTATCAGATCTGTCCTGAGACATTGTACCCTCTTCACCCCTGGAAATAGCCCTGGAGAGAATGACTTTGGAAGGACGCTCAGGCCTCCCACGGCCCCCCTCTAGTAACAGAAGGTGTTGCTAGTCCAAACTTCTGACTTTGCTTTAGCCACCTCAGTGTCCTCCAAACTACAAATCCCAGCATCCCCAGCTGACTCCCAGCATCCCCGGGAGTCCAGAACGTACAGATTCTGCTGAAAGAACCCTGGAGAATTAGGGAAGGAAGTGTATCGGAAAATCCTGGACTGTCTGCATAAATTGCGGGTCGTCCTCAGCAGGATGGTTTTTGGCAGCTTTTCCGAGGGCTGAAGGAGGCGCGATGGTCATGATGCATGAATGAGGCCGCCGGTGTGGTGTGTCTCTGTGTTTTCTTTTACATGTCAGTTGCAGTATGAGGCCAGGATATCTGGATCTGAATTGTGATGCCAGGGGTGTGTGTGTGTGTGTGAGAGAGAGAGAGAGAGGGAGAGGGAGAGGGAGAGGGAGGGAGAGAGATTCTTGGTTGAAGTTCCCCTTTTGAAGTGTTAGCTGGCCACAGGACAAGGCATGCAGCCCCCCCCCCCCCGCTGCTGTTTTTCCCCTCTTCGGGTGGATGTCCAAACAGGCAACAGAAGTGCCGGGGGAAGGGCCCCAGCCTCCTCCCCATCCATGCGGGGGGCCCAGGCCGCCCCCACAGCCCTCGCAGGCAACCCAGCCGATGCACCTTCCTGGTGTCGTCTTTTGCTCCCCTGCACTTGAGTCCCTTTGGGAGGAGAAAGCCGAGAAGCACAGAGGAGAGAAGCTGGATTTGGCCACAGGAAGAACAGCGCCCAACTGAGCAGGAGCAGAAGACGAAATCGGCCGAGGAGCAACCGCGCACCCCCGGCATCTGGGGGCGAAGGGCCGAAGGGAGAGCAGACACGGCTGGCGAGGCGAGATGGGTCGGGGGAATGGGGAAGGCGGGGATGAGTGTGAAGGAAGCAGGAGAGGAGCCGGGCGTGGGATGGGTGGATCAGGTGGTGGAAAGCAGGGATGAGCGCCAGGAGGAAGGAGCCGGAGGGCAAGAGAACGGCCGTTTGGCACAAGCCGCTGGCAGGAGAACGTGCACATCGTGGCGCAGCCGGTGCCTGCTGAACGGGATGCAGCTGAGCCTTGGTTGCTGCCACTCATCTATTTATTGGTTTGATTGATTTATATTCCGCCTCTCAGCCAAAATCAGGCAGTTTTGAATGAATGATACGAATGAACCCGTTCTAGCACTTTCATCCGCCAGAGGAGTAGGATGGCTTTTAATTTCCTTTTCCAGGCCAAGTCACTCCCAAGTACCTTACCTTACGGTGGCTGGGAAGTCTGCCTTCCCCTCGCCCTTGTGAGAATTGCAGCTAAACTCAGAGGGAACCTTGAGGGGTGAATGAAGGCAGCGCCCCACTGGCAAAAAAGGGGGCATCCAGCCAAGGCCCCTCAGAACAGATTCGGGGATAATCAGGAAAAAAGTGAGGGGCTTGGCTAGAGGGAAGCGGTGCTGGTGCTGCAGCCGTGGGTGGGCTGGCAAGGCGACCCCGCCCAGGAGCCCCCCAGCGAGAACTAAGCAAAATGAGGCCGGCTGGGAAAGGGAGCAGTAAGCCCCCCGGGATTGGGAATAGCGTTTTCCCTGACCTGGTGTCCCACAAGCGCATAGGACGCTTGTTGTGCTGTGCCATCCAGTCGTCTCCGGTGGCCCTACGGCTCACAGCTCTCCAGAATGTCCCATCCGTGACAGCCCCGCTCAGCTCCTCTGAGCTCAGGGCTGTGGCTTCCCTGATGGAGGCGATCCATCACTCACATGGTCTTCCGCTTCTTCTTCTGCCTCTGACTGTCCCTCGCGTGCTGGTCTCCTCCAGATGGTCCAGCCTTCCCGTGATGCATCCAGAGCAGGACAGCCGCAGTCCTGCTGGCTTTGCTCTGGGGAAGCGCTGGCTCGATCTGATCCAGGACCCCCTCATTGGTCTTCCTGTCATGGAGCTGCGGTCCAATGCATCTGGGGGCACCAGGCTGGGGGGGGGGTGCTGTGCCACCTGAATGAGGCAATTAGTCGCATGTCCCCGTCTTCTCTGGCAGGTGACAGCCCGTGCCATCTGGATGCCGCCTGCAGGAAAGACAGGCCGCCACCGAGGGCAGACCATTCTGGGAAGGGGGACTCTTGAACAGGGGCGCTCCCCCGCCTCATTTCTCCGTCCAGTCATCCAGTGGGGGCCTTTCCGGGGGTTGGGGCCATTTCAGTCCTTGGACGATACTGGCTGGAGGAGTGGCCGGACATTTGATTCAGTGGCGCCCAGGCAGGGCAAAGCCACGCTGAGGAACTGGGCTGGTTCCTTTTGCCCCTGGGCTGTTTGTTCCACACTTGCTATGAGAAAGTGGCACATGTGCTTAGTTCTCCTTCACAAGAGGGGATTTTGGGGCGTGGACAGCAGGGTCTGCCTGCGAACGCAGCATGGATCGTGGGAGATCATATGGCAAAAGGGCCGTTATTGCAGGAAGCAGTTGGGACTAAATGCCGCTTTGGTGGTCCGTCCCGTCTCGAAATGCGCCCGAGGTCTGTTGCAGTGGGGAAGGAGTTAGCCCTCCCCTCCTGTCCTGCCATTTTTCCACAAGGGATTCCTGATGAGGGCTGCGGTGCCATCTGGGGCACAGCAGTGGCCCAAACGTGTCTGGCCAGGCCAGGTACTGAAGCCCAACCTGGTATAGCCCTCCCTGTGCCTCAGCCCTCTCTCCTGCTCTCTTCCCAGATGGCCTCTGTCTGTTTCCCCCTACTGGTGCAAGCTTGAAGGACTGCCCCCCCCCCCCAAGCAGGTGCCCTCCACATGGGCTGGGGGAGGTTGCCCCAACACATCTGGAAGGCACCCATTAACCCCCATTGAATTCAGTTGAGATTACAGGGGGCTCGTCTACCCACAGCCCCCTGTAGCCACAGCTCAACCTCCCTTGAGCCAGCGCAGTCCCTCCGTGGTGCCGTCTGGCAGCGGGCCAGCAGCACGGCTGAGCGCCCGCCCCGGCCACCGTCCAGCCGTTTGCACCGAATGGGTCTGAAAGATCCACCCTCTGCTCCCGTTTTAGCTCACTGCGTTGCGACTGCACCGGAGTCGTCAAGGAGCACAACACGCGGCCACGCTCCGTGAGGGTCCACCCCGGGAAGGGTCTCTCCCTCGCCTTGCAGTGCAGGAGAGCGCCACGCTGCTGAAGGCAGGGCGAGCTTTGGCGCAGGACACGGGGCGGGCGGTGAGCTGGTGGGTGTCGCTGGCTGGGCAAGCAAAGCAGCACGATGCAGCCGTCTCGGGCGGCGGATTCCGGCAGAGGGAGGGAGGGAGGACTGAGCTGTGCATGCCGCGTGTGCCCCCTGCGCCCGCCTGCTGTCCTGGGGGGGACCGAGGACGCTGCCCAGTGGCCGGGGTGGCAGGCGGTGGTGCCTGGCCCTCTGCCTCGGGGAGCAAAGCGTGTGGGAGGGATGGTGGGGCAGATCGCATGGCTCTGCGTGTGGGAGCGGGGGCGGTTGAATGGCACAACCACCAGAGGCCAGCAGGGTGGGGTAGTGGTTAGAGTGCTGGCCTGGGACTCGGGAGATCCAGGTTCTGACATCTGCTTGGCCACGAAGCTGGCGGGGGGTTGTTGGCCAGCCCCTGACTCCCAGCCTGGCCTGCCCACGGGGTTGCCTGGGGATTAAAAGGTGCAGAGGAGGGCCGGCCGGCCAGCCGGGCTCCTGCAAGAGGAAATACGGTGGGACGGGTGGGTGCGGCAACCAAGCGAAGGGGCCCGGCCAGGAGTCCTGGCGCGATGGGCTAACGGAGGAACGAGGCTGCTGCTTGGAGGGGAAGGACCAGGACTCCCCACTTCCTGCCGCTTGGAGGGTCTCCTCCTGGGAGGGCAGCTCCGGACTCGAAGGGCCGAGTGACGTGGTTACTGGGGGGCCCAAATGCAAAGGGGCAGTCGTGGCAGCCTGCCAGCTCTTCCCGCGCCCCTGCTGGCTGTCCGCTCCGCTTGGGATGGGGTGGCTCTGCTCGAGCCCCACGGTTCAGCCTGTGCCGGGGCGTTGCACCACCAGCCAGTTCAGACGGCTGCTGCGGAGGGGCTGGGCAGGGCGCTGTCTTCTCCCTTGGCCCAGGCACCAAAGTGTCTCGGTTCCCCAAGGAGGGGAGGCCCTGGCGGGAGGCCCTGGCCAAGCCCTCGCTGGTCCGGAAAGGAGGCCCCCAGTGGCACCTGGCACAATCCATCAGGAGCGTCTCCCCATCAAGGCCAGGCAACAGCCCCCCCAGCCCAGCTTCCCCCCCGCACTTCTTTCTTCTACCCTTCTGCCACACCAGTCTGGAGCTGCCCGGCACAGACTGATAGGCACAGCTGTCCGTTCCAGGCCTTGCTGTGGATCCTGCTCTTCGGTTAAAGAACGTACAAGGGAGGGTGCTGTAACCTCTGGGCCCAACTGTATTTCTCAAGAGGAGAAGCCCCGCGAGTCAGGAAGGGGGCCACTCGGCCACAGCAGCCCTTTACCCCAGCCCGAGTCCCGGGTGGTCTGCGAGGGCTGCTCCAAGTGCCGGGTGTGCTCCTTCCACCAGGGCCGGCTGCCCGTTGGCCTCAGGCGGCAGATGCTGGGTGGCAGCGGCCCTGTGCCGTGAGGCCTGTGTTGTGCCCTGTGTTGTGGGGATGCTGCCCCACTGGCAGTGTGGAAGGCAGGTTTGCCTGTCAGTCCAGCCGGCTCTGTGATGCCAGGCGTGAACACAGGGGGGCAGGGAGCCCGGGGGGCTGGCCAGGTCGACCTGCCGCTGCACCCCGTGGATCAAGGAATGTGCCCCGGGCCCCTCTTATCTCTGAGGGTGTCGAGAGACCCCTCTCGGGGCACCCCTGGCTGTGCTCGTGGCCAGGGGTGCTGGCAGCATTCCCTGCCCCGGCCGGGTTGCTCCTGCCCCCGGGCCTGACCTGGAGAGGCCCAGCAGGAACCCCGTGATGGAAGCGTAGCGCGAGGAAGGAGCGGCCTCCCGCGCCACCTAGTCCGACCCCGGCTCCAGCCGGCTGCACTTGTGGCACACCCGCCACGTGCACGTCCAGGCCAGTCATTCCAGCAGCTCTAGCCGAAGCCGGAGAAAGCTGGTGGCGCTGGGTCTTCCTTGGCATGCCGCTGGTCCTGTTCCAGGAGCGAGTTGAGGAATGTGGGCCAAGCAATGAGGTGTGGGGGGCTCGAGGGAAAAGCGGAGACCGAGGGCGGGCGCAGCCATCTGGGTCAAGGCTGGGGGGCCGTGGAGAGCAGAGCCGCGGAGGGCCCCTCTCTGGGTGGGTCCACCTTGGACCAGCGCAGCCACAACGTGCCCCTGCTCGTGAGCCTCGTGCGCAGCGTCACAGCTACTCGCCTGCACGGTGGCCGCGAGGCGGGGGCCAGCGGGCACTCGCCTGCCGCGAGGAGCATGCGGAGGGGAAGAGGAGGCGCTGGAGCGGCTCCGGCAGGCCCTTGTCGGTGGGCTAACACGCCTTCCCGCCGTGGTTTTGCAAACCAAAGGCGCCACCGTATCCCGTGGGACGCCTGGGCATGGAGCGCGGTCACGGTGCCCCCTGCGGCAAAGGGGCCACTGAGGCTGCCCCCTCTGGTGAGTCGCGGGATGAAGGGCCTTCTTGGGAAGGGTCTGCGAAGGGCCAAACGGCCCCCTGGGAAGGGCTGCCGGGAGGGAGAGGCTCACGCTTAGCAATGACCTTGAAATGACCTCCTGGGGGTCTTTCAGAGGGGCTGAGAAGCCTCAGAGAGCTGAGCAACAGCGAGACCAATGCAGCCCCACAGACGGGAGCCTGCACTGGGGAAGGGGACGATCCGGCTGTCCAAGGGTCTACTCTCTATGCACTCTTGCCACGGTCTTCTCAGCCTTGAGGCTGCGGCTCTCACAGCCTTTGCAATAATCTTAAGAGTAGATGCAACATGGGAACCCTGCAGCTGGCGTCTTTCCCTCAACCATGTGCAGAGATGCGGGGGGGGGGATAGCGCACAGAGGTGTGGAGGGAGGGCAGCGATGGACGGGCGGTTCAGGAAGCACACAAGGAAACATCACCTCCCCCCTCCCCCGGATGGTCCTGTCCCGTGTGGCGGCTTTGCACTGCACCAGCCTGTTCTTCCTGATGCCGGACCGTTTCTTGCACACCTGTGTGCGTGTGAGAGAGAGACCGTAAGGCCTGGCTGGACACGGCTGAGCCGCCTTCCAAAAGGAATTCCCCACGTCCCACCCTGCTCTCTCTGTAACTTTTAAAAACTATCACAAACGTTGAAAATAGGGCTGAATCGACCAAATAAAGGATGCAATCGATGCTTTACTGCTACCTGGTTCCTGAATCGTCCCGGAAGAGGGAGGGCGGATTCCCACGCTCCAGAGACACGCCATACTCGGCCACGGAGAGAGGCGAACCCTGAGAAAGGACCCGGCTCTGCTTTGGTGCTCCGCCCCGTTGGCCCCTCCATGCGAGCTCACCGTGGACCCCAGAAGCGAAGCGCTTTGGCTCCGTCCAAAGGCCCACATGCAGGATCTTGAACCTCTGGTTAGGGAGGATTGTGTGGTCGGAGGTGCTCAACGGCTTGCTCACAACACACCCGCACATTCACACGCGCATGTTGAGGTTTTGGTGTTGCACCGGTGTGAACTAGAGCTGCCAGATCAAGCAGTTTGAGAAAGGAAAACGAGGGTTGATCCATAGCTATGATGCTCTGAAGGGAAGCCTTTCTGAATATTCTACAGGGCAGCTTTCCCCAACTGGGTGCCCTCCAGATGTGCAGGGCTGCGACCGCTTTTATCCAAAGGGATTTTGGGAGAAGCAGTCCAGCACGTCCGGGGGGCCCAAGCCCGAGAAGGCCGCGATGGAGTCGGGACATTCCAGGTAAAGCACGAGCCCATCTGGCCACCCTCTTTAGATTTCGGAGCCCTGTCCAACCGGGCCGGCCACTGGCCAGCTAAGGACCCCAGGGGGTGTCACATGACATTTCCTCCCCCCCCCGGACCCTCCCCTCCCCTCCCCTCCCCTCCCCTCCCCCTGTTCCCTCCCAGCCTCCTGGAATCGCTGAACTCGTCCACCATGTACTGTACATACATCAAATACGCCGCCTTCTACAGATCGCCCCACACAGACACGGGGGGTGAGGAGAGGCAGCTGTTCTGTACCGAGACTCTTTTGTATACCACAAACTTTTTGTATATTTTTAATTCTGCTGCAACATGATATTAAATTCATTTCAATAAAACCTCTCTCGCTGGGCGTCTTTTTTCCTTCCTCCCAATACTTTCCAGCATTCCAGGGCTGTTCTTTTCCACCCTGAACAGCAACGGGGTCCTAGTTACCCAGTGCAAACGGGGGGCGGGGGGACTATGAACCCTCTCACTGCACGTGCTTCATGGGACTCGTTGTCTCAGCCGGCTGTGGTGTTGGCCACCTGCTCGGATGCCTGCAAACCAGGTCGAACGGATTCTAGGTGTTTCCATGGCTGTTCGCCTCGCTAGCTGAAAGAGGGTCTCTGTTTGGAGGAAGGCTCCCGGCGAGTGCCACGTGCCACGGGAAATAACCCAGCCGGCATCAGTCCTGGGAGAGGCAGAGCGCTGGTCCTTCCTGCAGGGCTGTTGTGCTGTGGTGACGTTTGGGCAGCTCGCAGGCTTTCATTACAGCTCGCAGGAGCTGCATGCACGATCTCTTGGGGACGACTACCTGCAGCGAGCGTGGCCACCGGACCAGCTCTTGGCCGGCCGGCCTGTGTGTTAAATGCCCAGGCCACTGGCCATTGCATGCAAATTACCAGCTGCACCAGAGCCGTGTCTGCTTCGGACCAAGGAATGGCCCAGATCCGTTGCTAGTGTGTGGGTGCGGAGGACGGTAGTGTCTCAGCATTTCCCTTTCCCCCACCGCAGAAGAGCTGGGAGCGGGTGGGGCACGGAGGAGGGAGAATCCCACCCCTCTTAGGGCCAGGAAGTGCTAATGTGCCATGCGATGCTTCTCTTCTTGAGGCACACGTGGCGCTCGGTGACAGGCCACGTGGAGTCCGTCAGCATGAAAGGTGCGCCAGGAGAAGCCAACGCTCTGGGACGAGCAGCACATGCCCTGCATGCCCCATGTCCAGGGGCTTCCGTGATGCACGTGGCTGGCCAAGAAGGGTTTGGGATACTCAGGCTAGGAAGAACCCCTGCGATCGCTTGCCCCCCCCCCCCACATCCTTGACCCCACCAGGGATTTAATTCTGGTCGAGGACGTGGTCTTGTGCAGGATCCAGCAGGCATGTTGGTTGGGGATGACTCTGCGAGTCACCGGAAGCTTCTCTGCCCAGTGTGTGTCGTCGTTCATGCCAGAGTCCTAGACTCAGCCTAACCTGCCTCGCAGGGTTGTTGTGACAATAAAGTGGAGAGGACAACCTTGTAAACTGCTTTGGATTCCTTGCAAGGAGAAGAAAGGTGGGGTTTCTTCCTTGCAAGAAGAAAGAAAGATGTAATCATCGTATTACAATGAATAGGGTTTAAGTCATGCCGAACTGAAGCCCCACTGATTTCAGTGGGACCACTGTGTGCACGAGCGAACCTGCGTCCGGCCCCACGGCCCTCGCCGGAGACTGAGGCTTCCCGTCTTCTGCTGCGCTCTGGCTCATTTCTGGGCAGCTGGTTCTTAGGGAATCGGTTTCGGCCAAGGGCAGGTGCCCCAGAGAAGGCGGGGAAGGAGAGGAAGTCCAAGGAAGAGTCGGATGGACTCCAGAAAGGAAGCCATGGCCTTTAGCTGAGAAGGGTGGCCACCGGTAGGGGATTGTGTAGGGCTTTCATTCGGAGGCAACTTGATGCCACATTACAGCAACCACAACATTGTTTGTGTTTGCTTTGTTTTGCTTGCTGTTATTGTGTATGTCTCCCCCGGGGTTTCACCCTAAAATAGATTAATAAAGGAAAGCGGCAGCATTGCTACATCGAGACGGCAACTGCCTTCCTTTTGCAAGGGACCCAGGGCAGCTTGTGCCATTCCGTTTTTAGCTTCACAACACCCTTGTGAGGGAGGTTGGGCCGAGAAGCACCGGCTGGCCCAAAGCCCCTCCTTCGGGGTCCCCACTCCAGCACCCTCGTGCATCGCCACGCTGGGTTGGGGGAGCTTCGGGACGCATACAGCTAGGGAGGGAGCTCTTTGCACAGGCACCGCGACAGGAAGGGCCCTCGCTTTGCGGCAGGACGAGGGCCCCAGTCGCCTGCGCCGGCCTCGCCATCGGTTCGGCGCCGGGTCGCCCTTCACGCGGAGGCCTTTAAAGAGAGACCTGCCGGGTTCTACAGGGCTACGCTTCCTCCTCCGTTGTTTCAGCTGTTCTTAATTTTGTGTTAAACGTTGTACTTTGGAAAGCTTTTAGGATACTCTATTGCATGGGGTTTTAATAAACTGTTTGAACTGCTCCAAAAGCTTCCTTGACTGAGTGGCACAGGAAGGCAAGCAGCAGTAGCTGCGCGTCTTGGCCCTCCCGGTCGCCTCCGGGCTTTGACTCTCACCTGGTGCTTCTTTCTGCAGCGGCCTTCCCTGCTCTGATCTGGGCCACCGACCTGCAGGCAGGTCCTCCAGACACCCTGCATCACTCCTGGGCAGCACAGCCAGCCCCTTGGAATGCTGGGCGTTGCTGCTGGGAATCCGAGGAGGCACCGTCCCACGCATGGGGTGCCACCTGGAGAAGGCTGCCCTGCGCTTTGTCTGGTGGTTGTGGGACCTGTGCTGGGTTTTCTTTGTTGTACAAAAAGGCCAGGCTGCTTCTCCACCTGCATCTCCTTTGTTATTCCAGTGGGTGGAGGTGCCAGGGCCGTCCCCTTCTCTGCCTCCGGGGCCGAGCATGCCAGATGCCACAGACCAGCTCCACCACAAAGCACCTTTTCATTTACATCATATATTGTGATACGGGGCCCGACTTCTACAGACGTCTGTTTCGACAGGTTAATGCTCTGCTTCAAAGCCGTGTGCAAGGAAAGCTTGCAGTCTGGTTTGTTTGTTAGCTGCCTTATAAAATTGCTTTGCTAGGCATGCTCAACATCTCAGCAGCATCAGAGAAACAATAAAGCATTGGAGACCAAAGCGCATAATAGGCCCAACCACTGACAACACAAGTCCGTTTTGCAAATCTTAAGTCTTGCAAGAGGAGCCCTGCTGGATCTGAGCAGCAAAGGGCCGTTCAAGGGCACTGCCTGTGTCCTGTGGCCACGGAGGCTTGAGAGAGGCCACAGTGTGGCTTCCCCCTTGTTTGGTTTTCATTGGTGCTTCATGCAGCCACCCCGAGCCGTCCAGTGGCAAATGGGACCCCCACCACTGGGAACCCGGGGCGTTGCTCATGTGCCTTGCTGCTAAATGGTGACCTCTCCTGAACGCTCGTGGGGACAGTGCAAATAAATGCCACAAGAGCCAGCGTCAGGGTTGACGGCCTTCCAAACGTTGACACTGTTCAAGTGCAAAAGAGGAATTGCAAGAAATTATGGGGTGCTGGCATGTGAGAAGAGAAGATTCTTTTGCCGATTGGATTAAGATGACCCTGCACTCGCTCTACATATGCATGTCTCCAGGACAGTCCTCTGATCGAAGGTGTCCTGTGTTTCAAGGGCAGTCCGACCCGATCCAAGGGTAGCAGAGGCCTCGAAGCTGCCAGTCCACTCTTGCTGACGGGCGGAGAAAGGCTTGTGGCTCGGTGGATCACAGCCTTCCACCCCCTGGCAGCATGCACCGCATCGCTATCAAAAATCAAAATCGCCGTGTCGATTGGTGCGCGCAATTTGCCGCCAAGTGCTGTTCTCCCTGGGGGGCGATGAGTTCCTCCTTTTAGGCTACCCCCTCCCAAGACAAGGGGAGAATCAAGGCAGAGGCAAGGCACATGGAGGGGGGTGTCCTGCCCCTGCCTGGCCGTGCATGTGGTCTTCTCCGCACCCCATCCGTTGTGGCTATGAGCCCCACAGGAAGCGCCCCCGTGCTTCCAGGCCTCCGTGCAGCACGGTCCCTCCGCCCCCAGAGCCGCTTTTCCGGCTGCTCCGGCGCTTATCAGTCCTGGGACTCGGCAGCGTGACTTCAGGGCCGGTCACTGGTGGAGTTTCCGACACAGGATGGGAGAACAAAGGATGGCTGGCGTAGAGGGAAACGCAACATCCTGGGGACAGCGCACAGCGAGGCCGGGACATGGAGTACGAGGCGAAGAAAGGGAAAAAGGTGCGTGGGAGAGGGCCGGGCGCAGCTGTGGGGGCACTCGGGGGTCTCTTAGGGTGCTGTGCACATAGATGCAGGCGCTTTGCCCCCCCCCCCCAATGCCTTGGGCGCATTGGGAAGACAGGCCCCGGGATCCATTCGGCTAGCTGAGCCCACCCCAGTGACCTCGGCCGTGGGAGGGCCGCTGCCTTTGGCCATGCCGGCAGGGACAGGAATGGCAGCCGATGCCTGGGCATGATGGGAGTTGCAATCCAACACACAGGTGCAGGGGATGAGGACAGGGGAGGGGGAACATGGCCTGTGCAAAGGGGGAGGAGCCAGGGAATGGGCACGGCCCCGCAGGAGCCTTCTCCAACGTGGTGCCCTCCAGAGGCTTCCTTGCACCACTGCGAGTCGTGGTCAACAACACCGGGAGGCTGGAGAAGGGAGCCCAGCGGCAAAACGCGACTGCAGGGCGCTGGCTGTGGCACCTTTAGGGCTTCCTCTTCGTTCTGCCTTCCCTCACTGATTGTCCTGCCAAGTTGGTTGGCTTGTCATTCCTAGATTTTAATTATTTCAGTTGACAATAACAGTTGTTAAAATGCGTTTGGTTGAGCTGTTTTGCATTCTATTTTCCAATGTCTTCACAGTTTTGCATTTTAAACATTCATGTTGTAAACAGCTTTGGGCCTGATTGATTGATTGATTGACTGATTGATTGATTTGCAAGGCTTATTTAGCACCCCAGATTCTGGTAAGGAGACCAGCTGTCTGCGACTTGAGAAAGAGCCCGATCCTGCGCATGCTTAGTCAGAAAACACCCGACCCTCCTAGCATGGCCCTGCCCGCGAGGGCTGTTTTCTCTCCTGAAACGCTTCGTATTTGCTTCCTAAACAAGCCGCACCAAGCGCTCTGCAGAATCGGGCTGGTTTGCCGCTGAAGCTGAGAGGCTCACGCGGGGCAAACTGCACGGCACCTGGGAGGTGGTGGCTGCTGCCGTCTTGGGAGCCCAGAGCTGTGCGGCATTGAGATTCACGGCATGTGCTGGCGTTGTCCAGCGCAACAGAGGAGGAGCAGGAGCGGGAGAGAATGATCCCACCGTCTCTACAGTTTCGCTCTGTGTTTTGTCACTCTCTCCAGTAGTGTGCCTCTTGTGGGGAAGGCAGCCCTGGGGGCAACAAAATGCTCTCTGCACATGATCAGAGGAACCCTCCCAAGGCTGAGGCTCGCTGGAGCTGAAATGCCTCCTTGCGGGACTGATCGGGTGGGCACTGCAACTCGGCTGTGGCCTCGCTTAGACCTGCTGTCTCTCTAAAGTGACAGGCTAGTTCTCGGCTCGGCTCGGCTCGGCTCAGCTCAGGGAGGCGCTCTCCCTCCTGCAGCCCCCTCTTTGAGCAGATGGGCCTCGGCGGCCTTTGCCCACCCTGCCACGGCTCCAGTGCCATCCCAAGCCTCTGGGACACACGTCCCTCCAGCTGCCTCCGGCGATGCCCAGCTGTCAGCCTGGCTGAGTCACCACCAGCCAGTCCTGGGAGCAGTCCAAGAACTGCCTGTCACCCGCAAGAGAAACTTAAAACATGCCAGTGCCTGGGGCAAGAAACCAAAGTTAGCAAAGTTAGCAAAGCCAGCAAGATTCGCCAGGGAAGGGCCCCGTTTGAGCGCCAGAGGAGCGAAGCTGTGGAAGGACCCATCTCAAGGTTCCTGCGCAGCGCAACTCCAGCGCCGCTGTGTCCAGGGGACCCCGGAAACCCTCCTGAGGGGGACACCCCACTGGCTCCACGCTGGGGCTGCCTCCGAGTCGCCCACGCCAAGATCTGTTCAGCCAGGAGAGGCAGAAGCCAGGGCAGAGACGGAGTCCTGCGCATGAAAATGGATATCTTGCTTTTATATGGAGCGGCCCGGCAGAGGCTTAATGGATGGCACTGGCGGAGCATTGGAACCTTAATGCTCCAGATAACGCGGCTTTAAAAGGGAGCCAGAGAAAGACAGATCTCGCCACAGTCGAAAGGGCTATCCCTCTGAACCTGGCGCTAACGGGGACATAGATTCTGGGCCCAGCGCTGAGCAATGCGGGCGTTAAGGGCCGCAGACAGAGCTCCTTTGCCAGGTGGAGCGCTTCCTGTCGGTCGGTGTGCTGGTGTTTTCTCCCATGACCACCGAAGGGTCTCGCCTGGGGGATTCCTCTCTCCTGGCCTGCAAATGATGTCCACCAGGTCTTAGAGCAGGGAATACCCGGCGCCCTGCAAAGGTATTGGACTGCAGTCCCCATCGTGTTGGCTGGGGCAGATGGGAATTGTAGTCTGATCCTTCTGGAAGGCGCCAGGTGGGAGGTGGCTGGGGTAAAGACACCATTCGGGGCAGAGGGACCGGAGTGTCTCCGGACGACGCTCGCTGCAGCCTCAGAGGGGAGGGCCCTTCCCAGTCACAAGGGATTCGGGCCCCGTGTCTGCATCGCCGTTTCTTTCCCTGGCTGGTGGAAAAGCAGAAATCAGCGACGGCCTGCACGGTGCATTTCGGTTAGGCTGCCGGGTCTCTGTTTTCTTGACGCGGAGCGCGTCTTCGACAGGCAGTGGCCACGGCCGCCTGTGCTTTGCCGCCTGCACGGAGCCGGCTGCCTCTTTGCCAGTCACCTCGGCAGCCGGCGGCCCCTGCTTCACTGGCTCCCCTCCCCGTCTGCCCTCTTGCAGGGGTTCGTGTCTCCCATCAAGCGGCTGGTGTTCCCGAAGGCAGCCCGAAGGCAGCCCCTGAGAAGCAGCAGCCGGCGGCCCCTGCACTCCGTCCCGCTCTACCCTCCGGACTATCTCATAGACCCCCAGATCCTCCTGCACGACTATGTCGAGAAGGAAGTGAAGGTGGGGGGCAAAGGGGGCCGGGCGGGCATCCCCGTGAAAGGGCTGTGGGACCCTGAGCCGGTGGGCCAGTGTGGGTGGTGGCCTGGCCCTCGGGGGGTGCTTGCTGGGCGCCTCCTGGCTTCTCTGCACATTGCTCTCCCCCCGAAATCCTTCCTCCACGGCTCGCTTGC
This sequence comes from Varanus salvator macromaculatus, assembly GCA_023646645.1. Lineage (NCBI taxonomy): Eukaryota > Metazoa > Chordata > Lepidosauria > Squamata > Varanidae > Varanus > Varanus salvator. Next base: position 2,145,897 of record JAIXND010000771.1, on the reverse strand, counting down.
TGCAAGGGAGAGTTTCGCTGCTGCAAGCCCCCGGAGCGCTTCAGCTATGGGGCTGCACAGAAATGGATGATTGGGGGGGGGGGGGGTGATGGAATCGATGAATCATGTGGTGCTTGGGTCCCCCCTGCCTCTTGCCTTTGGCCGTGCCCCCCCCCGGGGCCAGCCCCCAGCCCCGAATCTCCTCTGATGCTGCATCCCGCCTTTGGACCAAAAGTGACTCCCACCCGCTGTTCCGGGAAGGACCAGACTGGATATGAACTTCCCGGGATGGGACCCAGGGAGGCGGAATCTCCCGTTGAAGCCAGCTGAGCAGGCTGGCTCCCCATTCATGGCTCATGCCACCTGGGGGTGATGGGAGTTGTAGTCCTGCCCACCTGGAGGGTGCTGGGTTCAGAAAGGTTGCAAAAAGGGACATCTCGCTGCAACTGAGGCTCACTGCAGGCAAGGAAAGGGTTAATTCTCCCCCTAAGTATGGGGGTGGGGCAGGTGCAGGGCAGCGAAGGCAATTTTCCTCCCTTGCCTGGGACATGTGGGGTAGATTTAAGGGCATGTCTAGGGAGGCCCCAGTGAATCCTGTACCCACCATGGTTTCTTCAGCTGCCCTATGGAACAGCACCAGCCCGCCTTGCAGGGTTGTGGTTGCTGCAATGGTTGCAGAAAGAGCATTTCCTTAAGGGTTGCACTGAAGCCCGGCGAGGCGTAGATGGTCCCCTTTCTCTCCGTGTGATGCTCACAACAACCCTGTGAGGTAGGCCAGGCTGAGAGTGGGTGACTGGCCCAAAGCCGCCCAGAGGGCTTCAGGGCTGTGTGGGCACTGGAGCCCAGATCTCTCAAGTCCCCAGCCAGCGCTCTAACCACTAGACCACAGAGCTCTCTCAAGATGCATTTCATTGTCTCTCTCGAGCAAGAACAAAATCATAGCAAACTCCGGACTTCAAGAAAGATGCAGCTGCGCTACTAACCAGTAGAAGGTGGGAAATAAATGTGGAAATGAATTCCATGATGCACGGGGAGCTGTGAGCCAAGGAACTGCTCAAACACACCGCTTTCCAGAGCAGTCCTTCCCTCCCTCTCCTTTGCTGCCCTGCAAGCATAGGCCTACTCAGGAGTAAGCTCTATTAAACTCAGGCTTACTCCCTGAGAAGGGTGAACAGGATTGTAGCCTCAAACTCGGAGGTCTTTTCTTGTCTAAACCAATTTAGGATTGTACCTATAATCTCTTATTTTTTAAGTGCTTTGACTATGGATCGGCACACGGAGTAGCACATTTGACATGGTCTAGATTGCTTTAATCGCAGCTTGTTCAAAATGTCTTGCTATTATAGTGGCCAATTATATTTTGCAATTTATAAACATTGATTCTATGTAGTGAATTTCATGCTTCTGTGACACTGTGATTTTCCCTTAAAGGTGGCCCACAGATGTTGAAATAAATCAGACTAGATGGCCCGACTGAAGGTCAGACTAGATGGCCCAGGAGACCCCCTTCTGACTCGCTCTGTTTCTATGTTTCCAAATATATACCAAATGAACACCTTTTCCATAAAACTGCCCCTGCCCACATTCCAGGCCCTCAAATGATGCATTTCTGGACAGCAGAAAAGAAAGCAGGATAAAACGAAGCAAAACTAGGCCTGTGGGCTGCAATTTCATAGTTTATCTTGACCGTAGATTTCACCTCTCTTTTCAGCACAGAATGCTGCCCGACCCTCTTCTGCATTTACCGCCTCTCATTTTGTCTTCTTCTCCAGTTTTTAGGTCACCTGACTTGGGTGACGGCTTCCCTGAATCCCTCCAGCCGTGATGAACTCTTGCAGTTACTGGATACCGCGAGGGTAACAACTGCACAATGCACTTCAATGCGCTTTGGCGTTGCTCAGTTAACTATAGTGCCTTTGCAATGAATTGTGCAAGTCAGATGAGGAAAAGAACCCTGGGAGGAGGGGTGGCTATTTTGCTCCTAGGTCCTTAGTCAGGGTTGCCCCAACTGTTTTCCTTCATCAAAGTCATTTCCTCTGGTCTGATGAGGGAAAGAACCCAGCAGAGGCAGGCTCAGCCGTTTGCTTGCTGCACTGCTAGGCCTGCTGGCCAGAGAAGAGATGGAGGGGGTTTCCAGGCACTGTCCTAGGGGATCAGAAGGAAGCAGCCACCCAACTTCCTTGTCTGTTCTGGGTAAACCTGAGCTGTTGCTCTTTGGGCTCAGAAAAAGGTCCAGCTGCAGCCATCAAACTGCCCCGCAGGCTCCGGTCCTGTCTGCCCACCTGTTGAATGCCTGCCTGCCTGCCGCATGCTCCTGATCCATCCAAGCATGGGCTGCAAAGTGGTGTGCCAGTCTGGGCACGCCTTCTTCTTATTTATTTTTTCTATTTAAATCCTACCATTTTTCCCTGCGAGGAACCCAAGGTGGGTTGTGTAATCCTGCCCTCCTCACAACAGCCCTGTGAGGTAGGTCATGCTGAGAGTCCATGACTGGCCCAAAGTCACCCGGGGCTATGAGGGGCCTGGAAACCCGTTCTCGAGTGATTATGCAACCCAGTCCCTAACCACTATGCCACACCGCCTCTCATTTCATTAAAACAAATGAATGTGCTCAAAAAACCAGTCTTCCAGAGGTGCTCACGCCAGTGCCCCCCTCGCATCTCCGCCCAAGTGTGGCAGTCTGGGGGAGGAAACACACTCCTCTTGCGCTCTTCTGGCCTGCCGACGCGGGCTCTGTCGGTGCGCAGAAGCAGGCGCCTGACCAAAGGCACCGCTGGACCACCCTCCCGGCTTTGCACAGGGCCAGCTGGGTCCCTCTGGGACGCCCACTAGCGGGACATGGAGGGGCGGGGAGCCTTCTCTGGGGGGGCGGTCCTGCCCCACACCTGCCATTCCAAGGAGAGCGACTTTGACCCCGGAGCACTGGAAAGACCCTCTGTGCCCACATGAACATCCAGGCGCACTGCAGAGCCCGTGATGCTCCACGGCAGGGGAAACCGTGGCTGCAGGGCTGGGGCTGCGTCCGTAGCACTGCACTGGCCCACATGGTTCCGCACTGTGGGCAGCTCCTTCCCAGCTCAGGCTGACCTCCGGAGGGCCTACACAGCCGCCCTCACATTTGCGTCGCTTGGGCTTCAGTGCTTCGGATGCTCTGCGGCTGGGCTCGGTGCTGCACGGCCACGGCCAGGCGTCCTGCCCACACCCTCCTGGGTCCCTCTGGCTTCCCTCCCCATGGGCCGGGGAGGGAAGAGCATGCCGGACCTGCCTTAGCTAAGCGCATGGCCTTCTCCAGACCCGGCACTGTTTAACTGATGCACTTTTGTCCCGGCTTTTCTGTAGCAGCTGAAGGAGCTTCCGCTGAAGACGACCCCCGAGCAGGACAGCATCCTGAGCCTCTCAGCCCGCTGCCTGCTGCTCACCTGGCGGGACAACGAGGAGCTCATCCTGAGGATCCCCACCCATGAAATTGCCGCGGCCTGCTACCTGAGGGATGACGCCCTGCAGCTCCTGGTACTCAAGACAGGTGCGCACCCCTCCCAGCGGGGCCCCCGGCTCCACTCCCGGCACCTGCAGGCACCGATCCTGCCTCGCCGATATCCCAGTGCAGTGCCCGCTGCGTGGGGTTACCCTTCCAGAGCAAGCCTAGCTTGCCCTGGCACCAAACGTGGCAGCTACGCAGGGCATGGCACTGGGAGCCCATCAGCCCGACACAGTCGCCTGTTGTTTCCCGGCCTCCACGCGGGGAGTTGGTGCTCACCTTTGAGGGCACGATCCAAACGCGCTGAGGCTGAAGAAGAGCCTGCCCCTGGTGCCCGGGGCACGCTGGAGCTGCAGGGCCTTGCGCGGCGTCAGTGCGCAGAGGACTGTGGCATCAGCGCACCGCACGGCGGCCTCTCTCAGCACGAAGGCGCTCCTTTGTTAGGAGCTGCAGGGAAGAACCGTTGGGAGCCTGCTGCAGAGCCCCGGGGTTGGGCACGTGGAAAAGGGGCCTTATCCTGCACTGCTCCCAAACTCCAAAGCCTCCCCTGGGAGTGGTGGCTCATTCCACCTGCTCTGCCTTCAGAAGGGCTAGCAAGACACATTGTCCCAATGGGGCTTTTAAAAGGGTTAAAAGAGGCAGTGGGTTTCGGGATAGCTTGAGTCTGATCCACGCTCCTTGCACTGCATGGCTCATAAAAACACTGAAACATAGAAAGAGAGCGAGTCAGAAGGGGCCTCCCGGGCCATCTAGTCTGACCCCCGGCTCCAACCAGCTCTGCTCACAACATGCCCACCATGCGCATGTCCGGCCTATCCTTGAACATCCTCACTGATGGGGCTTCAAACACCTCCGGAGGAAGCCCATTCCATTCCCTGGGGGTCCTAGCCATCAGTTCGTGGTCCCTCTGCTTGCGGCCAAGACACATTTTCGTTCCCCCCCTCCTTTGAGCCACCCCCGGTTCTGTGAGCGGGGCTTGCGCCCGTGCTCAGCTCCTCTTGCAGCAGAGCCTGCTCCGAATATTTCTGCCTGGTTTTTCCTTCCTGTGACAGTTAGCAAGAGCGCCTTATTATGCAAATGAGCAGGCACTCAAAGCCCCGCTTTGAAAGCAAATGAGAAGTGGGTGGAAAAGAGAATCAGCAAGCTGTCTTAATTAAACACTAAAAGCTTATTTTACCTGGAGTACTTGATTAAACAAACCAAAGAAAAGTTTGCCGCGTGTGCTGCACTGAGTCAAGGACAACGGGATGCGGCGGTGTGGGGGCCTTAGCGCTGGAGCTTCGTCGGGAGGGGGTCGGCGGGTCCGGCGGCAGCTGCGGCAGGGCAGGGTCCCCCCGGAAATCCCCGGAGGCGGGCGGAGGCCCGGCGAGGCGCAAGGCGAGCTGCCCGCGACCGCCCCAGCTCCACGCCGGTGCAGCCCCAGCCGCGTGGGGGCCTTGGGGGTCCGCCTGCCCACTGCGCTTGCTCCCCCTCCCCCTCCCCCTCCGCCTCCGCCTCCGCCTCCCCGCCAGCTGCGGGGCTTCCCGGGCGGGACGGGGCCAAGGAGCGGGTGGCTGGCTGGCCGGACTCCTCCTCCTGCTCAGCCCGGCCACACCTGGGCCTGGAGGGGCAGGGGGCACGTGGGTTGCAGCGGGAAGAGGAGCGGCGGCGGGGCGGGGCGGGGCGGGGTCCGGGGTGCTGGGGGGGTGCGCGGGGCGAGCTCCCTCCCCGCTCCTCGCAGGTGGGCAGGCCGGCCAGCGCGACCTCGTGGCGTTGCGTACCTGGACACAGGTGGTCCTTCTTCCCCGTTTCCAGGTTTGGGGGTGGACCCGGTCCCCGCCGGGGGCAGCCTGGACGTCTATCCCGGCATCACGGAGGAGAAGAAGTGCCCCGGGGGGCCCGCTGAGAAGCGGCCAGGGGAGGCCCGGCCGCTGGGGGGCACCATGGAGCGGCGCCACACCATCTGCAGCCTGGACTGGAAGATGGCCCGGAGCGCCGGGCAGGAGGGGAGGCCGGGCGGCAGCGGGGGCAGCCTGGAGCGCAAGCAGGGCGCGGGCAGCTGGGAGAAGCGGCAGCCGGGCGCGGGCAGCCGGCCCTTCGGCAGCTGGGAGCGCCGGCAGACCTACAGCGGCAGCTGGGAGCGCCGGGCCGGCCTGGCCAAGGCGGGCGGCAGCTGGGAGCGCCGGCAGGCCTACAGCGGCAGCTGGGAGAGGGGCAAGACCTGCGGCAGCTGGGAGCGCCGGCACGTGGGGGGCAACCCCCTGGACCCCAAGGAGCCGCGCCCCGAAGCCTACTGCAACCTCATCATCCTGGCCGTGGCCAGCAGAGTAAGCCCCGCCTCCGCTGCTGCTCTTGGGGTCCCCGTGGCACGCCAGCCTCTGCCCCGGGCGTCCTCTGGAGCTGGGGGGGGGGGCGCCATGTAATCCCGCTGCTCACTGTGACCCCCGCCCCCCCCCCGGGGCCTGCCTCCGACGGCCAGCTCGAGGGGGCCTCTGTTGTCGGCCCCAAGGAGAAGGGCTTTCTCAGTGGTGGCCCCCAATTTCGGAACACGCACCCCACTGGGGCCCACCAGGCACCAGCCTGACTATCTTTTTGGTGCCAGTTAAGACTGTCCTCTAACTCAAGGCCTTTAATTGGCTTCCTGTGGCTTTGCTAGCTGCTTAATCGGATTCCAAGATGCATCTTGTGTAAATTATTGGAATGTTACATGTTTACATTTGGCTTTAAAGTTGATTTACAATTTTGTACAGCAAGCTTGCTTGTTTGTTTTTCCGCAATGGTATATTTTAGATTGTATTTTAATGGGTTGTTGTAAACCACCCAGAGAGCTTCAGCTCTTGGGCGGTATAGAAGTCAAATAAATAAGTGTTTAGACTGAAAAAGGTCCTTCAACTATGGGATGGCTAGCAATACTGAGCGTTGCAGGACTTGCTTCCGTCTAAACTGGCCCAGGATGTACACTCAGCTCTAAGCCTTTGAATGCAGGTCTCGTTTAAAACACGATAGTATTAGGAATAGGCCCCCAAATATTTTTATGTGCTTGTTTATTAGATTTATCACCCACCTTTTTCTTTTTAAAGCACTCAGAGCAGCTTACTTCATTCTCCTCCTGCTCTGAATCTTATTCCCAGAACAACAACCCTGCAAGGTGGGTTCGGCTGAGGATCTGTGACTGGCCCAAAGCCACCCAGTGGGCTCCATGGCCAAGTGGAGACTAGAACTCAGGGTCCCAGTCCCAGAACCCTTAGCCACGACACCACACCGGCCCTTTTTAAATATTACGTCACCACCCCTCCACAACCAAAAGAGCAGCTTGTCTCATCTTGTGCCAGTTTTCCGCTGTGTACATTCAGGGCATGTGAATTCTTCCCACGATCGGTCGGGTTTGAATTCTTGGTGCTTTTGCAAGGCCTGGCAGTCGTGGGCCCTTTTTCTGTCCAAACATGTGTAGGATTTGAGTGCATCAGGAAGAATTGGGAGACAGCTGCAGCAAAGACAGAGATTTCTGGATTGCTTTTCATTATCAGCAGGCATTTATGTAAATTGTCTCCTCCTTTTCTGTGTTGGGAAGAGAAGCCAGAAGGAAAAACGGGATTTCAGCCCCCACATCCCCACCCCGTAGCACCGTGCCAGTGAGGCAAGTCCTACTAAGCAGTAGGGCCAACAGCCTGCACAGGACAGGTATCCAGGTGAACAGGTGTAAGATTGCAGTGCAGGTACCCATCATGCAGCTCCAGGCTGCAGGTCTGACTGTTCTTTCTTCCTGGTCAGGACTCCGCTGAGGAGTGCTGTGCCGTCATCTGCCAGGTTTTCCAGATTATATACGGAGACCAAACCATCGAGTGCGTGGACCGGGCCGGCTACCACTACACCTCCACGCCGAAGCGTCCGTGGCTGTCCAGCCGCAGTGAGTACCTCGGCGGGGGCCCTTTGCCTCTGCTTGGTCTTCGGCATCCAGTAACAGCCGGACCGCTGGCCTCACAGCCAGCTTCCACGTTCCCACGGCGGGGAGCAGAGCCGATGTTTCCCGCATCATGCGGCAACTCAGACAGCGTGGCCTTCTGAGCCACGGCATCGCAGTGCCGGCTCATGGGCCACGTGCTCGCTCGCCAAGTCTGATGCCACATTTTTGCCCACTGTGGCGTGTGGGAGTGCTACCTGAATCAGAGCTCAGGTGCCAGGCCAGATCCATACACGAATGTGCAGGGGAGACCCGCCGTGAGCAGGATGCCGCCTTCCGGTCTCTCCTGTCAGATCAAGAGGATTTCATCCCCCCCACCCCATTCTTCAGCCCCTGCCTCGGAATCCTTTCTGGCCATCCCTTCTGCATGAACTCCCCTTAATCTACCAGGCTTGGTGCACTGGTTGGCGGGGAAGGCCAAAATACGATGGACGGTGATGGCCTGCTTTAAGTAGCGGCGTGAGACATGATGTTAAGCATCTCGATTTTTGCTGAGTATCACATACGCTGCGGGGATGATGGGATGCATTTTTCTGAGATGGCACATTAACTGCATCACCGTAGTTGCGCCTCCTCGCTGCCATGTCGTAGCGGAGCTCAGCGGGAGGCAGAAGCAACGCTTTCCACGGCCCAGGGCTGCTGCCCTGATCTGCCGCCCCTGTTCCCTGTTCCCACTGAGCTTGGCGGAAGACCTCCCCATTAAATAGGTGGGGGTGATTCCGGCTTGTCCACAGAGCTGTGCCTGCTGGAGAGGAAATGAGGTGGGTCAGCACAGGGCAGCCTGAAGTTTTGGCCGAGGAGGATCATGAACGTGGCAACGTTTACCGCGACACGACAGCCAAGGAGCCCTGGCAACAGCCCCTCTGGGCGGGGAAAGCCCGCGACCCCACTGGAAAGCTCCCCCGGCCTCACCAGAACTGCCCTCTCCAGGTTCTCTGGGAGAAGCCATGAGTGTCAAACCAGTCGGCGTGTTTCCAGCGTACACATATCTAGCCGCTTTCCATCAAGAAGGGAAGATAATTGCATTTTCTTGAAGATGCTAATTAATTGCCTGCTCATATAACCATTCCCTAGCATGGAGTCTTTGCTAAAAAAAAATCACACTTTGTGGGTGGTGAAAAGGCTGAAAATAAATTTATTACCGGCTGGGTGGTGATGAGCACCAGGGAGGCTAGAGGGAAATCTGCAGAGGACAGAACAGGCCGGGGCGAGCGAGGAAGGCGTCTGCTCCCTGCCCCCTGACGCCGCCCCTCGCCTTGCTCGTTCCAGGTGAGAGCTGCCGGACGGACGGGACGTACGGATACGACGCCGACTTCAGTTGCTGCAGCTCTTTGTGAGTCCTCCGGGTTGCAGCGCGCTCTGAACCGGCCACGCGCGTGCCATAGGTTGAGTCGGGTCGCTTTCCAGGCTTCCAGTGGGACCTCTGCGAGGGCCCCCACGGCACCCGCAGCGCTCAGAACTCCAATTCCCAGAATTCCCTGGGAGAGAACCCGTTCTGTCCTGCCTCCAGTTCCATTCTGGAAAGAATTTGGCATCCGTGGCTGCGGGTGGAGTTTTAGAAGAAGCCTCTTCTTCAAAGGCATTCCTCTCCGAAAGGATGGAGCGCCTTTTCTATGGCAGCGCTCGCCCTAGCCTAGGGATTCATAATCTGAAAGCAAAGCGAAGTATGTTGGCTTTTTCCCTTCTGAAGTCGTGTCCTTGTTCATATACGAAGGGTTGCGGGTTTGACTGATCAAGGGACTGAAGCTCATGCCATTAATTGGCTGAGATTTCCGTGAAGGGACAGCCCCGCTGCGCAGCCCCGGCCCGCTTGAAGCTGTCTCTTCACAGAGAGCAGCCTGCCCAACAGATGCGTAGTCTGGCGGGCCAAGTCTCCAAACGACCGACCAAATTTTTCAGCCCTAGGAGCACGCTGAGAAAATGTGCTTGCAAGGTGGCTTTAAACCGGCCTGGCCGAAATTGTGGGAAGAGGAGGCAGCCTGTGGCCACGGGCCGTGTGGCTCGCCCTTCCTCCGGGGTTGGGAGCAGCGCCCCCTGCTGGGGAGCAGCCAAGGGTGCGGCTGCCCTCGTGGCCCCGGGCTTCCCAGGAAAGCGTCCGGCAGGCCGCTGGGCGAAGCGGTGTGCTGGGCTCGCCGAGCGCCTGCTCTCATCCAGCAAAGTCTTAAAGGCGGAAAACGAAAGGGGAGCTTAGCATGGCCATGCTGGCTGGGGATGATGGGGAGTGTAGTTCCACCCACCTGGGGGGGGGCAGGTAGGACAAGTCCAGCCTGCTGTTTCCCAGTCAGTCAGCCGACGCATTTTCCAGCACGAGAGAGGAAAAGCAGCCAGACGGCCACCCCTGGGCTCAGAAGCTGGGGTCGTGCGCAGAGCGCGGTTCCCCAGGCGCTCACACCAGCTCCTCTTGCCTCGGGGGGGAGCAGAGAAAGCAGCGCTGCCCCGAGCCAGCTGCCTTCCTTCCCGTTGTGCACCCCCCCGGCGAAGCCTGCATTCCATCGCCCCTCCCATGGCCCTCTTCCTCATCTCCGTTTTGTCCTAACAACAGCCCTGTGGGGTAGGCTGGAATGAAGGTCACGGCCTGCCCCAGCCTCCCCCAGGGAGCTACATGGCCCAGGGGGGCATGACTGGGGTCCCCCCAGTGCCGGTCCAGCATGCCCACCACCACGCCACGTCTCTGAGGTCCTCCATCTTCTTGCAGCGACGGCTCCCACGAAACCTTTGACGCCTGCTGCAGCGGCCACTCGTCTCCGTCTTTCCACCACTCACACCACAGCCTCGCGACGGCCTGCAGTGGCAGTGACCAGAGCAGCAGCGGCCGGGAGCAGCTGCAGGACTACATGACCACGGCAAGTAGCGTGGCACATGGGGCGAGAAGGGGTGGCCTCCGTGGGTGCTCACTGCCCCGGCCTGGGATCGGGGCATGGCTGCCACGCATCTCGAGTACTCATTGAATCACGGACTAGTAAAGGTGGAAGGAGCCAAGAAGGCCATCAGGTCCAACCCTCTGCTGGTGCAGGACATCACGTCACACCCTCCAAGTTCCTTTTTGACTGTCCCCAGTGTGGGAGAGCCCCCCGCCTCTCCGGGCAGCTGGTCCCACTGTCGCATTGCCCTGACAGTGAGGAAGCTCTTCCTGATGTCCAGCCTGAATCTGGGTAGTTGCAGCTAGAAATGATTATTCCATGTCCTGCACTGTGGCATCAGCGAGAAGAGAGAGATCTTGACCTCCCTCTTTGGGACAGCCTTGGAGGGACTTCCAGAGGGACACCATGTCCCGCCTCAGTCTTCTCTCCTCAAGGCTGAACATGCCCAGTTCTCTCAGTCTCTCCTCTCAGGGCAGCGTTTCCAAACCGTGGATCATTTTTGCTGCCCTCCTCTGGACCCTTTCTCATTTTTCTGCATCTTTCTTAAATCTTGGTGGCCAGAACTGGGCACAGGATTCCAGGTGAGGCCTGACTGGTGAGGAGTATAGAGGAACTGCTGCTTCTCGTGATTTGGAAGTGATACTTCTGTTAATGCTTCCCAAAATAGCATTTGTCCTTTTGGCAGCTGCATCGCATTGTTCGCTCATTCTTAGCCTGTGGCCCACAATTACTCTGAGATCTTTTTCTTTTTCGGTTCTGCCGAGCCATGTATTCCCCTTCTTGTATCGATGCCTTCGGTTTCTCTTTCCCAGGTGGAGCACTTGGCACTTGTCCTCTATGGACTCTCCTTCTGTTGCTTTCAGCCCAGTGTTCCAGTTTATCAAGACCGCCCTGGATTCTGTCTTCTAGGGTGTTAGCTATTCCACCCAGTTTTGTATCAAATTTGTTATGACGCTGTTGGAGACCACTGGGCCCAGGACTGAACCCTGCGGCTCCCCCATCCAATCTGAGAAGGTGCCGTTGATGCGCACTCTTTGTGTCCGATTTAGCAGCCAATTTTGGATCCACCTAATAGTTTTTCCATCTAGTCCAGTTTTTGCTGGTTTGCTTATCAGAGTGTCATGTGGCGCTATGTCAAAAGCTCTGCTAAACTCTAGGTAGATTACGTCCATAGTGTTCCCTCTGTTTTGGCGGTTACCTAGTCAAAAAATGAGATTGAAGTAGTGGGAGCACCACGGGTTGTAGCAGAACTGCCCACCTTGGTGTGTTTGTGGGGGGGATGACTTGTTTCCCAGTTGCCATAATAAGCTTAAATATGTTCTGTGCCCTCCAACCCTAAATTCCTCCAGCTGATCTTGCAATCCCAGTCAAGCCGGAGAACACGAATCCTCCTGCATCCTGGAGCTGCCCTCTTCTGTTTTGCTCACTGCGCTTTGGGTTTTCTCTTTCT
>JAIXND010000771.1:2036259-2134179 GCA_023646645.1 Varanus salvator macromaculatus | reverse complement strand
TTCCTTGTTTTCTGCCTTGCAGCTGAGAAACAAGTTGACTCCCCAGGAGATCCAGCAGTTCGCCCTGCTGCTTCGGGAATACCGGACGGGCCTGGCAGTGGAAGGATACTGTGCTGGCCTGCTGCACCTCTATGGGGAAAGGCGGAAGTTTCTCCTGCTAGGTAACAGCTAAGCTCTCCTTGGGGAAAACGGGCAGGAAAAGGAGTGAGGGTCTTCACTGACCCAGCACCCCACAGATGTGCAGGGGAGTCCCTGTCTTAGGCAGCGAAGGGCCAGTTCATCACCTCCTGCCTGGTTCTCCCACAACACCCATTTTTCCTCGTTGGAAATGCAGCGCCAGCAACTCACACCGGGATCTTTGTCATGCAAAGCACACACGGTGTGTCTCTGAACTATTCCACCTTCCCCACAATCGCTGGCACAAATGCATGCATACAGAATAGCACGGATCCAGCTCAGCAATCTTCCGTTAACGGAGCTGGCATGCAGCCATCTTTGCAAACATGAGATCTAGTCACTTGCATTGTGAAGCCGGGTTTCTTGAGCACTTGAACTCTACGCCCATTTGGTGCTGCCGCTTTGTTTGCGCTGCTGCAAAATGGCAGGACACCTCGCCCCCGAGCCCGGTGCCCTGGTCCCATCCTGCCTTGCCCCACACTCCCCTGTCCTTCACGCGTTCCTCTCAGGCATGCGGCCGTTCATTCCTGATCAAGACATCGGCTACTTCGAGAGCTTCCTGGAGAACATCGGCATCCGGGAAGGGGGCATCCTGACCGACAGCTTCGGGCGCATCAAACGGAGCATGAGCAGCACCGCAGCCTCGGCCGTGCGCAGCTATGACGACTGGTCCCTGCGCTCCGACACGGAGTCCTTCAACCGCATGATCACGGACATCACGCACGACATCGAGGCCCTGGCATGTGACGATGAGGAAGAGGAGGATGACGGCAGTGATGCCGACTGCCACGAAGACAACTACCTATGAGGGGATGCCGGCCCGGGGTTGGGGGGCTGGGGGGCACGCAGGGAGGGGGAGTCTCTCAGGTGGAGCAATTTGAATTGGCCTTCCCAGAAGGCGAGGTCTGGAAGGGGGCATTAAGACCTTCCTTTTTAAAAAACATTTTATTAACTAATTGCCACAGACCTTTGTTTTGTATGTTTTGCTGGATTTCGTTGTTTTTACTGTGTAATGTGTCATGGTTTTTATTATGTTTTTATTGTGTTTTATCTCATGTTGTGAGCCGCCCGGAGGTGCTGTGGCAGAATCGGGTGGCGTGCGTGCAAATGTTTTAAATAAATACATCAAGAATAAGTGGGCGACGCCGCGGTGGCCCCCGGAACAAGCCTGGGCCACGCCTTCTCCCTGCACCTGCCCCCCCCCCCCGCTGTTGGCCTACAGTTCCCATCCCTCAGCCCTGCTGGCTGGGGATGATGGGAGCAGCAGTGCCCCAGGGAAGCGATGTCTCTGCGTTGGACTGGACGCCTCCTTTGCTGGCTTGCGCACCACCTGCAGTGGGGTGAGGCTGCCCCCTGCTGGAGCAACGCCTCGCCGCATCGCCTTGGGTCCCTTGGGTGTTTCCCCACCCTCGCTGAGCTCACTTCCAGTTCTTGTTGGGAAAGGCCCTTGCCGTGGGTGAATCGAAGCCACTGGCAGCCACAGGGGGCGGGGGCGGGGGCCGTGCTCTTGGTGCGACTGCATTATACCCACACACGTGTGGCTCTTTCTCAATTTTCTATATTTGCGCTTCTGCATTTGCAAACTGGGGAAGCAGGAGGGAAATGAAACAACCACAGATGTTAAGGGGACAGCTCATTGACTTGGAGCGCCCGATAGGCAGCTGGAGCAGGGATGTGTCAGCCCAGCTTTAACCAGATGTTAAGTGAATCGAGCACCACAGCGCCTCTGACCCTGCATGGCTGTTGGCTGAGTTCAGACAACCCTTGAATGTGGGTTACATAGAAACCTAGGAACAGAGCGAGTCTGAAGGGGCCTCCCGGACCATCTAGTCTGACCCCCGGCTCCAGCCGGCTCCGCTCACGACATGCCCACCATGTGCACATCCAGCCTATCTTTGATTGTTGTTGAAACGGGTTGTTGTCGAAATGAGGGTTATTGAATTGTCTGAATCCAAAGGTAGAAACCCACTAGGTTGTAGTGTTGGGGCACAATCCAGCTTTCTGAAAAACTCAGCTTTTATTTTGGTTTAAAGCAACTTTCTAGCCCTCATGGTGGGGAGGAGATGCTTGAACGTGTATGGATAACGCCTGTTGAAATGTCAGAAGCCAAACCAATGGACTGAATAAGTTTTCCAGGGATTCTAGGTGGACCTTCAAAGTTTTTGTCCCTCCCAAAGACTAGCTGCAACTGTTGGGCGGTATAGAAATGAAATAAATTACTAAATTAAATAAAATAAAATAGAAAAGACATAAAGAACTATGCAAAAGAAAATCAAGCAAAATTAGAGAAATGATACACATTAGCACAATTACTTTTTTATTTAAAACCTTTGTGGACCGTTCCATTACTGAAGTCTTGGGACGGTTTAACAATAAAATGTAGGAAAAGGGAAAATTAATTAAACCAGAGGGTCCTAACATTTTGCAATCATAAAAACCCCACTGGAAACAGTCAGATCTTAAAACATCGGGGAAATAAAAAGGGTTTGGCCTGGTGCCAAAAAGAATAAAGGGTACACTAGAGAGAGGTTGCAAAGTTCAGCTTCTCTTGGCCTAGAAGTGGGTTGACCTTGGAGCAGGAATTTTTTTTATTTCCTCCCGCTTTCCCAGGGGTGCTCACAGGGCACTCCCCTAAATTCGTCTGCAGACTGTAGGGGCACAAAGCAGCAGCGTCACGGAGCAGGGACCGCAAAGCGGCTGCAGTCCTCTGTAGCAGAGGACAGCTGAGGCCTGTGCTTGAGTGTCCGTATCTGCATCAAAGCGATGCTTTCTCTCCCGTGTGTGCGTGTGTGTGTGTGCGTGTGCGTGTGTGTGTGTGTGCGCGCGCGCGTGCTCCCGGGCTGTCGGGACACCCTCCTGCTATGGCAGGACACTGCACATCCACGCTGCGCGAAAGCCCGGCTCAAAATGCAGGAAGTACAGCTGGATCCCAAAGATGCGCCCACGCTCCATCTTTCTAGTGGTCACTCTGGCATTGTATCTTGCATTTTTTAGCTCCCTCTGCAAACCCCTCACCTCCTCCTGACCCTGCTCCCCTTATTTCGTCATCAACTGCCCAGCTGCTGGGCCCACGTGACTCAGAAGCCATAAAACACTCTGTGTGTGTGCTAAAAGCTTGTAGTTGGCGGTGAGATCCACTACCCGGGATCATGCTGTTGTAAGTCACTGCAGGGGCCTGGGAGATCCTTCAATAGAACCATGGAGGTCCAAGGCGAAAGGGTCTTTCCTGGCTGAACCTCGTTGTCCTTGTGGCTGCTGTCGAGGCTTCCCGGCATTCGTGAAGGGCTACAATTGGTATTTGCAGGCAGGCCGCCTCCTCGTCGACCGACGAAGCCCCTCCGGTCTGACATCCGGCTCCAAAGGGATGCCCACCAGTGGGACAAGAGCACAAGGCCCCCGTCCTGCTCAGTTCCTGCCCAGAGAGCCCTGATATGGGTCGCTGTAGTGGCATGGAAACCCCATAGGCAAGCAAGCAAGCAAGCTCCCAGGCACCCGGAGCAGACAGACATGGTGCCTCGGATGTTGGAGGCAGCCCGTGCCCTCGACTCGTAGCCATGGGGAGTCACCTCCTCCAAGCACTTGGCCAGCCCTCTCCTGAAGCCACCAAGATGGGTGGCCATCGCCACCACACTGTGTGAGCAAGTCGTCCTTTGATCCGTCCTGAATCTCCCACCGATCACGGGGTACCCCGTGGGCCTAGCATCCACTTTTCGCTCACCGGGCATAACGTGGTGCAGTTCCATCATGTGCCCCCCCTGCGAAGTCACAAGCGCTGCACGTTTCCCCGTGGGGGGCCGCTCCCCCCCAAGGCAGTCCTCGCTCAAGGCGAGTTGCATCCCTGCCTTGGAGGAGCATCGGAAGCAGTGGCTGATCGGGAGCCCCTTGACTCCGGCCAGGAAGTCTCAGCGACCGGAGAGGATGGGCTTGGCTGTAAGCCGGCCTCCGCCAGGAATTTCGAGTTGCTGCTTGGCCCCTCCTGGGGAGAAGCGATGCCTTCCTGGCTCACTCCCTGTGTGTCCCCCGTTCTTCTGAGCCTCCCTCGCCAATTGCAAGGCACGGCCCATCAGCTCCGATCAGGTAGGGGACATTTCGAGAAAGCCCGGGAGGGCACTCTTGGCACTCCCGACTTGAATTTGCCAAACACCGCTCTCTTCGAAAGGCGGTGCATCAGAGAGACATGCCTTGTGTTCCCTGGAAGAGCATCGGCACTCATATTCCTGGGTGGGATGGCATAATTTATACAGAGCCAGGAATTGCTCCTGGACAGGGGCTTGATCCTGGAAAGGAGAAGCATTCCCTGCATCTTTAAGCAACCGTGACCATCTTTAACACATCTGGGGTTTCATGGCTTCTGAGTCACGTGGGCCCAGCAGCTGGGCAGTTGATGACGAAATCTAGTCTCTAGTCTCCTGGGAAATCTAGTCTCCCGGGTCAGACTAGATGGCCCGGGAGGCCCCTTCTGACTCACTCTGTTTCTATGTTCCTCTGAAATAAGGGGAGCAGGGTCAGGAGGAGGTGAGGGGTCTGCGGAGGGGGCTCAACGCAACGGCATGTGATTGCAGGAGATTAACTTGACGATCGTGGGGTTATTGTGACTCTTGGCATGCACATGCGATGCTGCTGACCGGGCCGCCTGGCCAGTTCTTCCCGAGCAGCGGAACAGCCGCCCTGGCAGCTCCCTGGGAAGCCATCAGGTCCCACTTCTTCAAGCAGCAGCAAATGCCAACAGTGACCTGGCTTGGGGTTTCTGGGCGCTTCCTGAGAAAGGGGTGCGGGCATTTTATAGCACAAAGGCACACGGGTACCCCTTTTCTGCCAGGATTTAGCTGCATTCTCCCAACACACCCAACCTGCTGGAGGGCTCCTCTGGGCAGCTGGTGTCCCACTGTGTGCTTGAGTTGCTGGACAGGATGGACCTTTGGTCTAATCCGGCACAACTGCTCTTATGTTCTTAAGGATGTTGATGAAGAAAAGAAAGAGCATCCCTTTATTTATGATAGCCACCCACCAATGCGAGAAAGCAGACCGACACGGTCAGGCTGGTACCCAGAACAGAGCCAGAGGGAAAAGCAGCGTGACGGCCGTGTCATCCCCGGACTTCCAAGCTCCAACCTCTCCTGGGGTAGCACAAATGATCGATGGGCAAACTGGGGGAGCCGGGGGGCCTCCGTTACAGTCCTCTCCTTGGAGAGCTGTCAGAGGACAGGTTTCGGTTTGAAGGTGGTCTCTGTGTGAAGGTCCCAAACCAGTGGCTGCTTCGGGGACTGTCCTTTCATAGGGCTCGGATGGCAGGACCGACCCCCCTCTATATACCCTCTTCCTTGTTGTTGTTGTTGTTGTTAGTTGCGAAGTCATGTCCGATCCATCGCAACCCCATGGACAACATTCCTCCAGGCCTTCCTGTCCCCCACCGTCCCCCAGAGTCCACTCACACTCACACCAACCACCCCAATGACCCCATCCAGCCAC
Source organism: Varanus salvator macromaculatus (assembly GCA_023646645.1). Lineage (NCBI taxonomy): Eukaryota > Metazoa > Chordata > Lepidosauria > Squamata > Varanidae > Varanus > Varanus salvator. The sequence goes on along the minus strand of JAIXND010000771.1, from coordinate 2,128,533 downwards.
CTCATCCTCTGCCGTCCCCTCCTTCTTTTGCCATCTATTGTTCCCAGCATCAGGCTCTTGTCCAGGGAGTCCTTCCTTCTCCTTAGGTGGCCAAAGTATTTGAGTTTCATCTTCAGGATCTGGCCTTCTAAAGAGCAGTCAGGGTTGATCTCCTCTAGGACTGACCAGTTTGATCGCCTTGCGGTCCAAGGGACTCGCAGGAGTCTCCTCCAGCACCACAATCCAGAGGCCTCAATCCTTTGGCGCTCAGCCTTCCTCATGGTCCAGCTCTCACAGCCCTCTTCCTACACCTCTGCAATACATAATTGCCAACTGAGGGGGCTCCAGTCTACGGAAGCCCTTTGTCCGAAGATGCCACGAGCCTCTTTGTTATTTGTGCCATGAGAGGAGCATCGGCCCGGCTTCAGCGTTCAATCCTTGGCACAGGAGGCGACAGGAACGTGCAGGAGCATGCTTTCCCGATCAAGCAGTGCCACACTCTGGCCACTTTCTGCATCTCTCTGCGCCACCATGGTGTCTGCTGAGCACCTGCCATGAGCAATGTGTCTGGCAGGGAAGCTGCCGCCCGGCCCCTCGATGGCACATGGTGACTGAGGGTCGTGCGCGTTGCCACAGCGTCCCAGAGGATTGTGGGTGGAATGTGAAGGCGTCTGCATGGGTGGCTGAAGTTCTGCAGCCATGGCTACCTCTTGCTGGGGCTGCTGCTTCTCTTTCCCAATTCTCAGGACGGGGAAGATTTTGTGTTGCATCAGAGCTGCAAAAATGGAGCAATTTGCATTTCAGAGAAGGAAGTTCCTCAGCTGCAATTTCTGAGAAGCACGCAGACTTTCGGGGGAGGGGGGCGGATTTCTTTCTCTCAAAGCGTTGGACGCAGCTAGAAATGTAATCACCAGAAGTCTGGGATGAAGACGTGTTTCCAGCATCCGCAGAGATATCTTTAACTTTTCAGGCAAAACCTTGTATTTCTGCAGTGTGAGGTTCACTGCCTTGAGTTCTGGGAAAACTCAAAATACTTTCATAACACATCAGAAAAATAAAGATGAGGAAGTACAAGGAAAGATAATCAAATTTGTAGATGATACAAAACTGGGCAGAATAGCAAACATCCTAGAAGACAGAATGAAGATCCAGGGCGATCTTGATAAACCTGAATACTGGGCTGAAAGCAACAGAATTAAATTCAATAAGGACAAGTGCCAAGTCATCCACCTAGGAAAAATAAACCGAAGGCATCGATACAAGATGGGGAATATGTGGCTCAGCAGAAATGAACAAGAAAAAGATTTTGGAGCAATTGTGGACAACAGGCTAAATATGAGCCAACAATGCGATGCAGCCACCAAAAGGGGAAGTGCTATTTTGGGATGCATTAACAGAAGTATTACTTCCAAATCACGAGAAGTAGTAGTTGCTCTATACTCCTCACTAGTCAGGCCTCACCTGGAATCCTGTGCCCAGTTCTGGGCACCAAGGTTTAAGAAAGATGCGGGTAAATTAGAAAGGGTCCAGTGGAGGCCAACGAAAGGGATCCAGGGTTCGGAAACACAGCCCTATGAGGAAAGATTGAGAGAACTGGGCATGTTCAGCCTTGAGAATAAAAGACTTGGGGTGGGGGCATGATATCCTCTCTGTAAGTCACTCAAAGGCTGTTACAAAGTGGAAGGTCAAGATCTCTTCTTGCTGATGCCAGAGTGTAGGACTCGGAATAATCAGGTCAAGTTGCAACAGCCCAGATTCAGGCTCGACATCAGGAAAAGCTTTCTCATTGTCAGAGCAAAACAACAGTGGGACGAGCTGCCTGGAGAGGTGGGGGGCTCTCCCACACTGGAGACATTCAAAAGAAACTGGGCAGCCCTCTGAGTGGGGTGGTGTGACTTGGTGTCCTGCAACAGCACGGGGGTGGACCTGATGGCCTTCATGGCCCCTCCCAACTCTACTCTTCTATGATTCTAAAGGTCCAACTCATCCAGCTTAAGGACTTAATAGCTCTGTGATTAGCTTGGCTTTACAGGCACGGGTCTGTCTGCCCCTGAACTGGATAATCTTTGTCCGGGCTGGACCATTTCAGCTCCAGGACCCAGTGGGCATCCCCTCAAACGTTGCACCACCCCAAAACAAAAACAAAAAAACCCTTTATGGGAAGATGCAAGTCTTCACTGCTCCCAGTATGCCCAGAAATGCTCTCTCATGCACAGTCTTGGTGTGTTGCCAGAGATCAGACTCCCACAGATTAATTTGGGATGTCTTTTCATTTCCAAATCTCCAGAGTCACAGGGATCCAACCTCTACCCATTGCTGACTGAATTATTTTTGAAGGTTGGGCAAACCGGTTGTGGCTGATGGCTAACCTGAGTGGTGGGACAGAAATGGGGTGAGGGAGGGTTCCTCTCTTCAGGTTATAGGATACGCAGAGGATACAGGTCCAGTTTGAGTAAGCAAAAGTGACAAAGTTCTTATTTAAATCACAAGAACCATGAGAAGCATTTCCGAGCAAAGCAATGTGTGTTTCCCCTTCCAAAGCTATGGGACCGACAGAAAGAGGCAGAAGCCGCACGAGTGCATTTTCAGAACCACAAAGTCCAATTTGGGTAAGGAAAATCCAGCATGTCCAGAAGGGGTCGGATCGGAGAAGGCTGAACTACACAATAACTTCAATACTAAAGAGACCCTTACTAAAAATAGCAATGCAAACAGCACTAGTGTTACGCAGTTTAAAAGAACATGAAGAAATCTCGGAGAAACAGAAGAGAATCCCAGCAAAAGCATCCGTAGAGAGTCACCTCTCAGTGAGACGGGGCAATGAAGAGAGAGCCAGTGTGGTGCGGTGGTTAAGAGCGTGGGACTGGGACTCAGAGGATCCGGGTTCGAGTCCCCGCTTGGCCATGGAGCCAACGGGGTGACTTTGGGCCAGTCACAGACTCTCAGCCCAGCCTACCTCACAGGGCTGTTGTTGTGGCGATAAGATGGAGGAGGAGAATGATGTCAGCTGCCTTGAACCCCTTGTAGGAAAAAGGCAGGATATAAACTGAAAAAGAAATAAATAAACAAACAAACAAACTAGCGAAAGCGGGAAGGGCTGCCACTCCTTCAAAGACTCTGTCTAGGCACTTGCTTGCCAAACCTCAGAGGCCTATCGGGGTGCACAGGGTGGAGCTTATGGGGAAAGAGGGCCTTGGGTATTGGGGTCCCAAGCCATTCCAGTGTGCAAATTCCGTGCGCGGATCGACAGAACAAAGGCCCACCTTGCCCAACATTCCCAGCGTTGTCTGGCGAGAACTGTTCACCTTGACACTCTACTCTTGTGCTTGCAGGGATGAAAAAGCCCTTTATTTGTGTATCATTGCTTCTGTGCAGGCACCCCATAGATCTGTGTGAGAGCCATGGGGTGCTGACGGTTTCACTGCTATTCCTTTCCCAAGGATCCTGCGGACGGGATGTGCCCCTTCCATGGCCGCCATATTGAAATCGACGCTTTCACTGGCCCGCCCGCCCACGCTCACGGCTTCCTTCTTGGCCAGCTCCCAACGGCTCGCACCTGATCAGCGTGCGTGCGAACGCTTCGTGTGAGGCACACTGCTTTACACTTGGACTACATCTCCCATCATTTCCAGCCACCATGGAAGGCTATGCTGGCTGCACCTGGTGGGCGTGGTTGTCCAGTACACCTGAGGACACAGTCACGATGCCGCTAAATAAAACTGGAGAGCTGAAAAGGCGCCGGAAGGACAGCGCATATATCAAGGTACAAACCAGGAACGGCTCCCAGTTCCCTTCGACCGCTCCTTGCCCTGCCCCTCCCCCAGCTCACCCTCTTCCCTGCCACGGCTGGTCTCGTGCACACGCGACACGCAGGCGTACAAGACCCAGGCGCATGGCGAGCAACATCCGTCCCCCCAGACGTGAAACGATCACAAAGCCCACCGAGACTTGCAAGCAACCTGGAAGTCTTCCGGCTGGCCTGCCACCTGAGGATGGGTCATGAGTGTGGACGCCATGCAAGGCAAGCGTGTCAAGACCCGCGTGTCTTGACACACTGCAATCAAGGACCCAGGCTCAGCCAGGAAATTGTGTTCGGCCGGCAACAGGCAGCCACGTTCAAGCCATAAGGCGAGCTGGCCTCACACAAGCCTTCGGTCGAGTCCACCGCTCCCATCCTGGGTGCAGCCAGCAGAGGGGTCTGAGCAGGCCTGTCTCCTGAGCCACCTGCTTCTTACTCTGGTTGTTTAATGGAAAAGCACAACCGCAGCGGGCTAGAACCAAAGCACTTTCAGGCGTGTTTGCATGCACAAAAGTTACACCGTTCCGGATCTTAAACTTATGGTAAACTGGCAGTGGCCAAACGGAGGGCGAAGAGAGAAAAGCTTCAATACAGCTGCTCTCTTTTCTGCACAACGGCAGAAAAGGACCAGTTCCTTCTTTTCAAAGGGATCAAGTGTGTATTTGCCTGGCCAGACTGTGCAAAAAGACCTGTTAGTGTCTCAGCAGCTCACAGACTTTCTCATGGGGAGGGAGATGCGGCTGGAGCCCTGCCTCAGCAGCAAACTCCACCATCTGCTGATGCAAGAGAGCTCTGGTGTCAACTCTGTCGGCTGCATCAGGCCGGTCAGAGACCGGAGGCGCCACCGAGCACAGGTTGAGTTCCGCATCTCAGTGCAACCCCTTCAAATGATCTGCTGGCCTTTGGCTCATGGGTTCCAGCATCTCTCTTTCCTAAGACCGCACATGGAAGAAACATGTGGGAGTGTTGGGGGCGTGGGAGGGCTTTGCACCAGTGCAATTGTGCAAGGCGTACTTTTCCAGCAAAACACCCACAACACTATTGCAGGTCGCTCACTCGGGGCGATGTGGCCGTGCTTGGCCACCTTTTCCTCACGGCCTCTGAGCGTGAAACTGCCTGACAGAGCACCTGTGCAGATCCTCTTCTCTCCACCTGTACCTCAGGCGGGGACCCCATTTGGTCCAAGGACTGAACACAATTCCAGAGCGGCTCTGGGAGGCCACATTCCAGTGGTGGCCACATGGCCTCATATTACACCAGTCTTCTATCAGCTCCCCATTGAAGTCTGGGCCCAATTTAAGGTGCGGGTATTGACCTATAAACCCCTGAACGGCTTGGGACCAGGATACCTGAAGGAACATCTTTTTCCCCATATGCCCTCCTGCCTCTTAAGATCTGTAGCAGAGACCCTGCTCTGGGAATCCTCCCTGAAGGAGGGTTGCAGAGAGAACACTGGGGGCAGGGCCTTCTCTGGGGTGGCGCCCCGGCACTGGACTGCGCTCCCCAGAGAGGTTTGCCTGGTGCTGTTGTTATATGCTTTTCAGCACCAGGTCAAGACATAGAAACATAGAAACAGAGCAAGTCAGAAGGGGCCTCCCGGGCCATCTAGTCTGACCTCCAGCACCAGCCGGCTCCACTCACGACATGCCCACCATGTGCATGTCCAGCCTGTCTTTGAACACCCTCACCGATGGGGCCTCAACGACCTCCCGTGGAAGCCCATTCCACGCCCTCGGGGTCCTGACTGTCAGGAAGTGCTTCCTGGCATCCAAATTGACCCTTGGCTCCCTGAGCTTGGCTCCCTTAGAGCGCATCCTGCCTTCCTCTGCAGGGGAGAACAGGCCTCTCCCCATCTCCATGTGAAACCCCCTCACATACCTGTATGTCGCCAACATATCCCCTCTGAATCTCCTCTTCTCCAAGCTGAAGAGACCCAGTTCCCTCAGTCTCTCCTCATACAGCATCCCCTGCAAACCAGCCACCATCCTTGTGGCCCTTTGCTGCACTGACTCCAACCTGGCTATATCCTTCCTGTAATGAGGGGCCCAAAACTGAGCACAATACTCCAGTTGCGGGCGCACCAGAGTCGACCTTTTTATTTACCCAATATTTTAAAGTTTAAATATTTTAATTATGTTTTTATCCTCAGGCGTGTGCAATTATGATGTATTTATTAGGCGTTTTATATTGTAAGACATCCAGAGACGAACCGTAATGGACAGCATAGAAATACCCTGATAAATAAAATTTAAAAATGCCCATTTCACAGCTGTGCGTATTAAGAACTGATACCCGCTGGATTCCGTCACTGGCTGCCTGGGGATTTTCCCTCCACCTGCTAGCCGGCCACGCATCACTGTCTCCTGCTCCCTTGGACAACTCTGCACCTTCTTCTGCACCACCGGCCTCCCTCCTTCAAGGCCATGGAGATGCCATGCCGTGCAGGACCTTCCACATACAGGCACTTTGCCCTCGGTCCCTTGGAAACCAAACCAAAGGAGTGGAGCTGCAGTCATTGCCAAGCACAAGAGGAACCAACAGAGAAAAGCGGGAGGCTGTGACGAGAGTGGGAAACCTTTGGTTGACTGGTACTTGGACGGCAATCACGTTATTTCTCCATTGGTACCTTTCAGCTTCCATCCTCCCAGGCTTTCCTCTTAAAATTTTATTTGCAAGTTCCTTGCAGCGCAGAACTAGCCTGCTTGATAGTCCACCTTATAGAACTGCAATCACGAGGCTGGTGCATGAGTCATTTTGCATTATTGTTAACATCCATGTCCACACTTCACTCCAGAAATCTTAAGCCATCCTCGTTACAGATTAACCTGCTCAGTTAAATCTGCATAATAATAAAACCAGTCTTTCCCTTTCTCTGAAGAGTATAAATATTCTATTTTATTTTTTGTGCTTTATACATTTATAAATCACCTTTCAAAATACCAATTCTCCTGCGATGGCATACAAAAGGCCTATATTGACATCAGAATTACACGGAGCTGAATGGATGTTTTGCTATTAAATTCATCTCCGGTCCGTGCTTTCCATATTTTCTTGTTAAGCAAATGTACCCATATTTGCCTATTTTAAATATGCTTGTGTCCTGCTTTGGCTACTCATGAGAAGCAGCTAAGTAGCCAGTGTGGTGTCGTGGTGAAGAGCCTGGGACTGGGACTCAGGCGATCTGGGTTCGAGTCCCCGCTCAGCCATGGAGCCCACTGGGTGACTCTGGGCCAGTCACAGACTCTCAGCCCAACCCACCTCACAGGGTTGTTGTTGTGGGGATAAGATGGAGAATGATGCAAGCTGCCTTGAGCCCTTTGTAGGAAAAGGCAGGATATAAATCGGAAAATAAATTTAAAAAGTAAAAATAGAGCAATGAACCTTGAACCAGCTGGGGATGCCCCTCCGACCCATCACCAACTTTGGGGGAGGCACATGCTGCCCCCATGCGCTCCGTTGCACTGTCCCACTGGAGAGAAAGCATACGCAGCAAACCGAATTTTGTACCAAGAGTCCCAAACTCTGAAGACACAGGCACAAAACCACAGAACAAATGGGGGAGAAGGGCTCCATTCCACATTTCTTCCTTGAACATGGCCTTGAACCTAGGGACCGACTTCCAGGAAAACACACACGAACTTGTGCTTCTCGGCACTTGGAGGTGTTGTTCTCTCGTTCAGTGACCTCTGCCCGAAAGATGGAACTCGCTGAGGAGGCAGGTACTCCAGTGCAGGCGTGTTTTCTAAGCCAAAGAGGGAAGTTCAGTGAAAAGTTTCCTCTTTTCTTCTCCCCTGAGAATCCACGGTTGCTTGTGCTGCAGAATTACGGTTCAACCCCACCCACCCCCTGCCCCCATCCCACCCACCAGCTGGACCCACGGTTTAAACACCAGCTCTAATTTCTGTACGAACACGGCGACACCTCCAAGAAATCGCAGAGGTTTGGCCTTGTGTGGGGAGGGCAGTGAAGAGAGGGGGAAGTTTCCTGCCCGGAGTGGGTGCAGTTCGGCAGCTCACACCTTTCCCTGTTCCAGGAAACCCCCCAAACCCACCCCAAACCGAGCCTGCTGGGCTTCGTTGTTTCCCAAAGGTCTGGAGCGTTGCTTTGCCATTCTCCACCTCAGCACAGGCACAACCGGGGCCCTTTCCTGATGAATTACTGCCCAAGTGCATTTCAATCTGGCAGCCTGTACTCTAATGGTGGTGGGGGGGGGCATTTTGGCACAATTCCTCCCTTCACAGGTGCACCAATGCACAGTCCCAGGTGTGATGAGCTGGAAGAAGGTCCTCCACTTCCCTGCGTGCCCCCCCACGAGAACCGGTGGCTGAGCTGCCTGCCACTTCGGATTGTCCTAGGATTCTAGACTTGGAGGGGCCGGTGGGGCCAGCTCCAAATTCTCCCCATTAAAGCAAGGTCTTCCTCCCTCTGAGGCAGTGGCTTTCAATCCCCGGTCCATGGACCAGGGCCAGTCCGTGGATTTCCTGCCAGCTGTGGGGCAGGGGAAGCGCATCCTGCTTGCCACAGACTGACGCAGGAGCTGGCTGTGCTCCACCACCTCTTCCTTGGCTGGCCTCGCGTTCGCAGGGGGTGCACCGGTGCCATGGAGGGGGGCAGCGCGGGGAGAGACGGCTCGGTGGGAGCTGGCTGGGAGCCACACCGCTCCGATTTTGGCATTTTTATCTTTTGTTGACATTTTTTGCTGTTTCTGGTTGTTCTGCAGAATTTCATTTTTTGGTATTGCTTGCAAACGAACACACAGAATACTGAATTACGTGTCTGGTGCTTTCTGTTTCTGCCTCAGCGGTTCCCAAGGTGGTTTTCCTGTTTTTGTCGGCCCCCAGCTGTGGAAAGGTTGAACCCCACAGCTCTGATGAACGCTTTTATTTCTGTTTTGTGGTCTTGGATGACAGAGGGCAGGTGGCAGCCCTCTGCAGTGTGATGACCCCAAGAGGTGCCACGCCAGATCAGAACTACAGTCCATTCAGTGCAGCATTCTGTCCACACGGTGCTGGCCAGCTGACCACAGGTCCCACGGGCAGGAGTACAGGACCCCCTGTCCCCCCATAGCTCATGGACACAGGGATGCTGCCTGGACCTGGAGCTGGCAGGTAGTGCCACCCAAAACGTCTCCTCCCAAGGCAAAACACCCCAGGTTCCTTCAATCTCTCCGCATAGGATGAGGTTTCTAGTCCCGTTCATCTTTCTTGTGCTTCCTTGAGCTCAGGTCAATGTATTGGAATCCTCCATTATATTTATTAGATTTATATCCTGCTTTTTTCTCTTTAAAGAACTCAAAACGGCTTCCGTCATTCTGCGCCTGCTGCTCAGTCTTCTCCCCACAACAATTGTGTGAGGTCGGCTGAGCCGAGAGGCTGTGCCCGGCCCAAGTCACCCAGTCGGCTCCACGGCTGAGCGGGGACCAGAACCCGGGTCGCCCGAATCCGAGTCCCGCCGCGCTCTGGTTCCCAGACCCCTTAAAGTGCCCTGCCCGGAATGGGACACAGAACCCGAGGCAAAGTCCAGCCAGGGCACGGCACAGCCCGGGGGAGCCGGACTGCGCAGCCACGCTTCTCGGCCGGTTTGCGCCCGCGCCCAAGACCCTTTCCACCTGCGCGTCACGCGGACGCTCCGCGCAACGTGAGCGCGGCCCGCCTGGGGCCCTGAAGGCTCCAGGGTCTTGCAGAGGCGACCACGGCGGGGCGAGAAGTCCCAGCGGGGCCCGACCCCGGGCAGCCCCGCCGGCAGCCCGTCCCGGCGCCTTTCCCGGGAGCGGGAGGCGGGGGTCCCGTCCCACGTTCGCCTCGCGGCGCGGCCAGTGCGCGCCGGGGGAAAGGCGGGCCGGCAGGACCCTCGACAGCACCGCCGGGGCGGCCGCTCCTCTCCTCTCGCCTCCCTCCCGCCCCTGCCCTCTCCCGGCGCCCCGGGCAGGTCTGGGGGGCCACGCCGCCCTCGCTTCCCTTCGCGCCCTCGGGCTTCCCGGGCTTCCCACCCTAGGCTGCACCCGCGCAGCCCCTTGGCTCGCTGGCCCGCGCCTCCCCCTCCCCTCCAACCCGTCCATTGCCTGCGGGCGCCTCGCGGGCAGAGACCTGGCCGTGCCCGCCCCGCGCGCTTTCCCTCCCTGCGTCCCTCGCCCCCCACGCCCACCCGCCCCTTCCAGCGCCAGCCCAAAGCGCGCCCAGTCGGCCACCGAGGGGCGGCAGGGGCGGCGCCAAGGGGGGCTCCGGCGGGGGGACGCGGCCCCGCGGCCGACAGAGCGCCCCCCCACGAACCCTTGAAGGGGGTGTGGAGCCGGGGGCGGCGGGCGAGACTTCCGGGAGGGGGCGCGGCCGCGGGCAGCGGGGCGGCCCTTGCGCCGCGTCTCGCCCGCCGAGCGCTTGCCGCTGGCCCAGTCGCTCGCTCGCTGGCTGGCTGGCTGGCTGCGTCCGTGCGCGGGGAGGGCCCGATCCAGCCGAGCGCGCAGGCGACGAGGCCACGGAGTGGGCGCCTGCTGCGCGGGGCGCGCCTGGGCAAGAGCGGCGTCTGCGCGGGCAGGCACCTCCGCTGCCGCGCGCTTTTGGATTGCGCGCCCGCAGGCATTCGCCCCGGACGAGCCGCGCCGAGGAGCCCCGACAGGCGGGAGCCAGGCAGGAAGGCAGGAGTCCGGTGCGGCCGGTGACGCCACCTGCGCAGGTGAGCCGCGTGAGCGCTTTGGAATTCCCCAGGGCGAAGCGGGGCCCTTGGGTGGGGTTTAGCCCCGGTTCTGCTGCCCCCCAACACGCGTTCCTCCAAGTGCAACAGGTGGAGGCATAAGGGAGACTAGGGAGGCCTCAGGCGTCTGCGGAGTCCCATTTTCGCGAGCCAGTAGCAATTTAGACGTAACCCTCGCACCTGCTCCGCAGCTAAACAGATTCCAAAGTGGGGGACAGTAAACTATTAAAGAGCAGATAGAAAGAGCACACGGTGTGTTGAAATGTGCGTTGTGGTGCCGGATTGGAAGTTGGAAATGTGGGTTCCATTCCTCACTTAGCCTTGATACTCAGTGGGTGACCCTGGCCCAGTCTTGGACTCCCAGCCTAGCCTCCCTCACAGGGTTGCTGTGAGGAGAAAGATGGAGAGGCAGTGGAGCAAGGAAGCAGCCACGGTGGAGCAGAAATGAAGGGATAAAATAAAATAAAATAAAATAAAGGCAGTGATTGGCGGCTTTGGAGCTCAGGCGCTGGACTTCCCTGGCGGGGAGTGGAGCTTCTAGCTGGTCATGAGGCTCAGAACCTGCTCAGCCTCTCCCTTTCCTGGAGCTTTTCGGGAGAGATGGCCCTGCCAGAGCTGCTGCTGAAACATGTTGCCACTGGCAGGCGCAGGATCCCGACCATCCCGATGTGATTCAGGGGCCGTTTGGCAAGAGAGGCAAATAGCTGCACTTTTCTTCCCAGTCGCGGTGTAAACAAACGGCCGTGCGGTGTGGTGTGTGTGTGGGTGCTTTTCACAACGGGTTTCTTGGGGTTGTGGCCTTCCTCTGCCCCGAGGACCCCTTGCCATCAGCAGCCGCTCTCTGGCACGTCCTGCTTAGAAGGGCCTCTTTGATCAAGCTGGCTTTGTTGCAGAAAAGTTACTCTCCACACACCTGGACCAGCACCAGAATTTGCAAGGGGCGTGGAAGAAGGTGGTTTTTCTCTTCCTCCTTGTGGTGCTATCAGTAAATTATGTCTCACGTCTGTGCTATTCTGGGAGCGTGTGAAAGTGCCAGTGATGGTGCATTTCAGTGGAAGCAGAAGGCGGTGGAAACATAGAAACATAGTGAGTCAGAAGGGGTCTCCCAGGCCATCTAGTCTGACCCCCGACTCCAGCCGGCTCCACTCATGGAATCCCCGCCATGTGGGTTGAGTGGCATCACCAATGAGGCCCCACCACCCTCGCCATCACTGCGTTACAGAATTTGCTTCCTGCTGGGCTCTGGAGACTTTCCACCAATAGCCAATTTCTCATGGGAGGGGACTTGGCAAGCACCCAGCCTTGCCGCACTGAGCAGTGGAGCGGCAGCATTTCCGCAAACCAGCTGCACACCTGTGCAGCCCTTCTGCGGCCCCTTCTCCGTCAGGTGCAGCCCTTCGGCCCCTGCCTCTTGGCTCAGCTGTGTCCCAAGGGTGGCACATGGGCCCACCCTTGTTCGTGAAGGTTTTGCACCAGGCCCGTGATGGGGCAGCTCCGGGCTCCTCCTGGGCGCAGGGCTGGAATGAGCCATGCCGATTCGAGGACCAAGGCAAGCCCATGTGCTTAACCAGGGTGTAGCACACGTCGCGCCAATTTTAATGCGGACTTCCAGACCGTTTCCAAAATCCCAAGTACTCTGAAATACCTAGCGGGCTTGGGACTAGTGTACATTAAACTTGGCTTCCTCCCACATGTTGCTGCCCGGAGAACAAAATCTTCCTCGAGGCTTTTCTTTTGGTCCCTTCTTGGGAAAGGCGATGTTTGGCCCCCTAAGACAGGACTTTTCCAGTGGTGGCACCCCTACAATAGAAACAGAGAAACAGAGCGAGTCAGAAGGGGCCTCCTGGGCCATCTAGTCTGACTCTCGGCTCCAGCCGGCTCCGCTCACGACATGCCCACCATGTGGACGTCCAGCCTATCTTTGAACACCCACACCAATGGGGCCTCAACGACCTCCCGTGGAAGCCCATTCCACGCCCTCGGGGTCCTAACTGTCAGGAAGTGCTTCCTGGCATCCAGATAGAACCTGGGTTCCCTGAGCTTTGCTCCATTGGAGTGCGTCCTGCCTTCCTCTGCAGGGGAGAACAGGTCTCCCCACCTCTGTGTGACACCCCCTCACATACCTGTATGTCGCCAGCAGATCCCCCCTGAATCTCCTCTTCTCCAGGCTGAAGAGACCCAGTTCCCTCAGTCTCACCTCATACGGCTTCCCCCGCAAACCGGCCACCAACCTTGTGGCCCTACGCTGCACTGACTCCAACCTGGCTATATCCTTCCTGTAATGAGGGGCCCAAAACTGAGCACAATACTCCAGTTACGGGCACACCAGAGTTCATATAGAGTGGCAGTAATACCTCTCTTGATCTAGAAGCCACACTTCTGGCTACGCAACCAAGGGTGGCATTCGCCCTCTTGGCCACCGCATCACACTGCTGGCTCATGTTTCGCCTGCAGTCAACCAGCACCCCGAGGTCCCTTTCACAAGTGCTGCTCTCCAGCCACTTGTCCCCGAACCTGCTCTTACAACACCCATTCCTATACCCAAGTGCAAGACCTTGCGCTTCGCCAGTGTCATCCTCAGGGAGGCTTCCCTGGCACAGAAGGCGTCTCTCATGCCTTTTTGGATCCAGGCAAACGCATCCTATGTGCCCAGGTCATTTTGAGCCTTTGTTTTGGTGCCACAGCCGGGATCTGCCCAAAATCACGCCAGATGGAGTTATTCCACTCTGATTCCCCTTCCATTCTGTTTTCTGGCCCTTCCCAAACTGCACCAAGCTCCAAACTAATTTAATATTGGTGACACGCTTTGGGGACCCAAGCAGCTTGCCTCGCACGGAGGGTGGCATTGGCCCTTCCAGCACCGACAACATGAACGGACGGCAACCGTTCCCTGTGGTGGCAAGCAGGGATGTGCCCTGGTCTGACCTGGAGAAGTGTGAGGTTGCGCCAGGGACCTTCCGCACACCTGTTGTGTTATGCCACTGGGCCATGGCCTCTGTGAGGGCTAGGAGATCCCGCAAAACACACGCGGCCATGGCAAGTGCCATCGGAGAGGAAGAGGGGCAGGTGATGTCAGGGACTCTCCCTTATCCGGGAACCAGATTTTCTGGTCACAAGACGGGAAGTGTCATGATACCCTAACGGAGTGTTAACCATGGGATGGAGTGCAGGATCCCAACCATCCCGATGCACGAGTCCCAGGAATCATGGAGCTGCCCATGGATTTAATTCCAATGGCACCCGAGACCTAGTGCGAGACGACAGTATTGCTGAACAGTTGGGGAGCACTGGCCGCCATCTTCATAGAATCATAGAACAGCAGTGGTGTTGGAAGGGGCAGGAAGGCCATCGGGTCCGACCCCCTCCTCTTGCAGGACACCAAGTCACACCATCCCCCTCAGATGGATGTCCAGTTTCGTTTTGAATGTCTCCAGTGTGGGAGAGTCTTATCAGACTTGATTGATGTTGTGACTAGAAAATTGCCAAAGAAATTGAAGTTTGACATTGAAACAGGAAACTTCTCAAGAAAGAGGGAACTGGCATAAAGGAAGTTGGATGGGAAAATCAAGAGGGCAGCTCTCCCTTGAGTCACGGGGGGTTACTCAGCCTGCAATAACAGAAGCTCAGCTCGGATTCATACCACCGGCCAGAAAAGCTGTGATGGAGTCCAGGAGGAGGTCAGTGGGACAGTTAATGAGCAGCAGGGAGGAAGCCGTTAGAGGAGCGGGCCAGTGGAATTCATGCCCACAGGAAGAGGACAGCAAGGGACGAAATGCAAGCGGACGCGGGCGGAACAGGCCTATGGCCCCCAGACTGCGTCTCAGCACCCGCTGGATCGCTCCGCTTCCCAGCCCTGAGGTGGAGCTTTGAGCTGGCAGCCCACACCTGGACAGGACCCCTCACCTGCTGCAGCTGGATGGGAAGAACTGGTCCTCCGCTGGTCCTCCTCTGTGGCCACCCTGCCCCCCATCAGCTGCGCATGGAGGCTGAACCATTCCGGCCTTTGAGCTGATCACGCCTCCTCTGTCAAAACGGTTGATGAACGTGTGAGTCCCAGGAATGATGGAGCGGGGCCGCTTGGCCCACAGAGCTCAAGAGGACAACCGCACGGCTTCTCGTACTCCAGCCGTTCACGCTGTGCTGAGCCCTTAATGACTGTGGCTCTTGCGAAGCCGGCCCTTGTCTCACCAACTTTGTACAGTTCTTTGAGCGTCAACAAGCACGTGTGGCTTCTGGCACACTTGACAGAATCCGGGAATAGCAGGATTGGAAGGGGCCAAAAGGCCGTTGGGTCGAATCCCGCATTCAGTGCAGGATTCCCAGTTAAACCATCCCTCCCAGATGGCTGTCCAGCTGCCTCCTGAAGGCCTCCAGGGCGGGAGAGCCCACCACCGCCCCAAGTCTTGGGTTCCATTGTCGTACCGCTCCCCCAGTCCGGAAGTCGTTCCTGACGTCCAGCTGGAACCTGGCTTCCTGTGACGCGAGCCTGTTATTCTGTGTCCTGCACTCTGGGATGGTCAAGAAGAGATCCTGGCCCCCCTCTCTCGGATGACCCTCCAGGTAGTTGCAGAATGCTATGCTAGCTCCCCTCCGTTTTCTCAAGGTTAAAACAGGCCGGGCTCTCTCAGTCGCTCCTCACAGGGCTTGGTTTCCAGTCCCCGGCCATCCCTGTTGCCCTCCTCTGGACCTTTCCCAGCTTGTCTCCGTCTTTCTTCAACGGTGCTGCCCAGAACTGGACGCAGGTCTCCAGGTGAGGCCCGACCAGTGCTGAGCGGAGGGGAACTTGCACTTCATGGGATTTGGAGCGGATACTTATTAACGTAGCCTAAAATAGCACTTGCTTTTTTGCTGCTTCATCAGATCACGATTTGACGGCTAGGAGGGCGGACCTCGGGCTGCCAGAAAAGGGCTGCGGCAGTTCCTCTGGCCTCGTCTCCCCGCAGCTGATGAGGAAACGTCGGAGCCCGTTAAGGGAGGAACTCTGAGTTCCTGCCCCACAGTGCGGATCTAAAGGGTGCCAACTGTGTGCCGTGAAGCACAGAGCTGCTGCCTGGCCCGCGCTTCAGTGCGGTGCGTTAGAGGCAGCCCTGGACGGCTTGTTGCCGTGAGTGGCTGCTCGGCCTGCTTTGGGGGGCTGCTGCCAGGCTTCCTTGCAACAGTGCGGGGGGAGGGCGGTCTGGGCTCTACAAGCAGCTGCTTCCCAGCCAAGCAGTCCTTCAGCTGCCCTGGCGCCCTGGGGAGCGGCCTGGCAGGGGCCCCCGCAACCCGGCTGCTGCCTGCTCCGCTCACCTCCCACCCAGTTCCCGCCAGCTCCAGGTGTGCAACCCATCGTTTGTCTGGGAATGATAGGACATGCTGCTCAGCACATCTGGAGGGCATCAGCTTGGGGAAGGCCTGGCTAGGTTGGTGCCAAAGCGTCTGACAAAAATCTTCCCAACCCTACGCCTAACCCTGAACCCAGGACGTGGGTGAGTGTCCCATCCTGCAGCCTGTCGCAGCCGGTCGTGGTGCTTGACAGCTCGTTCCGTCCGTCCGTCCAATTTCTATCCACCCAACCACTGGCGTTCTCTGGGCAGTGAAGAACAATTCTTGACTATGAGAGCATACAATGTAAAATAAAACAAGAACACAAGGTCAGCCACTGACATCTATAAATTAAACATTAAAGCCACATGCCAATGACTAAAACTAGCCAGTTTTGCACCTGCTGAAAATTCCGCCCCCCCCCCCCGCGCTCTTTGGAGCTGGTGAATGCCTTGGCATTCCTATTTTTGTAGTAACCTGATGCCAAAAATATAAAAGCTGGTGCCAGGCAGGTCTCAACAGGGAAATCATTCCAGAATTTAGGGGCTCCACCAAGAAGCCCCTCCTTGTTGCCCCCAGGGGAGTGTCCCTTGGGGTGGCATGCGGAGGAAAGCCTCAAATACGGAGCCCAGTATGTAGGTGCATCATGGTTGGAAGAGGCTTTCCAGCTGGCCTTGTTGCCCTAAACCATGCAGGGCTTTCTAGGTTAAAACAGGAGCTTGAATTGGGCCTGGGGGCTTAGAGGCAGCCCATGCAAATAGCCCAGAACTGGTGCTTTATGTTTGGACTCCCTGGTCCCAGTTATTACGGTGGCTGCTGCATTTTGCACAAGCTGCCGCTTCAAAACCGTCTTCAAGGGCAGCCCCGCATCAAATGCATTGCAGTAATCTAGTTCGGAGGTTGCCAGAGCACAGACATTTCCTCATCCAGTCATTTTGGCACCAAAGGGATCCCAAAAGGCCTGCTTGCCTTCCAAGTACTTCAGAAGGAGCACAAGCCCCTGGGAACCAGAGAGGCTGTGCAGGGGGGCAGCCGCCTCTGCACCGCTTCTGTTCATTCCAGTGCAAATTCCAGAGTCCCCCTGGATTGTGTCTGCACAACGTCAAGCCCGTCTTTCCCTCTGTGAACATTAATAGTCTCCCAAATCCCCTGCCTCCCCTTGTGGGAATCTCTTATTCCTGTGCTCCTTAAAGCAACACACGGAAGGGCCATAATATCAGAAAAATCACCAAAACCCCCCAGACGGTTACAGAAATGTGCATGTTTTCAAATTCTGCAGAACTCTTCTTCATATGTAGTCCAAAAAAACCCCCCAGAAGATGAAGAAATCCAAACTAGGAACCACCTCCATTAGACTTTTCCTGTTCTTCCCCATCCGTCTGCTTTTTGTACCCACAATCCGACGAAGAGTTCTGAAGAATTCAAAAGCTTGTGGAATTTGAAACATCGATCATAAAGATATTTCCCAACTGCAGAGTTTGGATGGTTTTTTTTTTTAATGGAGCAGCATAGGTAGCTTTTTAAAGACTGCTTTTAATGTGAGAAGCACTGGCGGAGACCTGGGTCGCGATGGGGAGCTGTGCTGCTCGCTAGCGACCTGCTTGCTGCATGCATGAAGGACCCTGCACTGCCCAAGACTTTGGAAAGCCGCCACAATTGTTGTGCAGAGCTTGCCGAAGCCCGGCCACGGCTCAGCGACAGGACGCTTCGCACAGCGGGGCAGGCTGCGTCGGCGTCCGCTTCCTCAAAGCACGCACATTTCAGTCGGCAACACATTGTCTTGCTGCACACATGTGCTCAGGCAGGACTGGCCTGCGGTTCTTGTTATTGCAGGGGGGCCTCTGCCAGCGTCTGCCCATCAGGTCACTTCCCTTTTCTCACCGAAAATGCTGCAGTTCTGCTGCCTGGCCTTTGCCGCAAGCCGTTCCCGTTTTGCCCCAGCCCGAGCGCGGGCCAGGTGCGGCAGAGCTGCCGTGCGGGGAGAGCTGGCGTGTGCCGACATCACTCCACGTGGAGCTTCCCAGGCAGCCCTTGATGGGGCCTGAAGCAGGATCCTGGGAGCACACCGGGTTGCCTCTAACCGCATCCCAGTCGTTGCAATGCTTCTACTCTAAGTAAGGTTTACACAGGGTACAACCTGGTGGAGCTCCGGAGGTGGCGGGCGCATTCTGGGATGAGGTTGTATCATCAGTGGACGTCTTGGCCAAGTCTAGTGTGTCACTTGTTGATTGTCATGCTTGCAGATGAGGCCCTCCGGGTACCAAAGGAGCGTCCATTCTCTTGGTCTTGGAATATACCCTGCGGGCCTGGGCACCCAGGGTCCCACAACTCCTCCCAAAAGAGTCAGGCCATGGGAAGAGACCCGTCCTTGCCTGAATCCCTGGAAAGCTGCTGCCGGATCGAAGAGGCGATAATAAGCTAGTTCAACAGTCACTTCACCTGGAGCGGCGACGTCAGTGTCCCATCTGTAACCGTTTTCAGTGGGGCAGCCCATTCATATCTTGCCGCAAAATCGGCTAAGATGCCTTGCAGGCTTCAAGTGCACTCTTAGGCAAGTTTAGATAGCAGAAGGGTCTGAGGGCTTCCAGCATTCCCGTCAGCACTGCAAAATACACAGATGTGTGCAGGATCACACTTTTAGCCAATTAGTTTGTGCATCAGGTTTGGTGGATGCACCAGGCACGGGGACACGCCGGCCTCTGCTCAGACCCTCTCTGTGCATGTGCCTTCACAACTGAGGGCACTCAGCGGTGCCACCTTCCCTAGCACATGCACTGTGGTGTGAGTTTTGTGGGCTAGAGTCTGCAACGGACGCGTTAACGTATTTTCTGTTCTTGCTTTGTTGCTGCTGCTGCTGCTGCTGCTGCTGCTGTCGCTTTTCTTTGAGTCTGCAGCCCGCTTAGCATGGCTACCCCTCTGGCAACCGTTTCGTTGCAGGAGCCTTTTAGCAAGCAGTCGAGAAGCTCTGTGGCTTACGCTGCGGTCACTGCAGCCATCGCACTCGGATGCAGACAATGCCTGTTAATGACGGGTGTCAAAACAGCTCAAGGGACCCTCCAGCTGAACAGCTAAAGGGACATTGCGACTTCCGGGGGAAGCTGGTGGCTCCAGCGCCCATCCCGGACTTTGGAGAGGCTATTTGTGGTACCGGACATGGGGGAAGCAGGGCAGGCGCTTCAGCACCACGGACAACTCCTTTGCGATGCCGGCTGAGGCCTGGGGTGGATACCCCACCACGCCTGTGCCGGAGCTAGCATCCGCCAGTCCCCCATTAGTAATGTCTGAATGTATATTTCCTGGCAGTTATGCCCCACCTGCTCCCAGCCCGCTGGCCTCTGCATGTGCTGGACTGCAACTCTCATCATCCCCGGCCAGCTGCTTTTGCCTCTGCTTCGGGAGAAGCCACCTGGGATCTCTCTGGCTGAGCAGGAAAGATAATAAGCGGGCCAGGCTGTGGTCGTCGTCCCTGGATTCTCTCTGAACGTTTCCGGCATGGGGCCTGGAGGGGAACTTCCCCTCAGAGCCATTCCACTTTCTCCCTGCCAAGCGCTCGGTCACGTGTGGCCTCGTTCTCTCGCTTGAGCAAGCTGGGTTTTCTGGGGCATTCTGGTTTCCCTTTCCTTTCGTTGGCTGTTCGCAAACAGTGTTTACTTCTCCTGCTTCTTACCTTTGGGCAGATTGCTTGAGATGCCTGGAATGAAACCTGGATCGCACTTGTCCAGACCGGTCTCGGGCTTCCATTTTGAGGCTGGGTTAGCCAACCTGCAGGCCTCGTGCCCAGCGCTCCTGCCCAGACGATGGGCTTCTCTGTTTCCTCTCCTGTCCCCTGAGTTTAGCACCAGCTCGCTTGACACAGAATTCTGCGTTGCCTGAAACTGCTCCGTGCTGTGGACTCTCCTTGGCCCTCATGGGCTTCGGAGTTATTTTAACGTCCTGTCATTGACCAGCACAGCTGCCCTTTGGCTCTGTGTGTTTGGGTTATCTATTAATTTATTTGATATAGAAATGCATTTGTTTGCCTTCAGGAACCATAAAACTCTTCGTGTCATAGCCGCTGCCCAGTGCACGGCTCCTGTGAAAAGGCAAACTGGGATAGGCAGAATCAGGAAAGGTGTTATAAGGTTGTTTTCTGCTCAAAATTAACCCGCCACGGTTGGGAAAAGTGCAGAAGGGGGCAACTCCCCTACGAGGAGTTTAGCTTAGGAAAAATGCAAGGAAGGGGAGACATGGGAAGGGGGGGATAGATAGGTTTTAAATTGATTATTGTATTTTTATATGTTGTGAGCCACCCCGAGGCTTTGTTGCGATGCAGCGGCATAGAAATGTTTTAATAAATAAATGAATGAATGAATGAATGAATGATAGAGGTTTTCAGAATTGTGCAAGGTGCGGGGGAATGAATAGGAGACATTTTTCTGCCTCTCTTACTATACTTGACCCCCAGGTGGGTCATCCCATGCAGCTGAGTGGTGGTGAAGGAAGGAGTTCTTCAGAGCTGGACAGAGTGTGGAGTGGTGTGACGTGGTGTCCTGCACCAGCAGAGGGTTGGACCCGATGGCCTTCTTGGCCCCTTCCTACCCTACTATTCTATGATTCTATGAACTGTGGAACTCACTTCCACAAGATGGAGTGAGGAGCATCAATTTTGGTTGTCTTTAAAAGTGGATTGGACACATTCATGGAGGACGAGGCTATCGGAGGCTGCTAGTCCTGATGGCTGCAGGTTATCTCCAGTGCTGGGGGCACGATGACTGTGTACCCCATTGTCCGGGGAACATGGGCAAGAGGGTGCCGTTGGCCGTTCCGTGCGGGCAGCTGGTTGTCTGCTGTGCAAAGAGATCCAGCAGGGCTTTTCTGGCGGTCTCCCCCCCCCCCCCGATTTATATCGTGCCTTTTTCCTCAAAGGGCTCAAGGCAGCTTGCACCATTCTCCTCCTCCATCTTATCCCCACAACAACAACCCTGTGAGGTAGGCTGGGCTGAGAGTCTGTGACTGACCCATCACCCAGTGGGCTCCATGGCTGAGTGGGACTAGAAGCCAGATCGCCCGAGTCCCAGTCCCACGCTCTGAACCACTGCACCACACTGGCTTTTATTTTTGCTGAGGCTGACTAATGCTCTTGCCCCGCTGGCAGGTTCTCTGGACGTGGCCAGAGGACGGTCCCTGGGGGACCGGGCAGCGCATGCGTGTTGGGGAGGCCAGAGCACGACATGCCCCCAGTTTTACGGAACTGCCGCCTGCCTCTCTCTCCCTTCTGCTCATCCAGTGTCACGTTGACAGATGCCGGCCAGGCGCCTGCGCCAGTTTCCCTCCCCGAGGCCACAACCCGCTCCTGCTGCTTCCTTGCTGATGTCCTGAGGAGCTGCTTCGGAGCGGAAGGACGCGGCCCTTCTGTGCGCTCTCTGGTCTTGCTCCGAGGTCCCTGAGGAGGGGCGCTTTATGCGGAAGGGGCTAAGAGGGAACTCCCAGCACAGCCGGGAACTAGGAACTGAGCCTCCTGGTTCTCATTGCCTCCCAGGCGCCTGCCTGCTCAGAGGCGGTGCAGCGCACGGGTCAGGCTGGGGGCGCCGCTCAAGGCTGCTGGGCCTGCACTGACCAGCCGTGACCCCGCAGACTGGCCTACCTCACAGGGCTGCTGTGAGGACAGAGCAGTTGAGGGCACGATCCACGCTGGAGCCAGCCCCTTGGTCCAGGCAGCCCAGTGGCGTCAACACAGGCCGGCAGTGTTGGCCTTCCAGGGATTGGGGCCGGAGTCATGCTGAGCCCTGCCTGCAGATGCAGCTGGGAACCGAAACTGGGACACTCAACCTCCGAGCAGGGGCTGTACCACTGGGCTGCTACAGCCCTTCCCTTTGCCTTGAGCTTTCTTGATGGAACCACGGGATCTCAAAAGTGGTCGTTAGAAGGCGTCAGAGTTACATGCCCTCAAAGATTGCACTCAAAGGGTGGGCCTCTTTCCCTGAGGACCACCTGCCCACCACTCCTGGGCTCCCCCTGCCTGGCACAAAGCCAGGTCACAATGGATTTCAGCAGGCTCACCTGGTGCTGCCCCGCCCTGAGCGTGCACCTGGCGTACATCCCAGAATCCTCTGCAGTATAGTCTGGTGATTCTTGGCTCAGCTCACTTGGTCTGGGTAGACAGGCTGAGGCAGCTTGAAGGAGAGAAGAGCTATTGCATCCTGTATTCGCTACGATCCCCTGGTTTTTGGTTTTTGGTTAATCCCAGGGCAGCCTTCCAAAGAGTTCTAAAAACCTGTTGGACTGGAACTGCCATCTTTCCCCGCCAGTCAAACTGGGAAGGATGGCCCTGTGGAACGACATACTCCCGACTCTAAGAGCTCCTCCAAACACAGAGCAAAGTTGGTGCTGCAAACGCTGTGGTTTGTGCTGTCACCCCGTCTCAGTGTGTACTGAACTATCCAATGTGGGTTTGGATTGTGGTGCTGGAGGAGACTCCTGCGAGTCCCTTGGACTGCAAGGCGACCAAACCGGTCCGTCCTAGAGGAGATCAACCCTGACTGCTCTTTAGGAGGCCAGATCCTGAAGATGCAACTCAAATACTTTGGCCACCTAATGAGAAGGAAGGACTCCCTGGAGAAGAGCCTGATGCTGGGAACAATTGAGGGCAAAAGAAGGAGGGGGTGGCAGAGGATGAGGTGGCTGGAGGGAGTCACTGAGGCAGTTGGTGTGAGCTTAAGCGGACTCTGGGAGATGGTGGAGGACAGGAGGGCCTGGAGGAATGTTGTCCATGGGGTCGCGATGGGTCGGACACGACTTCGCGACTAACAACAAAGTTAACACACGGCCAAACCCACGTTCACACACCGCTCTCAAACCTGTGCCAAGTTCTGCGCCTGCCTTGTGCCGCAAATCGCAAGTTTTATGCCACCACCCAAAGTGCGAAAATGACTTTGCCAGGGGTGAAGTCGTGGGAAATGGTCACCCACCCGCATCGCACACACTCACACTCAGATGGCCTCCGAAACTGTGCCCAAGGCTTGTGCTGGTTTTGTGCCAGGGTCCTGGGTTCTGTGCTGCAGCCCAAAGCAAGAAAGTGCAGCATCGGACACAGGGGACAGCTGGCCCCGCGTTCCACTCATCCAGCGGCCAGCCAGCGTCTACATGGCAGCCCCGAGGCCACCCTGCCAACAGCTTGGGCTTTTTAAAGAGCTTCCCCTCAAAAGCCTGAAAACTGAGCCTGTTCTCATTGTGGAGCACTGAGTGGGTCTCCAAAGATGCAAGACCCCCTCAAGCATCCCTGGCCAGTGATTGTGTGTACCGGAACAGGATGGTGGAGTCTCAGGTGTACGAGCTTGCTGTACGCTGCCCTTGGATGATCCACGTTGTGATTGTGGCTGCAATCCCAGGAGCCAGTGTGCTGGTTAAGAGCGTGGGACTGGGACACAGATGACCCGGGTTCAAGTCCCCGCTCAGCCATGGAGCCAACTGGCTGACTCTGGGCCAGTCACAGACTCTCAGCCCAAGCTACCTCACAGGGTTGTTGTTATGGGGATAAGCAGCAGAAGACTGATGTAAGCTGTGTTGAGTGTGTCATATGAAGAAAGCGGCATATAAATCTAATAAATAAGCCACATTTGGACTGGGACTTAGTTCTGAGTAAACATCCGTAGTGGCACATTGCATATGTGGCTGACACTCCACAGAACACCATAGACATCAGTAAACACCCTATTTACACAATGCAAACTCAAAGCTGGTTTGACATCCCACGATCATAACGCCCCTGTCTGGATGGGCAAAGAGTTCCAGGATCATGTGGCACAGCCCTTGTTAGACTACAGCACTTCCGGACATACCTTTGCATGACTGAATACCTCCCCTGTTTATTAAAATTAAGTGCAATGAATACCTGCCTTCTTACCCAAAATAATAGGGCATCGGAGAGATGCCTGAAGTGCTATGTTTCTCTGTGCGGGAGGGTGGATTTCAATCCCTGATTCCTCACTCGCTTGGCAAAGCTGGAGTGTTGGCAATGCTGGCCATTTATGAGAAAAATAACAGTTCTGCCTGCACCTTGCTGAGAACACATGTGGGAGCGCCACCTGTTTCCTCTTTGTCGAAAGGTTTTGTTTTTAATCTTGCTTTGCCTATGCTAACAATGCTTGCATAGCATGGATGGAGTGTGAATTTGAAACTTTCAAAATGTCATTGTTCGGGTTGCACGGAGATAAGAAAATATATCTGCTCAGATGCAAAGCAGATACAGATGTGCCGGTTTTTGCACTGCGGGTTTGTAGACACACGGAGGGAAAGGCCGCAGCCGATGGGCCCTGGCGGACAGTAAAAACACGCCTGCAGGGTTTAATCACCCGGTCACCAGCCGGCATCTCTTGAGACCGCTTGCTTCCTCTCTGGCTGACGACGCACGCTAATAAGTTAGCTATCCGAGCGGCATTTGCAAGAAAGCTCTCTCCACAGAGCCTGCTTTGGGCGGCAAGAGAGCACGGACGGCCTGGGGCTTTGCAGGAAATGTGGAGGGATTTGACAGCTGTCAGCGCAGTGGCTAAATGTGTGAGTTAGCAAGCAGGCGGAGCATGTCTCCTCGAAGCTGCCTGCCGAAGGGAGCCCCTTCTCCCCGTCTCGCAGACCTCGCTGCCTCGCATCAGGGCAGCTGCTGTCCACAGCTTGTGGGTAGAGGGAGCGAAGCCCCAGTGCTCCCGGGGTACTCCTGCGAGGACTGGGGGAAGGGGCCCGTAACCCACCCACACTGCGCCCAATGTCTGCTTGGGCTCGTTGTGACGCCTCTGGCATTTTAACCACCCTGCGCAGCTCAAAGCGCGCACTTACGGTGCACACCCGGCCGCTGCGTTGGCGACAAACGGCGATATTTCTTGAAGCTAAGTCCAGGAGAATTCAGCAAGCCATCTTGACCCCAGTTCCAGGGGTAAGATGCTCAGTGCGGTGAGAAGTTCTGGGGGCCAAGCCCTTGCCTGGGTTTGGACCTCTTTGGAAGGAGCGCTGAAACAGGACTGGGCTTCCTCATATTTGTGTTTCTTCCAGATGAGCAGTTGGAGCATGAGTGGGGGCGGGAAGCTGAACACCCCCCGCGGGTTGAAGGGAGCTGTTCCCACAACAGACCTCTGGGGAGAGCCCAGCCCAGCCCAGCCCAGCCCAGCCCAAGATGCTGCTGCCCTGTTCAAGTCCAAAGCGCAATTCTGTTCATTCCGTCTGCTGTGAATGGCCGGCCTACTGTTGGACTGCAGCTCCCATCATAGCCATGCTGGCTGGGGAGATGGGAGCTGTAGTCCAACGCAGCTGGGGCTCCTGGTTGGGGAAGGCCGAGCACCCTGCCACTGGAGCTTGCGTCCTGTCACTGGCATGTAATTCGCCCCTCCGGAAGACGTTGGACACGCCTGCTTTAGCTGGAATGACAGAGGGGCCTCCGCAGGGGGCAAAGATACCTTGGGAAACATCACCCTGGTGGAATATAAGGGCGGCAGTCAGACCCCCGGCCCCTCTGGCCCCGGAGTGTCCAGGTGGGCCGGCAGCAGAGCTTCTCCAGAGTTCCAGGCTGGGTTTTCCAGTCTTATCCAGGGATGCTGGTGGGGATGTGGCAGCCAAGCCACCACTGTTGCGCTCAGAGCCGAGATCGGGGGCTGCAGTGGGAGGACGTGTCTTAATGCACCCCTGAAAAAGCAGGGGAGTAAAACCAAAGCTTTGGCCCTCTAGGCCCTGGGTGGTGGTTTTTCTGGGCAGAGCACTAAATGAGGTCCTGTCGGCAGCACGGGTGAAATGAACGTGCCGTGAGTAGTTTCTTCTTTCCCCCAGAATCTGGTTTCAGGAATCCCTCTCTCTCTTCCCTTTCTCTCCTCCCAGGATGGGCTGCTTAAAGTCCAAAGAGCTTGACTTGCATGGAAAGGTGTTCAGAGCGAATTCAGGCACCAGTGTCAATGGCCACTACGTGATAGACCCCACGGCCAGGAAAGTAAGTCCAGCGGCGGGAGAGGGGACTGAAGGAGCGGTCCTTCGCTGGGTGCAGCGGCGGAGGGTCTCTTGCCGGAAGGGTGGGGTGATTTCTCCAAGCATAGCGTAATCCACGGAGAGCAAGAGAGTCAGCTAAGGGGTCGTACGGTCTCCCCGGCACTGAGCACAGGGGAAGACCTCCAGCCGGAGCTGGAAATCAGCACTTGGATTGCCCAGCATGCGTGGAACTTTGCCGGCTGCTTCTCTGAGGTTGCGAAAGTGACCTCGGAGGAGGGAGAGAGGGTCTGCGGTGCAACCCGAGGGTGCTCGCCTCTCACCTCTCCCCTTCTGGAGTGCCTCAGTCATGTGGCCGAAAGCGCAGGGGGCAAGGAGGCGGAGATGGCCATCCCGTCTGAGACTGGAGGGTCATCAGCATCCTGACTGAACTGTGCTCCAGCCTATTGCCCTTCAGAAGTGTTGGATTACATCCCCCATCCTTCCCCACCAGCGAGGCCAGAACTGGTGGGAGGCTCTGGTGTTTCCTCCTTGCCTGTGGACAGGCCTTGGTACGAAGCAGGTCTCAGCTCCAGAAGTTGTCCTGTTCAGGAGGGAGCTGTAAAAAATCCTGCTCAACAAGAGTGTCTCTGACCATGTACAGCACCCTTCTGTAACGTGGTACCCTGCAGATGCTGTGCAGTCCAACCCCCAGAAGCCCATCCCCTTTCCAACAACTTAACAAGCTGTAATTCTGGGTCAACCGTGTATCATCCCATCTTCCTTGCAGTTATGAGTGCAGGAGCCACAGAGCAGCCCACCCTCCGGAGGTGTTGGAGTACACCTCCCACAATCCCCCAGTTTGGGGATTGTGGGAGTTGTAGTCAAACTCATCTGGAAGTGTCCTGCAGAGCTGAAGAGGCCTGTGCAGTTTAAAAATTCTGCGTGGATAACTTTGTGGGACGACACAGCGAGTCTTTTCTCTTCCATTCTTTAGCCCCAGCCGTGCGAGGCCTGCATAAACCGAGTGCCACAGCCCCAAGGAAATGACGGTACGTCTGGGCTGGGCTGGTCCGGTGGAGGGATGGCTCGGGCCACGCAGGTTGCGCGAACCCTTCTTGATCTTCGGATGCAGCACCCAGTTTTGATTGGCAAAGTGGACTCTGGGGGCGGGGAAGGTGCTCGGCTCTTTTCCCCGAGCCGCCCCTTTCTGAAGGCGCAATTCACTTGGGGAGGGTTACCTGGGGAGGCCAAGGGCGAGGGAGGAATTTGCACCCGAAAAAGAGCACAAGAAGGAAAGGGTTAACGTGTCTCCCCACAACCTCAGCCTGATCCGCTGGGTCAAAAGCAGAGCCCCCATGCTCCAATTTGCTGTAAACAAAGGAAATGCGGCAGGTGGGCTACGCGGGGGGTTTCCTGAGCCCCGTGAGGAGCGAAAGGGCCAGTCCAGGATCACATCAAAATGCAGGCGAGGCCAGGGCGACGGTTCTTGCTTAAGGGAGCAGCAGCCTGGAGAAGGGCCGGCTCTGCGTGGAGCAGCTCAGAGGGAAGGGTGCTTGACTCGCTGGCCTGCAGGGGAGGGCAGTGTGGGCGCCCACCCGGCACCAGCCCGTCCCCCAAGCGGAGGGGCCCCCGGCTCCCGCGGATGCCGCCCTGCCGTGCTCCCGGGGCCAGCTGGATAGCTGAGGCCGCACCCTCATTCCTGTCTCCTTCCGCCCGGCCAGATGACTTCCTCGTGGTGGCCCTGTACGACTACGACACCATCCACGCGGAAGACCTGAGCTTCCAGAAGGGAGAGCACCTCAAAGTCCTGGAGAGGTAAGTGCCAGGCCCTGCCCAGCACCCCGTCCCTTGGGCGTCTCGAGGCAACCTTGCAGCGCTGTTTTCGCCTGCTTGTAGTTCAGTGCGGCAGCATCACATTGGAAATCCAGCAGAAGTTTACTTCTCTTTGCACACCCCCCGCCCAATTTTATTTATGTACGATATTTATAGTGCGCCTTGTTCCTTGCGAGGCAGCCAACACCATTCTCCTCTCCTCTTACCCTCACAACAACAGCCCTGTGAGGTAGGCGAGGTGGAGAGTCTGCAAGGGGCCCCTCCGTGGCTGAGGGTGGACTAGAGCCTGGACCTACTGAGCCCCAGGCCTGTAATCCTCACCTGTAACTCGCACTGGCTCTCCAAAGACAGTGGCCGATAAGCATTATTGCTCTGACCCGTGCCACATCCTTGGCCGACAGTCTGGCCCCAAGCACTTTAATCGACTCGGGTCAGCGGGTGGGACAACCGTCTGCGCTTTGTGCTGCAGTCCAAGAGGAGGAGGACAGGTGGAGGCGTCTGGAGCTCAGCGCCCCGCCACTCGGGACCAGTTTCTCAGGCGGCCTCGTTCAAGTCCGGGGTGGCCCATCTGTACACGTCTAGCGGTTTTGCGCTGCAGCTCAAGTCGCCCCTTGCCGTTGCCAACCCTGCGGTGCTTCCGCTGTGGTCATTTCCTCGAAAGAATCCCGGGAATTTGGCACGGCAGGCAGTGTTTTCCGGCCCGGCACCCTCCTGATGTTGGAACGCCGCATAGCTGGGGGTGATGGGAGCTGTAGTGCAACACATCTGCAAGTTGATGCTAAGATGTTGCATTTAAGGACTGTGTGGTGCAGGGCTTAGAGTGCTGGAGTGAGTCTTGGGAGAGCCAGGCTCTAGGCCACGAACTGGGGACTTTGGGCCAATCACTGACCCACCTCACAGGGCTGTTGTGAAGATGACATGCAGAGGAGGAGGTCTGTGGAAAGCATCCTGGGCTCCTTGCAGAAGAAGCAGGGACAAGGAAATAAATGTCGAAAGCACGGAGCCACCGTTCCCTGGGTTCACGGGGACGTGGGGGTGACCGCCTGTTGCTTAGAAGGCTGTAGATACACAGGTGCTGCTGCGGTTCATTCAGACAACTGCCCAGACATGTGTGCACGATGGCTTCTGGGCGGATGCGCCACTGCGTCTCGCAGGATCCACCTCTGAGCGCAGGCTGACGCGTCACTTGCCCGCGCTGGCCTAATAGTGGCTTTTGTGGGTCACGGCGGGTGCAGCTTAGTTTGTAATGAAACAGTCCGATGGCTTGTGAGAGGAGGAACTGCTGTGAAACAACAGCGACATGCAGCCCTGGGCGTATTCCAGCAAGCCGAAGAATGGGAGGAGAGCCGTCCTGGGTCGGTCCAGGGGCTCCCAGCCTTCATCCGGCCATTTAGGTGGGGGGGCTAGCCAGTTGCCACAGCAGGAAGTCCGGGGGCAAGCCATGAGTGCCAGGCACGGGTGCCGCAGAGCCCTCGGTGCTCCCGGCAGCAACTGGTCCCGAGGAGCCTCTGGCCTGTGATACTGGAAGCAGCACAGAGCCCTCCGGACTCGGGGTCCTCAGGAGCTGCCCCATCAGGGGGCCAGGCCCCTCTTAAAGCCGTCCAGAGCAGTGGCCCTCTTTACACCTCATGCGAAAGGACTCCACAGTTTAACTCTGCACAGCAGTGAAATGAATTCCCGTCCAAGCTCATAGTCTCAGATCAGGTTGAAAACAGGCTAGGGCTTCGGGAAGCAAAGCACGCAGGCCTGCAGAGCCAGTGGGTCCCTCACCACTCGTCCACCTTCCAACCTGCCACGCAGACGTAGCTGCCACGGGGCGCTGAGATTCACTGCCTGCCCCTCTCTCTCCACAGATCGGGCGAGTGGTGGAAGGCCAAGCTGCTGTCGACCGGGAACGAAGGGTACATCCCCAGCAATTACGTGGCCAGGGTCAACTCCCTGGAGACCGAAGAGTAAGTCTGCCCGGGGTGCGCAAGAGCGAGTGCGTCTCCACGGCGCAGCCATGTGTCCGCGCTTCCTTGGACCCAGGTTTGCGTGGCCACGAACCTCAAGAGAAGAGACGAACTTTGGTCCGGGGCAGCTTCCTCCAACTTGGATCCTTCCGCCGCTCCCCGTTCTTCCAGAAGATGCTCCTTCTCCTACACGTGGCATAAATGCCCCCCTCCAGTCTGCTGTGTGAACCAAGAAGGGGCCTTGGCCCACAAGCCGGGAGTGCAGAAAGTCCCCAGGCCCCCCGGGGGGCTGGGAAAGGTCCCAGACTGAAGCCCTGGGGAGGTCCTGCCATTCAGACTTCTGCAACCCAGTCTGCCCTGGGATTTTGGACCCCAGCTCCCATGAGCCCCTGCCAGCATGGCCAGTGGTGGTCTACAACATCTGGAAGGGTCCCCTTTGGGGAGGGCGGATGGCAAGCCAGGAGGGCCAGCGGGCTGGGCCAGCCTGCCCACAGGCAGCTTTCTCTGAAACGCCTGTGGGCCCCTCAAGGCCCAAGCCAGGCTCCCAGATCAAGCTCTCTGTGTTGCAGGACTGACCACAAGGGGTGCCAAAGCAGGTGCTCGGGGGGCAGCCGCTCTCCGAGGTCGCCTGACCTCCCTCCAGCCAGTACTCTGTGGCTTGTCAGTCCCTAAGAAGATGCTGTTTAAACTAGGTCAAGCACCTGTAGTCTTCTTGGGGCCTCCAGGTGTGTCAGACTACAGCTCCCATCACCCCCTGTGCTGGCTGGGGGCGATGCAAGTTGTCGTCTGACACATCGCGAATGCACCAGCTCAGGGAAGGTTGCTCTAGGCCGAAGCCGATCTCCTCTCTGGAAGACCTTAGCCATGCAAAGCCGTGGTCAAATATTCTTTCCTGGGAACCACGTACACACTGGGATCCACGCCCAGCTGCGCCTGGAGATGGGGCTGCTCAGGGAACGGCTGTGGGCGAGTTTGCTCACTCACCTGCCCTTGCCTTGCAGGTGGTTCTTCAAAGGCATCAGCCGGAAGGATGCCGACCGATACCTGCTGGCTCCTGGGAACGCCATTGGCTCCTTCATGATCCGGGACAGCGAAACCACCCAAGGTAGGGGCCCCTGGGCACCAGTTGCCAGGTGCGCTCTCTTCCCCATGAGCCTGAGGGGGCATCCAGGAGAGAGGGCTGTGGCTGGGGACAGAGCTCCTGTTGTCTGGTTTATTATTTATTGGTTTGTTTATAATTTCTTATATACTGTCTGATTGTTGTAAAATCTCAAGATGCTCTCTGCCAGAAAGCCTGCGTGTGGTGCCAGCGTAAGCTTCCAAACCCGGCAGAGGCGCTTCCACAGAGTTCGGCAGGCCGAACCCTATTTTGGCAGACCGGGAAAGATGCATGAACGCAAAAGATCGGTGTGAGACGATGCAGCAACGAAATGTGGCTTGCCTTTAAAATAGCAAACCGTCTCTTGATACCGTGAAGCGGTGAACTGGGGCAGAGTTTCTTTTTTGAATCCAGTACAGATGATTTTAAATCCACCAGCCCCCATTGGGAGCCTCCTATGGGGCGTTTCTTTATCTGCTTCTCGAGCAGATTTGGTAACCAACTCGGCAGCCCGAAGTGAACGACAACCTGGGCCCCTCCAGATGTGTTGGACTCCCTTCCCCATCATTCCCAGCCAGCATGGCCACAGGCTGGGAATGATGGGAGCTGAAGTGAACACATCTAGGGCTGCAGGTTGGGAGCGACTGAATAAGATGGCCCCCTCCCCGTTCGGCATGCAAGGGCTGACTGGCCCGACGCCTGGATTTCTCTCTGCCCCAGGTGGTGACCTTTGGGACGGTCAGGCCAGCGCTGGGATGCAGAGAAGGTCTCCGGCTCTCACACTTTGCCCTGCCCGGCCACAGCTTGGCTTGGCTGCTGCTCACCAGACAAACCCTCGGCGTGGAGCCGGGCGCATCCGGGGAGCAGAGGGGCTCGGGCCCACGGCCCCAAAGTGCACAGCCTGGGCTGGCTGTCCCTCTCGCTTCCTCCTCACATTTGCAGAGCGCGGTTCCAGGATGTGTGGAGGTCCTACAATCTCAAGGATCCGCTGCCCCAAGACGCGGGGATCTTCTCTGCCCTTTGTTAATGCCTATTCTTTCCGAGGCCACGAACCTCCTGTTTCCCTGGAAACTATGCATTCCCAGGACCCTTTCATGACTGAATATTTATGTTATTCCTGTGCAGAGTAATCAACTAAAAGCTGGTGATCAGTTGATTGCAGGGTTTAAACACCGAGTTGCTTCTCTAACTAATTCTCCTGTGATTCATTGACCAAAGTGTAATTCATTTGGTGACATATTTGAGGCGCTTTTAAAACTATTGCATGAGGACAGAGAAAATGGATGTTTTACTTACAGGCAAGAAAATTTCTTTCATCCCACCCGGTTACAATCCGTTTCTCCCATGAGAAGGACAAGCAGCTTTGGGGAGGGCGATCCTGAGCGGAAAAGCACGGGCCTTCCTTTAAAACAGTCAGAGATGCACTGGCCTGCAGGCCAAATTCCGCCTGCACGGGATTCCCAGCCCTTCCTCCCTGCACCCCATTGCCTGGGGTTGGGGGGGGTGGGGCTCGCCTTACATGCAGCACCCCTTTGCGGTGACCCTCCTCGACATCATCTGGCCGGCTGGCTTGGTCCCAGGAAGGGCACTGCAGGCCCTGGATGAAAAAAATCCCTTGCCCCGAACAGGTGCGTGTGTGTCAGTCGTGGCTTGATCCTGTGGGAAACAGAGCCTGTTCCCAGCCTGGGACCCTGTCCTGGCAGGGGTTTTCTCGCTGCAGCGGACAGATCAGAGCGTTGTCCCCCAATGAGCTGAACGTGAGATCGAAGCTCTGGCGGTTTGGGGGAGCTGCTGAAGCCCCAATTTCTCCCTTTTGCTGCAGGGTGTTACTCTCTGTCTGTGAAAGATTTTGACAGCCAGAACAAAGTGGAAAAGGTGAAACACTACAAGATCCGGACGCTGGACACTGAGGGCTACTACATCACCCCGCGAAGGACTTTCAAGAACCTGCAGGAACTGGTCAGCCATTACAAGGGTAAGGGCTGGATTTCTGGGACTGGGGCTCCTCCTAGGATGCCGAGAAGTCTGTTGTCTTCTGGCTCAGCCCTTTGCACAAAAGCTTCCCCCGCGGTCCACGTGCCGCTGGCTCCTTCCTGCCAGGATCCGGCAGCCTTGCCAGGCATCCTTACCCGAAAGCATCGGCAATGAATGGTCTGTGTTTGCAGTTTGTCAGAGTGCGTGCCGCATCGTGCAAATGCCTGAGGGGGTACCTGTTCTGTTCCCTTTCAGGGCAAAGCGATGGGCTGTGCCAGACACTGACCTTCCCCTGCATCGCGCCGAAGCCTCAGCAACCCTGGGAGAAAGATGCCTGGGAGATCCCCCGCAGCTCCCTGAAGCTGGAGCAGAAACTGGGAGCTGGGCAGTTTGGAGAAGTCTGGATGGGTAAGGTTATCTGCCGGATCGGACGAGGGGGCCATCCAGCCCCGCATCCTGTTTCCAGCATGGCCCCCGGCGGGGTCTCTGGGACGCCCCCCAGGGCAACATTCCTCTTCCTTGGGGCATTGGCTTGGTGGACTGACTGGGTTTGGTCAGACAACACCCCACGTCCCAGAAGCGAGTGGGTTGTCATTGACCCATGATTTGTTACTGAAACGTGGGTTCTTGTGTTGTCTGAACCCAGCCAGATAACAAACCACGGTGAACAAGCCACAGTTCAAAGCACAACAACAAACCAGGGGTTCTCTCTGCGCGTCATTCAATCCTTTACTCCTGCAAGAAACCCAAGCCTGGCTTACCTTACGCTTCTCCTCTTCATTTTATTCTCACAGCAAACCTGTGAGGCTGGCTAGGCTGAGCATGAATGCTTTGCCCAAAGTCACCAGGTGGGTTCCATGGCTGACCCAGGGCTGGAACCCTGCCAAGGGCTGAGGCCAAAATGCCCCAGATACTTGCACATTTTAGCATAAAAGCTTTACTTCCAACGCTAAGCCTCGGGAGAAGCAGGTTTGCCTCTCGTAATGAATAAACAACTGTACAAAGTTGGGGAAAGGGAGTGGGGCATCCCATGGAGGGCTGTACTTGGCCCCTCGATTTCCCCCTGGGATTAAGGTTCAGTACTGCTGTCATAAGGGCTAGAAACTTAAAAAAAAAACCAAAACATTAACATTGAGGTTTTCCGTGTGAGGAATTGCCCTTCCAGTTCTTCCTTTCGGTGCTTGCCTGGAATCGCCAAATCCAGAGGGGTGCTGGCAGGAGGGCAGCGAGTGGGACGATGCGGCTCATTGGGTGTTGCAGTGTCCAAGCATCTCTTTACCACTTCTCCAGCGACGTACAACATGCATACAAAGGTGGCTGTGAAGACCATGAAGCCGGGGAGCATGTCGGTGGAAGCCTTCCTGGAAGAGGCCAACATCATGAAGACCCTGCAGCATGACAAGCTGGTCAAGCTACACGCCGTGGTGACGAAGGAAGAGCCCATTTATATCATCACTGAATTCATGGAGAAAGGTAAGGGCCCTTGCTCGGAGTTGGCTTCGGGCAGCATCGAACTGGCTATGTGGCGGCTTCGTGGTGCTGGACAGACAGCCTTGCGTGCCCTTCTCGGCATCCCCGGGGGAGAGACTGTGTGCAGCCATTTGCTGAGACTGTGTGAGCCCACACGTTCAGAGGTGCGACGGAAGCAGCAGACAACGCCAGGGAAAGAGCGGTGGAGAGCCGAGGGGACGTGTGATGGAGATAAGATGCGATATGGCCTGCGGAGAAGAGGCCAAGATGCAGTAACAAGCATGGGGTGGAGTTGTATTTATTCCTACTTTTGGAATCCTGTGTGCCGCTTTCCTGGGAAGAAGCTCCACCAAACGCCGGGGGGAGCAGTGTATTGGTTTATTTGCTTTGAACCCCAGTGTTCTCCTGAGAAAAGTTGACGCCAGGGCCACTTACATGTTCTCCCCTGCAGAGGAAGGCAGGACGCGCTCCAACAGAGCAAAGCTCAGGAGCCAAGGTTCACTTTGGATGCCAGGAAGCACTTCCTGACAGTCAGGACCCCAAGGGCGTGGAATGGGCTTCCACGGGAGGAGGTTGAAGCCCCACTGGTGAGGGTGTGCAAGGATAGGCTGGACATGCACATGGTGGGCATGTCGTGAGCGGAGCCGGCTGGAGCCGGGGGTCAGACTAGATGGCCCGGGAGGCCCCATCTGACTGCCTGTTTCTATGTTCTGAGAGGCAGTAGGACTTAAGAGCCTCAAGTCTTGACTTTGGGCCAGTCTCTGACTCTCAGCTTAACCTATCTCACAGGGTTGTTGTGACAACCGGATGGAGCGGAGGGAGATTGTCTTGGGTTCCTTGCAGGAGGAAGGCGGGCAGGATATGAAGGTTCTAAGAAGGAACTGTCAGCGACTGTCGAAACAGAGATTGCAGAAACTGCCTGTCCGGCCTGACCCTGCAATCGCAAGAGAAAGCGGGGAGGGGAGGGAGCCTCAGCAAGCTGGGGCGGCTCACAGCCGTGGTGAGGAGGGAGGCAAGCCAGTGCCCCCCCACCCCACCCAGGGCCGCTCGGGGGTCCCTGAGACTGGCAGGTGTCCAGGAAAGCTGGGCTTGTGCCAGGTGGCTTGCCAGCCAGTCCTGGTTGCCGCGACAGGGTTGGTTCAGAGGGCACAACAACCCATCATGGGTAGGACAGGCCCCACGGCGCCCTCCGACAAGCCGTGCAGCAGGGATCAGTCCAGGTTTGCATGAGGCGCCGACCCCTCCATGGGCCACAGCCCATGAAGGGTTGTCGTGTTGTGGGAACCCGAGCACGGTCTGTGCCTGCTTATCTCCAGGGGCTGTGCAGAGTGCTCATGGTCGCCTTACTTTTGGAAAGCCGATTTCCCCGGAGACACGGGGGGCCCTGGTGCCTGAAGGCAGGGACAAGAAGGGTGGCTTATGCCGGGTCGGAGCCCTCGGTCTTGCATTGCCTCCTCTAAAGGGGGACCCTTGCTGGGTGCAGGAGTTCTGGGGTCCTCTCCCAGCGTCTCTCACACAAAAGGATCCAGGCAAGCGGTGTGGGGGGCGCCTGCCTGCTCCCGGGACACCGAAGAGGCGCTGCTAGGCAGAGCTGGCAGGGGGCCCCATGGCCGAGCTCCACAGAAAGCAGCTTCGTGCCTCATGGCCCAGCAGCACCTCTTCACGGTCGCAGGGAGCAAGACCACAGGGGCCGGGCCAGGTACCGGCAGGACCTGGAGATCAGGCCCACGGGGCCAGAGGAACAAGAACAAAGCGCCCCTGTGCGTCTGCTAATTCAGCACAGCCTCATTCCAGGCGCCTTTGAAGGATCCTGCCTGCCAAGGAGACCCCTGTCTGTAAAAAGGGTTATGGGGACGGGGAGATGCAGGGAGCAACAGCCTCGGGCAGAAAGAGCCGGGATACCCGGAGTAGCAGGAGGTGGAACATGGGCGAGCAACAAGCCAGGGCATTCAGCCCCCCCTCCCCCGCCCCCAGTTTTGGGGCTCCAAGTGGCCGTTCGAGGGCTCTGGTCCGAGCAGGCGAGCCCTGAACGCTGCCTCCCTGCGCTTGTGTGGGTGTGAAGAGAGCGAAGTTTGAGAACTGCTGGGCGACGGTCCCTCCTTCAGGCTTTTAGGTTACGGACATGATCCCACATGAAAAAGGATGGGAAGCGAGGAGGGAACGAAGAGCAAACGTGGGGACCATTTATGACAATACGCTGGAGCAGTGAACATCCGAGTCGGCTTGGAGGGTTGCGGGTGGGACGCCATGCGGATAAAAGGGATTTTTTAAAACCTTATTCTCCAGACGTCTCTGAGGATAGACGTTTGTCTGAGCTGCCTGCGGGGGTCGAACCCTGCGGCCTTCTGCCGGCAGACTGAGTGTGTGCTCTGGTCCCTCTCCGTGGAGAGGCGTGGGGGCCCGGAAATGTGGGGCCTGTGCCCCCTCCCTGAAGAACGGCTTTCTTCCCCTCAGGCAGCTTGCTGGATTTCCTGAAAAGCGACGAAGGGCACAGACAGCCGCTCCCCAGGCTGATCGACTTCGCTTCCCAGGTGAGCGCAGGGTCTGCACGCCCCTGGTCCGGCCCGGGGAGGGACTGAAGAGTGCCCCTGAGCATATGCAGAGCGGCGTCCCTTGGGAGAGGCAGGCCGTGCGTGCGCAGAAGCACCCCAAGACCGTGCCAGAAACGCGGGGAGCTGCCCTTGCACCGAGCGGGTTCTGTCCGGCAAAGCCCACGCACCCGTTTGCAATGCGACAGCCGCGCGGCCTGGGGGGGCTGGGATGGCCCCTCTGCCCCCCTGGAAGGGCACCTTTGGCCTGCAGCCCCTGAGCGGAATTCCTAGCCCCACTTGAGCGCTGGGAGGCGGCTTTCGGAGCCTTGGATTTCCATGGAAAAGGGGTGGGAGAGGGTGGAGCGTTGCTTGAGCGTGCCGTGAGGAGGGTCTCCCTGTTTGAGCCAAGGAGTGTAAGCCAAGATTTGACTAGGCAGATCTGCTGGGCACAGGCTGGGGGGGCACAGTGTATGGCGGGGGGGGGGCGCTTGTGTGGCTGGCTTCTTCCTTTTCTTCACTAGAATGGGAGGGGGGGACCTGGAAGGGGCCCGGGCGTTTCCTCCCTGTGGGCCTTGTGGAACCAACTCCCAAGGTCTGCTGGCCAGAATCAGCCGTTCCAAAGAGCAGGTGGTCCACAGGGTGCCTCTTGGGTGGCTCCAACCCCTTCGGCTTCAGGGTCTCACAGCTCTCTTTGGCACAGTCTCAGAGACCTGTTGCGGGCGAGTCACAGAGCAGCCTGAACCAGGGACGTCCCCACTTCAAATATGTCCTGCTAAATGGCGGAATTGCCCAGGTGTGCAGGGGTGGAGAATCAGGTGGCCTCAGGTGGCCGTCCAGACATTGTGGGACTCCAGGTCCCATCAACCCCAGCCAGCACGGCCAGCGGTCAAGGGTGACATGCGGTGCAGTCCAGCCTCACCTAAAGGGACACCCTTGCCTTAGATCAGCCTTCGCAAACCTGGCGCCCTCCAGAGACACAGGAGCTTTCGGAGGTGGCTGTGCTAGCTCAGAGCTGATGGGAGTCGAGATCCAAAGCATGTGGGGATGCCAGCTGGGGGCCACTTGGGCGTGGGCTTGAGCACAGCAGCTTCTCCTCCCGTTGCTTTGAAACGCTGCGCTCAGCCTCTTCGCGCCCCCTCGTTCACCAGCACCGCGGCCGTCTCTGCGCTTCCCTTCAACTATCCCGACGAGGGCTGCGTGCAAGGTGTGCGGTGGGGGGCGATTTCATCCGCTTCTTATTAGATCTGTGCCCAAGGCAGTTCACAATGGCAAAATCTGCACAAAGATAGCCCACAATGAGAGCCATAAAAAATCAATTACAAGCATCTAACAAGAGAAGCCAATTAAAACATCATCAAATTAAGATGCAAGTTAAAACAGAGCAACAGAGGAAACGCACCGGCCAGTTCCTGTCTTGCTTAACAACGAACACGAAGCGACAGCCGGCAGGCTTTGTGGGGAGGCTTATGCTTGGGGGGAGGGCTTTCTGTTTTAGCCTCAGCCCCGCACACCACTGGCCTTCCTCGCTGGGCTGTTGTGACGATGACAGTATGCTTGCCAAGTTCTCTGAGAAGATATTCCCGTCTGGGCGGCACCGCAGGCCAAGAGGTGGACTCGGGATGGCAAAACTGCCTGGCTGGCTTAGCCTGAGACTCTTAGGGCCAGGAGGTGCAGCACTGGAAGAGCCATTTCGGCCCCTGGGAAAGGTGGCGCGACGTCTCTCGCGCCTGCCGGGGAGACAGGGGAAAGCAGGAAAGCCGAGAAATGGTCCGCTCTGGCCCAGCGCCACCGGCACTGCAATGGGACACAGTCCGATACTGTGCCCCAAAGCTGCAGCTGAGTTCAGTGCTGAACTCAGCACCTACCGTATTTTTTGCTCTATAAGACTCACTTTTCCCCCCTCAAAAGTCAGGGGAAATGTCTGTGCGTCTTATAGAGCGAATATGTGTGTGCAGTCAGTCTGTCAGATGTGCAGCCCATGGGGAAGCAATGGGGAATGTGCCTGTGATTATGTGCCCATTGGATTCAGAATATTTTTTTCTTGTTTTCTTCCTCTGAAAAATAGATGCATCTTATGGTGAGGCGCGTCTTATAGAGCGAAAAAGACGGTAATTTAAGAGGATGACCATGTCTTTCCCAGCAGGAAGTGGGTCTGTGTCTCCCGGCCCCTCTAAGCCTGGCTTTTGTGCCCACCCCGTGCCCCCCGTAACGGCAGTCCTTTTGCTCTCGTTGCGGCAGATAGCAGAAGGCATGGCTTTCATCGAAGAACAGAACTACATCCACCGGGACCTGAGAGCTGCCAACATCTTGGTGTCAGGGATGCTCGTGTGCAAGATCGCCGATTTTGGCCTGGCCAGAGTGATCGACGATAACGAATACACGGCTCGGGAAGGTGGGCAGAGAGGCCCTCTGGGCTGTTTGCCAAAGCACTGCACCAGTTGTGAAGTGTGCCATGCACACTGGGCTTCAGGCTTTGCACAGTCGTACACGGGAGGCGGGACGGACGCAGCTCTTGCCCCGATCACTGATAAATGTGCTCAGCCCTTCCGCTTCAGTTTGTGAGATGTTCCCATCCATTCTGGCGCTGGCGGGCCCTGCATTTTCAGAGCAAAAATACATCCGTGCATCCCAGGAAGGAGCCTGTCGGCAGTCTAGAAACCGCTCGGAGCGCTTTGCGCTTGTCACCAGTGGAGGGGAGGGAGCCGCGCGCTGTGGTATCGGGGTCTCGCCTTCTTGCTGAGTCTCGCCTTCTGTTTGGCCTCTCTGGGCAGGTTCCAAGTTCCCCATCAAGTGGACTGCGCCCGAAGCCATCAATTACGGCTCCTTCACCATAAAGTCTGATGTCTGGTCCTTTGGGGTTCTGCTGATGGAAATAATTACTTACGGACGGACCCCGTATCCAGGTGAGCTGCCGGTCCTCTGCATTTCTCGTTTCTTGGCAGAGGGAGAAAAAGAGCAGAAATACTTCGTGGAAGGGAGATGGGGCAGGTGATGGCCCCCACGGGCTCTTCAGTCCTCTTGCCGAAGCTGCTGATTCAGAGAGGGGCGCAGGGGGTTGAAAGCCCTCCGTCGTCCTTGTCCCGTCCGCAGATCTGTGTTGCGGTCAAGGGCTGCAGCCGACTTTCAGCGGGTGAGCTCGCATCTCCCGAAAGTCCTTCTGGATCAGGCCAGTTCCATTAGTGTGTCCTGTTCCGACTAGCGGTCCGTCACAGGCTTCCAGAAAGCCCCCAAGAGAGCTGTAAAAGCAGCGGATCACCCATTTATCCCTAGCTCCACTGCCTGTGAGATTATGGGTATTGTAGTCCGGCAGATCTGGAGGGCTGAGGTCAGGGAAGGCTGCGTGGTAAACTTCCTCCTCTCTTGCCCTGGGGTACGTTCTCCCTGGCGTTAGCTTAGGCAGAATGGTGGACCCGCTCCGTTTCAGAGAGCTTCAAGGGAGGTCGGCCAGGCGCTCTGCATCCGTCTTCTTCCAAGTTCAGGCTTTTTTGTTTTCTGGAGCATATTTATGAGCTGGCAGTCTTGATTTTATTGACCGGGTTCTGCACATGGCCTCTTTCTTCTTTGCTCAAATGCAGGAATGTCGCACATGGAAGTGATCCGTGCCCTCGAGCGGGGCTACCGGATGCCCTGCCCAGAGGGCTGCCCCAGGGAGTTCTACGAGATCATGACGAGGTGCTGGGAAAAGCAGCCGGAGAATCGGCCCACGTTTGAGTCCAACCAGAGCATCCTGGAAGATTTCTTCATTGCCACGGAAGGTCAATACCAGCAGCAGCCTTAAGGCCGGCGGAGAGCGACCGGCACTGCCAGATGAGGTTGCGGGGAGCAAACGTTTGGACATGGGGGTGCTGGCGGCGGAATCCGGAGCAAGGCACTACCGAGGCAGCTCCGTCTTGGGAGCAACCCAACAGGTGCCTTGTCTCCTGCAGGCAAAGTCAGTGCCGGACTGGGTCTTGCGTCCTGAGCTTACATCCTCCTCAGCCTGCAGGTGGCGAGGCCCATTTCAAAGGGAATGAGGCATTTGCTCCTTGTCTCACCGGCTGTTGGGAAGCCACTGTGTTATTCTAAGACCCTGCACGCACATGGGGGGGAAGGGGGGTTCTTGATTTGACCCGTTGACTCATCCATTACGTGACTGGTGAAATCCAACGTTGTTAAGGCTCTTTGCAGTCCTCTGACCTTGATGCTTCGATGCCCCCATGCTGCCAGTGCAGAAATGAAGCTACCACCGGCCCCCCGAACATGGGAGTGGGCCACAGAGAGAGGAAACAGGACGCGTTGTGACTGGGAGAGGAACAGGTGGGGCCGCCAACCTCTCGGTGCCCAGCCCCCTTTCCTCCCCATTTCGAGGGCTTTCTCTCGGTGGCGGAAGACACCTCCGGCGCAAAGGCACAGGGCGAGGTGTGATGGCTGCAGACGGCGGGAGGCCTGGGGCTTTGGTTCCACTGCCGTGGTGTTCTAGCAGCTCGGAAGCCCTTCCGGACGTCCAGCCAGAACCCGGCTTCCTGTCGCTTGAGCCTGTTATTCCATGCCCTGCACTGAGGGATGATCAAGAGAGTTCCCAGCCCTCCTCAGAAATGGCAGCCTTTCAGGTATTTGAAAAGTGCTCTCTTAGCTCCGCTTAGTCTTCTCATCTCCAGGCTAAACATGCCTGTCCTTTTAAGTTTCCTTACTGACTCATTAAATAATGCTTTAAGTCCATTATACTCGCGTTAGTCTGTTCCGATGGGAACACAAGCCTTGGCATGCCTTAACGACCAACAAATCTATTATAGCATTACCCTTTGTGGTCCGTAAGACTTTTGTTATTTTAACCATTAATTAGGAGCATTGTAACAAGGCTTGCCACCTGTTTCCTAATGCAAGGAACAATTCCTTCTTTAGTAAAATAATAATAATGCGAAATGAGCTGTGCCCTAAAGTGAGGGACAGGTGGTAAGCCTCACGGTGACAGAAAAGCTTTTATTAATTAATTACAAATCCCCAAGTTAGCAGCCAGTATGAGAGAACGAATTTACTATTCTACAAACAGCTGTGTGCCAGCAGAAATACAGAGAGCTCCTCCGTGCTCTTCCTTGGGACACCAGCAGTAGCTCACATTATTGTGGGTGAAACGTACACAGCAGTGATAGAGATGGGTGCTGTGTGTGTGCATTCGAATTCTTGAAGAACTGGGAACTGCAGAGCTTCCTGGATTTGCCCTCAGGTGATGCCTTCATGGCATTAACAATCCACAGCCAGTTGTCAGTGACCAGGTGTGCACATCGCTGCCCCCACGGGGGTGGAGCGGGGGCTGTCGTGCTTTGCCCAGGAGTCTAACCCCCAAGCGGTGCTGGGTGAGTGGCTTGCACAACACAACAGACTGACAAGGTGGGTGAGTCATGGGGATTCTGGCATTCGATGCCACTGGCACTGGTTGTTCGTCGCTGGAAGTGCAAAGCAGGACAGCAGGAAGTGCAAAGGTTTTATCCGGAGTGGCCACGTCCATCTATCTGGGGTTCTCCCTCACAAATCCATGGCAAATCGGGTATCTTGGAAAGTCTGTTGCAGGAACAACCTCTTGTCGGCACCTGGACCGTGATATTTTATGCTGCAGGGAGTGCGGGCTTCCTCCGAGCAGCACGCCCGTTTCAGTTGTGGTGCTGTGGGGAAATCGCCAGCACGGACTGGCTGACTCGCCCAGGGCTCTGCATCTCGGCTTGTGCCGATCCCTCGGTGGGCCACCGTGTGGACAGCAAGCTGGACCCTTCCGTGGTCTGATCCAGCACGGCTCTCGTGTCCTGGACATGGGCTGCCACGGAGCCCTGCCCAATTGCAAAATGGCTGCCGCATTTAAAGAGCAGAAGCAGAGACGCACCACAAAATAGGGGAAGACTATTCCACATTTGGAAGACGTCAGGCAGTGTTGCTAAACAGCTCAACGTGTTTTAGAGATCTCCTTTTTCTGGAAAAAGGAAAACCCCAGCACCGTGAAGTAAATTCGCTCATTGCTCCTTCCTGCAAAGCTTGTGCCATTGATACATTGGCAGCTTTATGGTTTTGACTTTTCCCCCCTTGGGATCTTCTGTATTGCAACACTGGCATTTTCAGCTACGCCCTTTTAAGTCTCCAAATGATAGAAAGCCATTACTTTCCTTCCCTCATCCAATCACATTAAAAAAATAACCCTCTTTCAAGGTTGTACACCCATCCCCAAAGGAAGGACACCGGCTGTGGCACTGTTTAATTTAACGGGACGGACAGACAGACAGCCAATTGCATTTCATGACTGCCTCCATCACGTTGCAAACACTTTGCAAACAGATCTTGGATCCTACTAGAGGACAGCTTTCTCTGACTATTGTGCAGAAGCAGGAAATTTGTATCTACGGATACTGGAGAAAGGACATGACTTAACAGCCTTATCAGCTCACAACAGCAGAACCACATTTTCACTATTTCATTTCCGTTTTATCTATTTATCTGGGTAATTTCTCGACTATTGCATCTCAAAGACGGTAACAGTAAAACACAGAGAACGTATATAGAACATTCCTTAAAATGTTGTGCTCCTCAAAAAATAAGTGGGTGCAGAAACAGCATAAAAATGGAAATAGCAGAGAGAAGAGCAGGTTAAAATTTCAGAACTTGGCTGGTTACATATCTCTATTTCTAGGAGCAATTGTTTGGAATCAAAAAAGAAATCCATATTCTGTGTCAAATTTTCTGTCCTCA
The DNA here is from genome assembly GCA_023646645.1 of Varanus salvator macromaculatus. Lineage (NCBI taxonomy): Eukaryota > Metazoa > Chordata > Lepidosauria > Squamata > Varanidae > Varanus > Varanus salvator. The sequence goes on along the minus strand of JAIXND010000771.1, from coordinate 2,085,273 downwards.
CCTAAGCAAAATAGGCAAAGAATATTTCAGGAAAGACACTACAAGTTCACTCTCTGTGTTTGTAATTTTTTTTTTAATTAAGGCAAAATGTACATCCCAAATGTCCCAAATCTGAAGTTATGGTTATTTTTGTTCAAGTGTAGAAAGAAAGAATGGGAGCAGCAAACCTTGCACTTTCTAACCCTCCTATCAGTCTGCTCTGCTGTATCTTCTGCAAGCAGTTCTCAAAATAGGGTCATGAGCACCTCCGAGTCCCGGGAGGTCCGCATTCTTAACATAAGTGTAGGCTGTGCCGGTTTAATCAAAACACCCTCTTTTTTGTACTGTACATAAACATACAGCTCTGAAAAAAGAAAAGGCAATAAGAAATCAAATACGATGGTTTAATTATATTTACCTAGTATATTTTAAAATGCTTTGATGTAAAATGTTTTGACGTAAACTGCATTTTCTTGTGATAAAAGGCTTTGAGAAGTTCAGTTGCTTGTGTGATGTGTTTTCTGGCTTGGGCAGTGATGTGTTTGAAATGTGGGTTTGGAAACATTGTGTTCCTAGTGGCCGTTTGAAAGACGTAAACAGATACTGAACGTAGCAGATACTGAACACGAAAAGCAATACAACCCTTTAGCTGTGCGCTCAGATTCTTCAGGTGTGTTCAGACATTGTACTGAACACAAGTGGTGGGACAAGGAGCCGAGTTCCCCCAGGCTCGGGCGCTTCTCCTGGCATGCCTGTGAGGCTGAAAGCCGTGCAGCTTATTGTCTGAAGCCCCCACCCCCCCAAAAAAGTGGTGGACAGGACCACCTGAACGGCACTGCCAGGTACCCGCGACAGCAATGGAGGATGATGGGATCCGCTCCCTCTTCAAGGTCGTTCGTGTCAGCAGCCTGGGAGCCCCCAAGTGGCATCTTTTTAAAAACCCATTGATTCATTAATAAACAAATGAAATAGCAGTAGTAAAACTGAAACACAGTTAAAGTACAATTTATACAATATTTTCACTCCAGCGGATGGCCACATTTTTCCAACTCTCCACTGCAGTCATAAAGAATTGGGCAACATCTCCAGTAACATAAGAAGGTACATTCCTTAAACAAATAGATACCATAGTGGAAGAATCATTACCATAAAGATCTGTTATTAATGGTTTAATTAATTTATTTCTGCATTCCCTCTAAAGGCTGCAATACAGAACATATTCCACTGTTTCTGCTGCTCCAGCACCACAAGAATATACCTGTTCATTGACTGGGGTCTTGCTAAATGATCCTTTTAATGGTGCTGATGGTGGCACATTAAAATGGGCACGAGTACTGCTGGTTGAGCAGCCTGTTCTCTTCCCTGCTCTGCCTATTGTTCTAACGGCCTGTTCTTGCTCCAGGTCTAGTCTGGCTCCGACTATTTTCTGCTACCCCACCCTCTACATAACCAGCTACCCAATAATTCATTCCAAATGGCGCCCCTGAGCAGTACTCAGGTGGCCCTTTTAAGCATTGATCATTAGAGGGTTACAGTAACACCGTTAACACTTTGCAATAGGTTCTAGAAGCAAAAGGTTACAACATTTGCATACAAAAGAGGATGCTCTGAAGGGGGGCTGGGGTGGGTCGCCCTTTCTTGGAGCTGCTGTTCTGTCGAGTGCCAGCTTTCTCTGGACTGGCACCTGGTCAGTGTCAGCTACGCTGCAAGGATGCACACGTGCCGATTTCTAGAAAAGAGTGTTTTCCTCAGGCCTGGTGATGTGTCAGTGATTGTAATAGTGTAATGAAAGTTCTACCTATTGATTTGTGCATCAGTTGGGAATACTTCGAATGCAACAGCAGAGACTGAGAGGTACAGCGAATATAATGGTTCCGTAGTCAAACAGGTATCTTAGGCAGCCAAAATCTGGTAGCCATGAGATTATCCAAGTCCACAGGTCAAACTCTTCCCATTTCTGTACAGGGGCGTAAGCCATGTGCCGTGCCTGATCAGCCAGTTTCCGCACCTCTTTTCCATTATCATACATCTTTAAACTTCAATCAAAGACGGCAAAGTCTCCGGTTCAAGACTAGTATATAGTTGAGACCTACCGTATTTTTTGCTTTATAAGACTCACTTTTTCCCCCCTCAAAAGTAAGGGGAAATGTCTGTGCGTCTTATAGAGCGAATATGTGTGTGCAGTAAGTCTGTCAGATGTGCAGCCCATGGGGAAGTGATGGGGAATGTGCCTGTGATTATGTGCCCATTTGACTCAGAATATTTTTTTTCTTGTTTTCCTCCTCTAAAAACTAGGTGCGTCTTATGGTCAGGCGAGTCTTATAGGGTGAAAAATACGGTAATTAGTTTTGGGGAATAGCCTGCTGTTTCTGAGACATCTCATTTGCTACTAATTTCAGGGCTTCTGAGGTATCATTTGCTAGGATCTCAAGGACCACCAAAGCAAAGAGCTTCAAGGAGACATATTCAAATCAGTGAGTGGTGGGCGTGTACCTTCTTCCTTTTTTCCAGCCTTGGCCAACCAGCTGCATTCTTGGCTCTTACCTGTCTTGCCTGCTTACATTAAGGTGGGGATGGGGGTTGGTCCATTGGTTCCAGGAGGTCACAAACGCCTCAAGCAAGGGAGAAGCAGTATTTTCCACTACCTTAAAGGAGTCTCCTTAAGCAATTCCCTCCGGTTCTGGAAAACAGTTGCTATTGCTGCAAATATCCATCTTGGAGAAGGTATTCTAAAGTGATAATAGCCGTTCGGATCTAGGCATCCTTGTATTAACTGGATCCATTTCTGTCTGGGTTCCACTTCGGGTTTGACACCAAAAAGGTCAGTCTGATCAATGACCTCTGCTGGGAAAGTTACAGGGATGTGCAACCATGTTGATTCAACTTGATCTCAGTGGTTTTCAGTACCATCAAACATGGTGTGTTGCTTCTGTGGGTTAGATGTGAAGGACCCAGTGGGTGTATTCAGACATGACAAGCAATGGCTGTTTTTCACCACAATCGGTCTGTTGTGTTGTCTGGACTCATTGTGCTATTTCATCATGGTAAGTGTTGTCTTTAGCAACCATGATAAGAAACACAAGTTTGTTCTATGGTTGCTCTGTACCACCATGGCTTACTGTGTTGCCTGAACCCAGGATCCTGTTTTCCACAGTCCTAGTGTACAACTACCACAGAATCCCCTGGAAAGAGTGGCAATTGAAGGAGTCACTCTGGCCATCCAGCCTCTATGTGCAGACCACAGGCAGGAAGCAATGCGCCTTGGGACTGAATTTCAGGCCTGGGGACTGATGGGATACAGGCCAACAGCGGGAGGCCTTTGCAGGGCAGATGGAAAGCATGGTATCAAAGACGACTTGAGCATTGCTTTGGACACCTTGCAAGGGAAAAAGTAGGATATAAATGCAAAATGATAATAATTGATAACAATAAAGTTCTGATATTCCTTGTTCTGAATAAAAATCAACCTTACCAAGGGCTAAAAGCACTGCAAAGCCTGAACACTCTGCAAATAGGAACACAGGAAAGCTCCCAACCCAACAAAGGACGCTGCAGCCCCAGTTAGAGTTGGGGAACCAGAGCCCCAAAAGACAGGGCCCTGGCGCCGGAATCCCACTGCCCTTACGCAAGATGGCGCCACCGGCCCCTCGTTTTACGGCCATGTAGAACCGAATGCCCTCAGCAGGCCGAGCTGCCCATGCAGAGAACCAGCCTTGCCATTCACAAAGAAGGCGCTCCGACCCAACCGAGCGATGTTGCCCACACTAGAGATGGCGCCTCAGTTTGCGCAGCCGCCGTTGAGGTTCCCCGCCCTCAGTAGAAATGGCGGAGGTGGCTTCGAGCGCCGACAGCCAAGATAGGGAAGCGGAAAAGGCTCCCTTCTCCAATGTCCTCCGCGAAGCGCCCGCTCGCGCGTCAAGCTCGACGAGAGCGCGGGCGCCCCGCGAAGGAGAGGGCGGCGTCGCCGAGGCCCTTTCTCGGGAAGGAGGGGGAAGGCCCTTCCCAGAAGGCCGCCGCTTCGCCTTCCCCAGCGGCGACCTGTTGCCGTCTCCATGGAGACAAGCCGCCGCGGCCAACCGCGAGCCACTTCCGCCGACGTCAGCGCCGACACGTGGATCCAAGATGGCGGCCTCGGGGGTGCTGGTGAGTGGGGAGGCAGGCGCCCCTCCGCCCTGTCCGTCGCGCCCGCCGCGCTCCGGGACCCACGACCGGGGGAGCCTCGCGTCGCGGCCCCCGGCGCGCCGGCTCTCCCGCGGGGCGGCGCCGAGGTCCCACTTCCGGGGGCGAGAGGGTCGCTCGGCCTGGGGAGGGGGAGGCGGGGCCGGGGCGGCTGGCCTGCCTCCCCCGGAGAGGCTGCGGCCCTCCCGCCGGCCGCCAGCCGCCCCCGCCCCGGTAACGCGCGGAGGACGCGGGCGGGCCCGGCCGCTCTGCCCCCTTTGTGCAGCGCCGAGCACTGTCGAGACGCGGGGCAGGGGGCGCGAGGGGCGAGGGGAGGCCAAGCCTGGCTGTGCCCCGGAGCGGCAGGCGTTCTCCGGGCAGGCGCCCGGGCTGGGAGGGAGGCCCGCGGCTGCTGCGGGGTTTGGAGCAGTGTAGAAAGCCCGCAGGGGGAAGAGGGACTCCCGGCCATGCCCTTTCCTTTTTGGCTGGGCGCTTTTTGGAAGGGGCTTAGCCGCTTCCCCAGCGTGGGGGCTGCATCCCTGTCTCAGATGCCCTGCTCTTTAACCAGTCTGCTGTCATCAGACGCATGTGGAAGGCAGTTCCCATCACCCTAGCCAGTGTGCTCCTTGAGTTGTAGTCCAGTGCATCTGGATGGCACCAGGTGGGAGAAAGCTGCCATGTAGGTCTGCATTTGTGTCCGTCCCTTTGAACATACTGCAGGATTTGAGGGTTCCTCCAGTGTGAAGACAGTTGTGAAGCATCCAACTTGCCAGAAATGGTTGTGGGGGCGGGGGATTCTGGATGGGATTTCTGAGTGAAGACAGCCACTTGAGCAGCTACACAGAAGGTTGTGAGTGTGTCTGTAGATATTGTTAGAGTTTTCCTCTTAGCCAAGGGTAGCTTTGCTTTCTCTTCTGTTTTACTACCACCCAGAATCAATGTAACCAGCCAATTCTTTGCACAGGAAAAAAAACCCTCTATAATTAATAGTTATGAGTCATGATGCCTTGAGGTGGACAAGTACCTTTACAGGCTCAGAGTCATAGGAGTTGAACTCTGGCTGAGCACTTTTTTTCCTTTCCTTTTTACTACCAGGGAAAAGTTCTCTGAGCAGATTACATGATCAATGATTTTGCAGTCCTTTGATCTTCTCAAGACTGACATCCATACAGAGAAAGACAAGCACTTCTGTGCATGGATCTGGCATAGATGTCTTTTCCCACTGCACTATTACCTTACGGAGCTTGGTATTTTCACAATGCAGGTTCATAGTATCAGTGAGGCTGTGGGAGGACACCCCAAAGTTCTTCTCTGATCTACTTCCTGCAGAGGGTCTTTTTGATGGGAAGGGGTGACAAAAGCCTTATTCTGATAAGCATAAGAAAAGCCATGCGGGATCAGACCAAAGGTTCATCTCATTCATTTCAATGAATGAAACCGGAAAAGAAAAACAAAACATCTGTACACAGGGAATGGTGAAGTCCTTTATAGCCCCTATTAATGTACTGGATGCCAGCAGGCTTCCTGGATAGAAGCACCCTGTCCTCCCACACCTTTCTGCCAGGCACCTGCTCTCTACCCATTCAAACAACAGCTGTTCAGCAGCGGCAGCACCTAGAGGACAGTGGCATGTGTACAGCGCTTGCTGGAGTGAGCCACTGGGCTGCCTCACTGCCTTCCTGTCTGGTTTATGGCTTTCCTAAGGACACGATCCATGGTATGTTGGGAGGAGGTCACCCGCACCCCCTGCAAGACGTAATGATCAGTACCAGTTTGGAAGAACATGAGAAAAGCCCTGCTGGATGAGACCAAAGTTCCATCTAGCCCAGCACTCCGCACACACGGTGGCAAACCAGCTTTTCACAAGATCCCTCCAGCAGGATGGGTGCAAGGCCTCCTCCTGCCCAAGCCCTCAGCAACAGGTACATGCAGGCAGGCCAACACAGGTAAAGGAGGTAGCACATAGGCAGCCAGGCTAGTAAACCTAATACCAAAGGTCTTGCTAGCTCAGCACCCTCTTCCACACATTGGCCAACTGTTTGCCTCGGGAAGGCAAGGGCTGATTAGGAAAAACATCCTGCTGGCGCCGGCCTGTTTGCCAGAGGAAGCGGTTACTGTGGAAGGTGGCAGGTTCTCTTTCAGCAGCTGGATGAGAACCTCTCAGGGGGGTTGTTCCAGTGGGTTTCTGGCCTTGGTGGGGGATTCCGCCAGGTAACCTTTTCAGGTTCCTTTCTTTTCTGTGATCCCCTCTTCCTGTTCTTCAGCCACTGGCATTCAGCGGCATCATGGAGAATTCTGTTAGGTGGTCTCATGCCTTTTGTTGAATTTGCTTTTAAAGCCATCCAAGGTAGTGACCATCCCCAGGTCCCATTAATTTGTGCTAGCGAGTTCCATGAATTAATCAGGTGCAGTGTGAAAAGCACTTGCCCCCGTTCTGGGATTTGTCAGTCAATTGCATTGGATGGCACTAACATCCGGTATTAATATGGGGGAGCGAAAAGCATGTCCACGTTCCCAGTGCTGCGCATCGTGGTGCAGGCACAATTGGAATGTTCTTGCAAGGGGAATGTGAAGAGAGTATCCAGTGCAGGGCATCCCATTCCCCAGTAGCTGAACTCTCTTCCTTGCAGACGTGGGAAGCAGAAGAGAGAGCAAGGACCAAATGCGTATAAACGCTGCAATGAAATCATGTTTCTAGAACGGGCTTCTCTTACACGTGAGCAAGAAGACTGTGTGCCCGTGAGGGTATTGGGGCCCTCTGTTCCATGCCCGACACTGCAATGTTAAACACAACATGGTTGAATTGTTGCTTTAATTAGATTTTCATAAGGTTGAACATCGAGGATTGCTTTGTTACTCACCAGTCCAGGTTCCCCCTCCCCCAGTATTGGAGCCTGTCGGTGTTGTGAGAGTAGTTTATGGGCACAAGTGAAATTATGCTTGTCTTGTTAAAATTGCTTGTGTTTGTTCACAGCTTTGAAATATGATACACACTGAATATTCATATGCCTGCATCCTCAGTTGTCCGTGCCATATTGCATCATGTGTAATGTGTTTGAAAGTCAGATAATTATGACTTTATTTAGCACTTTGTGTTCATTTCCTATTCAGTCCTAAAATGTCATTTGTATCAGCACTCTTGAGAGGACCTGTGGTTGAGATGCCTTAAGCATTCTTCACAAAATAAATTGATTGTTTTCCCCTGTCTTCTTGCTTCTGCTTTCTGGGTCTCCCTACAACCTCTCCACTTTATAAATCCATTTTTAGCAGCTTGAGTTTGCGTCTTACCTTTGCCATGGATATGAACATGACGAACTTTTAACATGAATGGGCAGGTCTCACTTGTGCCTCATCAGCAACTCCTCTCATACTTGCTTAAAATCTCCTCTTTTGGCCTCCTGTGGATTAAACAAAGATTTCACTTCTCAGAAGCTTTGTGGAGGAGGGCGCCCTGGTACCTTCCTGATGGCTGCTGCTCCCATCAGCCCATGCCAGGATGGCAAGTGGTCATGACTGATGGGAGTGGTTGTACCAAAATCCAGCCAAGCACCTCCTTGATGTAGCCTGCAAGGATTCCGACAGCCTTTGCCGTTCTGACGAAGTGTGCAATAGATAGGTCGGGGGAGGGTTCTTGTTGCAGACTAAAGGTGCAGAGTGGGTGACCAGTGCAGGCCTCCCAGATCTCCTGAGAGGATCCCTTCCATGCCTGCTGAGGAATAATGGCCAGGAAGGAGGAGCAGTGTCTCTCTGTCCGTTGGCAGGCCTCTCCCTCATTCGGGAGGTGGGGGTATCTTTTGGGAATGTGTTTCCATCAGACTCTTGAGACAGCCTATTAGTTCATAATCTGGTGTGGACGGTTGGGCTGGATGGATAATTAATGTGGTCCAGGAAGGCAGTCCTTTGCTCTGCTCCTTGCTAATAGATGCTCTAATTGACCAACAAACATCCCTGCGCTTGCTGATGGGTTCTTGTTCTTTTTTTGGTAAATGGGCCATTTGCCTTTCCTTGCTTGTCGGTGGTGTATAAAGTTTTAAGAGGAATCGCTTTCTCTACTTCCCTGCCATTCGAAACCTTGTGTGTAATACTGGATTTGTCAAAACCTGAGCATGCCGTCGTATAGTCCGGTGGCCTTGCCTGAAGAGCGCCAGAAGGGCACGGAGGCCGGATCGGGCTAAGGGCCCATCTGGTTCAGAATTCTGCACAGGAAGGCCAAGCAGTGACCCACAGCGAGCTCGCCAGCAGAGCGCCTTCCCCACCTTCTGGTGCGCATAAGCAGCCAGGCCCCGATCTTGGTCGTAGCGCATTCTCATCAGAACTAGTGTCTGCAGACAGCCTCCAGCCTGTTGAGTGTGTCCGGTCCCCCTTTAAAGCCATCCAGTTGGTGGCTGTCACCACCTCTTGCGGAAGCGAATTCCCGACACTCACCCAGCGCTTCTGTGCATTTATCGTAACTGCGGGTTCTGAGTAATAGCCAACATTCAACTTGGGCATTGGGGACGGGAGAGAAATGTTGAGCAAAAGACTTAAGAAGCTGAAAGGGGCCGATCTGAACATAACCTATCGATTTGTGCGCTTCTGAAGGCCCCAGAGTAGCAGAGGGCCTGTGTCAGACCTTCCTTTTTGGAAAAGAAGATGGTGGAGGAAATAGGGAAGTATGAGAACCACAGTTGGATATCCCGGACACCCTGCTGGTGGCGGCATCCCCAGCCCTGTCGTGTTTCCCTCGTGAGCAGAAGGCTCCTTGAGCCCCGCTGAGAGCACCTCTCAGCCTGGAACCTGCTGCCTGCTGGTGAGACCTCTGGCGCGGAGGTAGCAACTATTTGCGGCTCCGTTCAGTTTCCTGGAATTCTTGATTCCCGTCAACGAAGGAATCCCACAAGGGGCTTCGCAGCAGCAAGAAAGTGGGAGGGGGTCTCTAGGGCTGTCCCCCTCTCTGCAGCTTCTTCCAGACTTGCCCAAAATTGCTGTGGCAACTTTGTGGCTAGTCAGGCTCAGTTCTGGCAAGCCAACCCACAAGCGAGCCCTGCTGGGAATTGCCCCTGCGTACCTGCATCTCAGTGGGGTCGCCTCTGATGACAGCATCTGCTCTTTACAATTATTTTTGGCAGGAGAGGCTCGCGTGCCTGCTTGTCTTGCTGCTCTTCTCTCACGGAACGAACGGCTTCTATGTGCCAGGGGTCGCGCCCATCAACTTCCACCAAAATGCTCCAGTAGAAATCAAGGTAGGACCCGGCAGTGGGCCGGTTGACTGGCCAAAGGACTGCTCAGGTGACAATGGGGAAGAGGGGCTCAGCCGCGACGCTTACGCCAGTTCCAAAAAGTGAAAATGCTGTTGGGAAACAAGAGCACGAACTCTGGGAAAGGGAGGGAGCTGTAGTGCTGCATTTAGAGTCTGTCCTTCCCCTGAAGAGTTTGGAATGGCAGCCATTGGTTCCCTCACATGGCCTTACAACCCCTGGGAGGCACGTTAGGCCGTGTGCACGTGGCTGGCTCAGCAACATCTGGCGACCTTCGTGACGGAGTGTGGATTTGAATTGCATGGGCCTGCGCTCCCTCTGCCCACGTGGCGTGGTCTTCGCCATCCAGGGCCACCTGTCTTCCAGCTTCCTCACTCATCACAGGTAGCTGGCGGGAGCCACTTGCATCCTGACCGCTGCAGAGCTAACAGGAAAGCTGCACTCGATCTTGCACTTTGCTCGCACTAAATATTTAGCGGGGTGGGGGTCGCTGTACATGCAGGCCAGTTCTTGGAAAGCTGGCCCTGTTTGGTCATGGCTGATGCTATCTGATGAGTTAGCTGACCGGCCGGTTCACTCTAGCCAGTACCTTGACATGGAGGGTGCGCTCTGCAAAGCTGCACAGAAGTTCCAAAGAGTCATGACTGTTGGGCAGCAGCAGGAGGAATCCTCTTCCATCTGAATATCTGCTTGTCTTTGAGCTGGACTTTAACGATTATAGACCTGTTTACACACTATGGTAGTTCTGAGATAATGGCCCATTGGTTCTTATCTGAGTTTCGGATTTGCTTGCATCATGAGACAACCTAACCGAAGTCAAACACTTTTACAGTTCCTGGATTGCAGCGAGAAAGTGAGGCACTGGCATGCTTACCTCCTGCTGAAATTGCTGGAATGTAAATGTCCTGGGGTGGGTGTTGGTTTTCCCTTCAAGCTGTTGCGGAGATGCTTAACGGTCCCATTTGGTCCATTTCTCAGAATGTCTTCCCTGTACCCATAGCAAACTGAACCCCACAGTGCGGTCCCTCTGTTCTTCAGCATTTTTGTGGGCTGGGCTTGAGTGCGACAGGATGTTCAGTTCTTCAAGACCACTAATACATGGTTTGGGGCTTCCTTGTGGTCTCCTCAGAGACGATGATGCTGCCACGTCCAGCTACCCCAGCTTATTTTCTCAAGCTGTGGTTTTATCTTGTCCTGGAAGCTTCCAAAGCCAGGGGCGATTAGGTTTGGCGGGTGCTTGTTGGCCCAGCCAGTGGTGTCCGGAGCCTCATATCCTGTCTCAAGCGTTTCCTCTGTAAATGGAATTTCTCTTTTTTGTGGGGGGGGATGAGGTTGGCTGATGGCTTCTCTCTCTCTTTTCCCAGGCTGTGAAGCTCACCAGTTCACGAACCCAGCTACCTTATGAGTATTACTCCTTACCGTTCTGCCGCCCAGTCACAGTCACATATAAAGCTGAAAACCTGGGTGAGGCCCCAATCCCAGCACCCCACTCTTGGCATCCGGGCTTCCTGAGCGTGCCACAGCAGTGTCCATGTGCTGGTGCTCTGCGTTCCTTGCTGAGGAAGGGCCCCCCCACCCATTCTGGCTTTGTTCAGAGTTCCAGGCAGCCCGATGTCACGGCCTTCCCCTCACTGCAGTAGTTGCCTGTAGTCCTGTAACGCGATCGCTTCAGTGCGGCGGAAGAGGCCCCACCTGCGTCTCATGCAAGAGCACTTACCTGGGAGCTGGGCCTTGCTGAGAGGGCCCAAGTCGCTCCAAAAGAGAAGTCTGAGGTCCCAGTGCCATTCCCCAAAGCTCGGGAAAGAGGAGGGTGCCCGCTTCGTTCTCCTGCTAATATGGGTGGATTATTCCGTTGGCGTAACGTGCGGGGCTGCTTCATCCAGGCTGCTGCTGATTCTGCTCTGATGGGCAGCTGTGATGACTGGGGTGTTTTTGGGGAGCGATGCCAGCGATTGGCCTGGCCACACCCCGGAGCTTGGGCCCTTCTCTTCATACGATGCTCCTTCTCTGCCCCGGCCCCCCACCCGACAACTTGCAGGTGAAGTCCTCAGAGGAGACCGGATAGTCAACACTCCATTCCAAGTTTTTATGAACGTTGAGAAAAAATGCGAGGTTTTGTGCAACGTCCCAAGTACTCCTGTAGTCTTGAAAAAGGAAGAGAGCAAGCTGATAGCGGAGCGGATCCAAGAAGAATACTACGTCCACCTGTGAGTCTCTCTACTCCGAGCACAAGCGGGGATGGTTTTCGGCAGGAACCCCCTCTGGGATCAGCCAGGGCTGCCAGTGGGCAGGTGGGTCTCACCTTAGGGCCTGTCATTGCAGCATTGCCGACAACTTGCCTGTGGCCACGAGGCTGGAGTTCTACTCAAACCGTGAAGAGGAAGAGAAGAACAAGGAGAAAGACACTCAGTTTGAGCATGGCTATCGGCTTGGATTCACGGACAACAATAAGGTGAGGAGCAGATGGCTCAGTGGTACCGTTCTGGGAAGGCCGAAAAGGCGTCGTTCCTTATTTATGTATTTAAAACATTTATATCCTGCCTATACCAAAATAGGTCTCAAGACGGGGTTTCAGAAGGTCTCATTCTTGGGCTTTTAAAGGGGTGAATTTCACTGGACTCCTCCACCGCTTGTCACAAAGGCTCCTAAAACACTCATTCTCCATGTACTGGCAGGGTTCCAGTTTGAAAACCTCTGGGGCAGGTGGCATTTTTTCTTCAGGTGGGCCGAGGGCCTTGGGTGGGAACAAGGAGGCAGGTAACGATCAGCTGCTTGGGCCTTTGCTGAGCAAGCACCCAAGTCAACCCTCAGTTTTATGTGCAGAGTCTCGCAGAGGTGTCCACCCCCCACTTTGACCTTCCCGCATTTTGTTGCATTGCAACCTGGAACGGAAATTACTATAATTGGCATTGTTACCACATCATGTATACAAGGCACTCGGACTCTGCGAAGGTGCAAAATATTGGTATTGTAGCATAGAAATTAGGTAAACACAAGCAGCTCTCCTATGTTGGCTGCAGAAGCAGGCACCCCTTTCGCTGTGATGTGCTGGATGGGAATGATGGAACTTGCAGTCCAGCTTATCTGGAGGGCCCCAGCTTAGGGAAGGCTGATGCACAGTGCCCCCTTCAAGTTGCACGCCTCAGCTCCGGGGCCTCTAACGTGTCTCACCGTCTCTGTTTCAGTTCTACCTGCACAACCACCTCTCCTTCATCCTTTACTACCACAGAGAGGATGTGGAAGAGAACCAGGAGCCAACCTATAGGGTGGTCCGCTTTGAAGTCATTCCACAGAGCATCAAACTTTCTGGTGAGAGCTGCTGTGTGTTGCCTGGTGTTGCAGGAACACGTCAGACCAGCCCTGCTGGGCCAGACCCAAGCTCCATCCAGCCCAGCACTCGGGACACGCGGTGGCAAAGCAGCTGCTCGCAGGGTCCCTCCAGCAGGATGGGTGTGAGAGAGTGTGGCATGGTGGCTAAGAGCACCGAACTGGGACTCAGGCGGTCTGGGTTCTAGCCCTTGCTCAGCCATGGGGCCAGCTGGGAGACCTTGGGCCAGTCACAGGCTCTTCTGACGCAAGGCTTGCCCCCCACCCCTCCAGATCTGAGGGCCGACGAGAAGGGCACGTGCGTACTGCCTGAAGCCGCCAGCTCAGCCCCCCAGGAAATTGACCCCACAAAAGAGAACGAACTGCTCTTCACCTACTCCGTGCATTGGAAGGTGAGGGAGTGGGTTGTGGGGGCAGGGGAGGGGAGGGAGAGGGCGACTGGGGCGCGGAAGGGTGAGCGGTGGTAGCAGGACGGCGTCCAAGGACTGGGATGCCGTAACTGAGAGCAGGTCGGGGCTCGGGTCCTGCATCAGCCCTGTTGAAGGCTGCATTTAGAAACGTAAAAGAATATGCATTGTGTTTGGTGAGCTATGAATTAGTTTGTGATGCGCCATCATTTTATGCTGTGCACCACACTGAGGACCTCTGGCGAAAGCAGCGCTTGCCTCTCAGCCTCTGTTCCCCCCTCTGGGGCGGGAACAACCACGAGCGGCTTCTGCGCACGGTCATGAATTGGCCAAACTGTCTCAACTTGTGTAGGAAAGTGACATCAAGTGGGCCTCCCGCTGGGACACCTACCTGACAATGAGCGACGTGCAGATCCATTGGTTCTCCATCATCAACTCCGTCGTGGTCGTCTTCTTCCTTTCAGGTGAGAGGCGGGCTGCGGGGCGTGTGGTCAGCTGCCAGGTAGTAAGGCTGGGTGCTGGGGAAGGCTGTGCAGTTGCTGGGGCTCCGGAATGGGGAGCCGACGCACGAGCGCCCCGTGGCAGGCCCTTGCGGGAGCAGGGAGACAGGAGGAAGCTGTGCCCAGCAAGGACGGAACACCACCTCTTGCTGGGCAGAGGAGGGAGTGCGGAGAGCCCAGGAAATAAGGCAACCCAGGCCGGCTCGGTGAGCGACCCCTGTGAAAAGAGCCATTGCTGATAACGGAAGGCAGCCGCGAGGAATTCACAGAATAGTGCTGCTAATCTACACCGAGGAGGCTAAGCAGCGTCAGTGTGTGCAGAACCACCTGCCTGCCGGAGTCGTGCTGTCAGTTTTAGTGCCGCCGTTCCGAAGTGCAGAAAGAAATATTTGGCGCAAACGTTCCAGCGCGGCACCCGGGCTGCGTGGCACCGAAAGTGAGGTGCTGTGGCGAGAGTGCTGGGCTGGGGCTCAGGAGGAGGGGTGTGCGAAGAATCCTGACGGCGTGGAGGTCCGTTAGATTCCCGCGGCTTGGCTCCTGCACTCGGGCCCACTTTCTCACTGCTGTGCGTTGGACGTGTCGCCGGGTGTGTTGAGCTCGGGCGTCCGCCAGGAGTTCGGCCGCTGCGGACACTGTGCAACTGGCACCTGCTTCTGTGCCGCGACTTAGGCGCTTTGTTCGTGCACTCAAGTCGCAGAGCAAGGTTGGCGGTTTGCTCCACGGGTTCTGCAAGCCCTGGTAGACGTCCTCTCCGCTCAGCGTCCTTTCCGAGGGTGGAGTTCAGGGACGGGACGAGGGCCTGATTCCGAAGGGACTGTCGCAGCCTGACTCGGGAGAGCCAGGCTGTACTCCTCCACTTCTCCAGGAAGCTTGTTGAGTGCCTCTGGGCCAGACACGGCCTCTCGGCCTCACAGGGTTGTTGTGAGGGTAAAAATATGTGGGGAGGACTATAAATTCTTCCTGCAGCTTCTTGCGAGGGGAGAAAAAACGTGTTCTAAAAGCAGCCATTGAACCAAAACTCTCCTGAGAAACTGACCCTCCCCACCCCAGTCCGCGGAGCTTGCGTGGACTCCAGGCTGCATGCAGAGGCATCTGCGCCCCCCACACCCTCCCTTTACGCCCCCCAGTCAGCATGCCGCTGAGCGATGCTTTGGGGCTCAGCGGGATGGGTTGGAACTGGCTCATTCCAGGCTTCCTTCTTTTCAGGGATTCTCAGCATGATCATCATCCGGACCCTCCGGAAGGATATAGCCAACTACAACAAGGAAGACGACATTGTAGGTGACGCATGTGGGGTGGGGAGAGGTGGGGGGGCCTTTCTCTTTGGGGAGGTTCGGTGGCAGGAGTCAGCCCATGAAACGAGCTGGGTGCCCAGACGCCGCCATTCAGGTGCAGCTTGCGGTTGCAACCCGCAGATACCCCCGGGAGCCCGCAGGGCAGACTGGGGAGCAGTGCCGACTCTCTGGAGGCAGGAGCACCTGGAAGCAATTCCCACTCTTGTGGAATTGGGTTTGCCGCTAGGAAGTGATGCCCGGAGCGCACAGAGGCGAGGGGCCCCTCGTGCGTTTTTCCCGCTGCTGCACACGCCGCTCTCTGCACACCTGAGTTCAGCTTCGGGGTCTTGGGTCTTCTCCGCAGGAGGACACCATGGAGGAGTCCGGGTGGAAGCTGGTGCACGGCGACGTCTTCCGGCCGCCTCAGTATCCCATGATCCTCAGCTCCCTGCTGGGCTCTGGAATCCAGCTCTTCTGCATGATCCTGATTGTTATTTGTGAGTGGCATCACCTGGTACCAGGTTCGCATGCAGTGCCCCCGGACCCGTTGGACGGCAGCTCCCAGAGTTCCCTGCCAGCATGACAGCGAGGGATTGCGGGAGTTGCATGTGGCAGGCAGCTGGTTGGGGAGGGCTGTGCTGAGCACTCAGACACACAAACGGGGGCGGAGAAAGGGCGCCGGCGATTGAGCCCATGGCTGCTGCGCGGCCTGCGTTTCCTGGGCTCATCAGGGGGGCTTTGTCTTCGGGGCCCTCCGCTATCCCCTCCCCTCAGATCATGGGGCAGTGGTGGTGAACGCGTGGCACGCAGAGCCCTCTGGGTCGGCATGCGAGCCAAGTCGCCCTGCATCGCCCCAGCAGCCAGGCATCGATAACAGCACGCATAGGGGCCATGCGCATGCTCGGAAAGGAGTAGTGCTGCTAGGTGCTGAGGTCTCATTAGCCGGGAATCATCCGAGCTTTCGCATCGTTGGTCAGTGCACTGCCAAAGATAGATATATTTTGCTCGGAGCAAAATATTTTGCTTTGGCTGTGAGCTGTTTTTTCTAAACTAAGACCTCCATTTTCAGCTTTTATTGCAGTGTTGCCACTTTGCGATAAATGAGTGGGTTTTGGGTTGGAGTTTGGGCATTTGGTCTCCAAAAGGTTCACCATCCCTGGGTTAGGATTAGAAAAACCAGGTGTCCTGGCATGGTGTTGATGGTTGGAATGTGTTTAGAATGGGCAGAAATGATGAGCTGTGCAGGAAAAGCTACTCAAGGAAGGCTTTTTCAAAATCACCCCTTACAATGGTATTTTACCCCTACATTCATTCATTCATTCATTCATTCATTCATTCATTCATTTAACAGATTTCTATGCCGCCCCCTTGCCAACTAGCCTCGGGGCGGCTCACAACATACACAATCTAAAACAATATACAATCTAAAACTAAAACTGGCCCATCTCATAGTCACAAAGTTAAAAAAACCCCAATAAATATCCAATAAATATAACAATTTACAATTTACAATAATAAATTAACAGTTAAAATATTTCTTAAATAAAAAGGTCTTCGCCTGGCGCCGAAATGCAAATAATGACGGCGCCAGGTGAGCCTCTCTGGGGAGCGCATTCCATAGGTGGGGTGCCACCACAGAGAAAGCCCTCCTCTGGGTACTCACCCTCCTCACCTCTCTCACAGAGGGTTCCCGGAGGAGAGCATCAGCTGCCGATCGTAGGGGGTGGGAGGGCATATATAACATTATATAACCCTATAACATTAGGTTTAGGGGCGTGCACCAGGGTCAGGTCAGGCCAATGGTGGCGAACCTGTAGCACGCATGCCACAGCAAGCACACAGAGCCCTCTCTGTCGGCATGTTAGCCAGTCACCCCAGCATCTCCCCAGCAGCCAAGCATCGGATAACATTGCACATTGGGGCTATGCGCATGCTCAGAAAGGAGTAGTGGCACCAGGCAATGATGTTACGAACCATGACTCATTAGCTGCGACTCTTCCGAGCTTTTGCATGGCCAGTCAGTGCTCTGCCAAGGATAGATATATCTATATATTTGCTTGGACTGACTGTGAGTTGTTTTTCCTAAACTAATTCCTCAGTATTCAGGTTTTATTGCAGTGTTGCCACCTTGCGATAAATAAGTGGGTTTTGGGTTGCAGTTTGGGCACTCGGTCTCTAAAAGGTTATGCATCATTGCCCTCATATTTCCCAACCTGAGACCTTCCCTCCTGTGCTCCCACTGGCCAAAGGTTTCCTGCACCCTCAAGACCGCCCCCGCCCCCACGTCCCCTCGCGCTTCTCACAAGCTTGGAACTGCCTCCCAGAAGGTTCTGTCTTCTTCTAAAACCCTCTGCAAAGCCCACCTTTTCTGCCAGCCCTCCAGCACACCCTCCGTCCGTCTCAGCCTCCTGGAAGCATGCCCTTTCACAGGGCCGCCTCATTTCCTGGTGGCTCCGTTCCTCCCTCAGCTGTTCCTCCTGAACGGGTTTTTAGCTTGCAGGACCCTCAGGGCAGAGACCTGTCTGGGTACATTTAGTTTATTTGGGGTGGTGTGCAGTGGCCCTGCCTTGTCGGGGGTGGGGGGGCTGGCTGGCTTTTGCACCTCCGCAGTTTTGCAGCGATGACTGAGAAGTGGGTCTTGGGAAGAACGGAGTACCACCATTTTGAGGCTTCTGGGGGAACCGCCTGTGTGCCTGGTTGTTTCTTTTTTGACAACCATGGGAGGCAGAGTCCTGTTTTTACCAAGCCTTGTCTAGGAGGTGGAGATACAGTGTTCCTAAAGCTCCAGTCCAAGGGGAAGAGGGCAGAGTCCCCTGTCGTCCCGGTTTTTCTCCTTTCCGCCGCCACCACAAGCCCTTCGTGTCCTTTTCCTTCCTCCAGGGACCGCTCCCACCCCTCAGCATCCCTTTGGCAGGTGCGCCTGCAGCTGCTGCGGTGCCCGGGCCTGTTGGCCTCCTCTGGGCTGTGTTGCCCAGGCCAGCTTGCTTCCCAGGGCCACCCCGCTCCTTCCACATCCCCGCACCTGGGCAAGTGTGTTTCCAAAGAGCGAGGCCCTCCCCGCATGTGTGAATGCTTCAGATCGTGCCTAGTCTGCAGGCCCAAGTCCACCCGCTGCCGTTGTGTGGCCTCGTGGCTCTGGAACGCCAGCCTCCGGCGGCCTCTGACCCTTCCGTCTTGCCTTGCAGTTGTGGCCATGCTGGGGATGCTGTCCCCTTCCAGCCGGGGCGCCCTGATGACCACCGCCTGCTTCCTCTTCATGTTCATGGGGTAGGTGCGGCCTCCTGCGCGGGCAGGCAGCCCGTCAGCATGGCTGGTGGGGATAACCCTCTCGCTCTTCCCTCCCGCTGTGCCCAGGGTCTTTGGCGGATTCTCTGCTGGCCGGTTGTATCGGACACTGAAAGGCCATCGGTGGAAAAAGGGCGCTTTCTGCGTAAGTCAAGGCACCCGCCTGCTGGCTGCGGGGCCTCGGGGACTGGGTGCCGCGGCTGGGTGCGGGCAGGGCCCTGACGGTCTCACCCTGACGGTCGCGCAAAGGAGCCCTTTGCCGACAACGAGGCCGTTGGAAGCGGCACCGGGGTCATCGGACGGGGAAGGACTGCTGGGGCTCCGCACCAGAGCGAGACTGAATTGAGGAGGGAGGACTCGAGCACAGCCACTTGGATAACGTGCAAACCGCCTGGCTGCACCGGTGTCTGTTCTGGGCTGGGGTGCGCTGCCCCTGCTCCCCCCCCCAACTCCCTTGGTCTGCTCCCTGCCCACCGAGGCTTGCCATGGGTGGCTGGGATGGGGGCGGCTTTTCTCAGCTGCATCTGGGGCAGGGGCAGTGGAGGCAGCGCTCGGGTTATGCTGCCGCCACTGCTTTGCATTTGGCAAGTCAACCCTGCCAAGGGAGCAGGCGAAGAGGGTGAAGTCCTGGCCTGCTGAGTGGGGCTCCACCTGACCTGACCTGCACCAGCTCTGCCGAAGCTCCGGGCTGAGCTTCGTTGGAGGGGCAGAGCCGCTGCTGATTCTCCCGCTCCGGCAGGTGGCCGTTCAGCCCGGCTTCCTTTCCTCCCTGCAGACAGCCACCCTGTACCCCGGAGTTGTCTTTGGGATATGCTTCATCCTGAACTGCTTCATCTGGGGCAAGCACTCCTCCGGAGCGGTGCGTACTGTCTCGCTGCCCCACTCTTCCTCTGCCCCCGGTGCAAGTGCCTCGCCTGCTGGCCTCTTCCGCACCCTGTTGATTCGTGGCTTTGAGTCTTGCCCTGTCGTTTTGCTCTGCTACGTAAAAAACTGTGACTAACCACTTTAACTCTCAGCAGCCATCCAGAAAAAATAACAAATATAAACTTTGGGGTCTTTTTGGACCCCGGCCTGCCGTTTAGGGAGCGCAATAAATTTAGGGAGCACAAAATTTGTATTGTGAGCCGCCCCGAGGCTGTTGCAAGGGGCGGCATATAAATATTTAAATAAAACAAATAAATAAATAAAAGACCCACAGTACTTTTTATATTTGTCTTTTACCTTGGTGGTGTGTTTAAAATATTAAAACACCCGGATCCAGTAAGCACAGCAAATTAGGTGAACTATTTCTGTGAATCCCGTCTGCCTCCTCTTCTCACCACCCTGTGTGGCAGGGAGGAGGGCACAGGCCGCTGCAGGTGGCACCGTGCCTCGTCGCGTGGGCTCTCCTCGCTCTCCCTGCGTTTTAAGTGTCCTGGAACCCTCCCCGAATCTTTCCATCATCAGCCCACAACTGTGGGTCTCAGGCTTTGGCTTCCTGGTTGCTGCGTGAAAGAGGCTTCCCTTCCCTTCCTGGCTGTCAAAATGGACTCGGACAGCTTGCAGGGGCTGCAGAAGGGCTCGGGGCGTTGGGGCCCCAGTATGCTTCTGCTGCACAGGTAGCAAAAGCATCCCGATGATGTAGATTTGGGAACATTTTATGGTCCAGGCGTGCTCTGGCTTATAGAGAGAAAAAAGAGCAAGGGAGGTGGCTGATCTCTGAGGGCACGCTTGGCTACCATGTGGGTGGCAGTACCCCAGAAGGACTAGAGTGTAGATCGGCCTGTGTATAAACGACACGAGGAAACGTGAGCCTGGGGATAGTGGAGCTCCACGATGCGGAATCTAAGCTGGCCGGCCTGCGAAACACGCAACGCACCAGCTTTGTCATGACGGGGCCCCCGTACCCGACAAAGCTATCCTGAGACTGGAGGAGAGGGCAGGTTCCAGGCCTCGCTGCTCTTCGGAGGCTTCTGTGTGTGGTGAGCTGGCATTAAACGACTCCCAAATTGACATAGCACATGGCACTCAATAATAGTCTAACGGGACTATTATAATGTTGCTCGTTAGGGACTGTGTGCTGTGCATTCTGCCCGTAGGAACTTGTCCCACTAGCTTCCGCTAGACCAGTTCTTGCCCCCAGAATCGCTGCCCCTCCTTTTTTCCCTTCTCTGCCGGATTCTCTCCCGTTGTGCCGCCTTAACGCCCCTTCTTAAAATCCCTTTTCTGGATCAGCCTCACTGTTTTGACCTTCCACAAATGAACTGGTCAATCCTCATTTGCAATATTAGAGCTGTGGGTGTTTTAATGAAGTTGTTCTTTGGTCTTCACTCCTTGATAGGATTGTTCAAACTTTTCTGTTACATTAATGCTCAATGAAACAGAAACTCCCTCTAGCCGAGGCCCGTGGTGACGGCACATACAAGTGTTACATAAAATAAACCTCCCCGTTTCCCCTTTCCTGCACTGAGGCACTTTGCAGCACTGAGCACCGGTTCTGGGCCTTTTGGGCAGGGTGGGGGTCGCGACTTGGGGGACGACGGCGCCCGCTCGCTCTGCCTTTGCCGAAATGCCGGCCAGGAGTAGCCGCCTGCCTGAGCCTTCCGCGCAGCTTTGCTGGGGGGGGGGGGGGGCAGGGGCTCATGGGGGCTCCCAGACAGCTCCTCTCCCGGGCCCGGCGCCCCCCCGCCCCCAGCGGGGAGCTGTGGCTGGCCGGCACTTCTGAGGGTTGGACTGGCCTTTGCAGGTCCCATTCCCCACCATGGTGGCCCTGCTCTGCATGTGGTTCGGCATCTCCTTGCCGCTGGTCTACCTGGGCTACTATTTTGGGTTTCGCAAGCAGCCATATGACAACCCCGTGCGGACCAATCAGATCCCGAGGCAGATCCCCGAGCAGAGGTGGTACATGAACCGCTTTGTCGGGTGAGTGAGAGGAGATCTTGTGCTGGCTGAGTGACCAGTGGGAGAGCAAGCCGCTGGCCGCAGAGAGGCTTGGGGAGTTCTGTGCCCCCCACGCCCGAGGGGGGCCGCCCCTTCCGGTGCCAGTTTGGGCACAGGGAGGGGAGCTGGAGGGCTCAGGCACCTGCTGGTTGGGCAAGCGGTGCTGTGCAGCAGGGCCGCCCGACCTGCTCCTCACCTGCTGCTCTTGGGGAGGTCTTCCAGCGAGGCCGCTGATTCTGCCTCTCTATCCTCTTGTACCGGGAGCCTGCTGCTGCCTGCCACTGAGCCACCAGGCCAGAGCAAGTGGCCACACTCCCCGAGTGGGATGCCCGTGGCCGCAGGGCAAAGAACTGCTTTTGGAGCACACGCAGCTCCCTGCACAGCTTCCAGGCCGGCGTCTGGCTGGCTGTGGCCAGCCATGGGCTGCTCTTCCATATGGACCGTGGCCTGGTCCACAGGCGCAGCTGGGGGAGCCATGTGGCCACAGCCCTGGATGGAGGGCCATCGGCCTGAGATCCGGCCCACGGGGGCTTGTGAAGCGAGCTCCTCTCCCTTCTCTGCTCTGCAGGATTCTCATGGCCGGGATCCTGCCTTTCGGAGCCATGTTCATCGAGCTGTTCTTCATCTTCAGTGTAAGTACCCATCCACCTTTTTGCAGGTTGCTCCTGGAGGGTCGGTGAGGGAGGGGGTGCCAGCAGGGCAGGGGTCTGAGCGTGGGATGGAGGGAGGCTGTCCCCACGCCTCCAGCGTCGCCCTGGAAACCGCTTCAGCTTGCGCTGCATCAGTCGTGTCAGTGGGGCAGCCGCTTTGGACGCCGCCCAGAGCCTTCCTTGCGCAGGGAGTCCTCATGAATTGCGGAGCGCCAGCTAAGGCGCAGGGCGAAATGGTGCAGCCCCATCACAGTGGTGGTGGGGGGCTGCCTGTATCATCCCAGCCTAAGTGGCGCTAGCAGACATGACGTGCAGGGCTGGAGCGATGGTTCTTGCACGGCTCGTCTCCCAAGCAGTCGGTGCCGTTCGTGCTTGCCCGCGTATTTGCGCTTCCCTCTTATCGGGGCCGGTATGAAGGCTCCTCCTGTCTGACCAGCTCTGGGTGCAGCGCTTGCATTCCCACCCTCTCAGTTGGCAGCCCGCACCGTGGCCTGGCCTTCTGTGGTATCTGCAGCTTTCTGCATGTCAGATGCTTTCTCAGTCCACACGTGGGTGTGGCACAAAGGGGTCTGTTGCTTAGCAGAAGCTCGCTTTGCCCCAGCACGGTGCCGGCACTGCAAGGGGAACGCTGGTTTAGGCGTCTCCTGGCTCTCTTTCCTGCGATGTCTCCGAAGAAGAGAGGTCCCGCCGGCGTGGGCCAGGGATCCTGCGACGACCGCCTCTCAGCCCTCTTGTGGGGCTGCGGTTCCTGTGCCTCTGCGGAAAGTCACAACAGAGTGGCCCAGGCTGGGTAAAAGTTCACGGGGTGCTTCGGCCTGAGGAGCCTCGCGCTTCTCGTGTGCTAGTGTCCTCCTCTTAGCATTTTGGCTTCTCTCTCCCCCCCTCTCTCGATACAGGCCATTTGGGAAAATCAGTTCTACTACCTCTTTGGCTTCCTCTTCTTGGTCTTCATCATCCTCGTCGTCTCCTGCTCCCAGATCAGCATCGTCATGGTGTACTTCCAGCTCTGTGCTGAGGTCAGCTGGCCCTGCATCGGAGGGGCAGTTTGGCAGGGGTGGGGGAGCATAGCAGCGAAACCCAGGTGCACCCCTAACTCTGCAGAGTGGAGCTGAAGAAACCGGTCTTGTCCTGTGGGAGCTTGTGGCTGGCTGAGGGCAAAAGGAAGGTCGCATCAGTAGAAGTGTTGCATCGGCATCACAGGAAGTCGGAGTTTCACTTTTCGGCACTAATCAGACGTCACCCCAAGGACTGACACGTCGTGGCAAATCCTGGGTTAATTAGCCACGCGAGAGCAGGGCTGGGCAAGTGTGCCACACTTTTAATCCACCACCTACTCTCAGCCCCCAGCTTCTCGTTGGGTTAATAGGCTCGATGTAGAGAAAGTGGAGAAGGAAACATTCTTGTTCGTCTCCCATAGTGCTAGAACCGGGGCCTCCCCAGGAAACCGATCGGTGGGGCTTCGCCCAGCACAGAGCTGAGTGGTGGAATTTCCTGCTGCAAGAAGTAGTGAAGGCCACCGATTTGGGGGGCCATAAAGGGGGATTGGACAAATGCATGGAGGTGGCTGCCCACGGCTGCTGGTTTCGCTGGCTGGGTGCTACCTCCACCATGTCCGTGTACATGCTGTGTACACCAATTGCTGAGGAGCTTGGGTGGCTGGAACTCTTGTGCACAGCTGGCGTGCTACTGTGTGAAGGAGTCCTGGGCTGAGGGAACTTTGGTGTGATCCAGCATGGCTTTTCCAAGGCTCTTAAGACCAGTGAGGGATACGCCTGCAGGATTTTCCCATTCCTAAGGCAGCTGTCGCCATGCAAAGCTCCCCGGCTCTCTGCCTCCACGGTGACACAGGGCTCCTCAAACCTGCACAGTCCAGAGCACGGCATGCTGCAAGCCGAGCCCGTGTGGACGTCCAGAGATGCCAGGGTGCTGTTGAAGGCCTTGACAGAGTGACTGCAGCGTGGCTCTGTTCTCTTGGCAGGACTATCGGTGGTGGTGGAGAACTTTCCTGGTATCCGGAGGGTCCGCCTTCTATGTGTTGATCTATGCCATCTTCTACTTCGTGAACAAGGTACTGTGCTATTCTAGTGACTCGTAGTTCTGCTCTCCCTGCAGGCTTGGCCTGGGGTTGTCGTAAGGTGAAAACCGAGCGGGGGCACCTCGGTTGCAGTTTGCCGGGCCGGGCAGCGTTCCTGGCCTGCTTTTCCTCAGCCAGGATTCCCCGGCCGGCCGGCCGGCCGCCTGCCTGAGCCCCTCTTGCTTTGCTCTTCCAGCTGGACATTGTGGAGTTCATCCCCTCCTTGCTGTACTTCGGCTACACAGCTCTCATGGTGCTGTCCTTCTGGCTCTTAACGGGGACCATTGGCTTCTATGCAGCCTACATGTTTGTCCGCAAGATTTACGCCGCTGTGAAAATAGACTGAAGGTGTTCGGACACCGCGCGGCACAAAGCAGCCGTCTTCTCGGTTTCTTCCTAGGAAGGAAGTGGGGAGCTTCTCAAGGAAACAGAACCCAGCGGGAGCGGGACGTGAGAAATAAAAAATAGTTCTACTTTTGGAATGTAATCTTTGGCACAGGGTCCTTGGAATCGGGATTCTCCTGGAGGGCAGGGGTGTGTAGATACTTTGCATTTTAACTTTTATTCTCTTCTGATTATAAGGGACTTTTAGCTCAGAAGCATCCCCTTCGATGAATAGGTTTTTTGTCTGTTTTTTGTCATGAGAACGAGACTGCCGTGGTAGCCGGTTTGTGACATGGGCAGATTTCAGGGAGGGTCATCCTTTTTTCATTGTGCCGCAGGCGTCTGCGCTGCCCGTGCCCGGGAAAGGGCCGTGGCGGTCTCCGAAGCGCTGTGAGAAGCAGCCTGCAACACCGTCCTGTCCGTCCAGGTGCTGCGGAGGCGCCGTTTCAGAACTAGGCGGGTGCCATTTCTCTCGGGGGGCCTTCAGGCCTGAGCCCTCCGCCGTGCCCCCCAGCCACGCGTGGAGACAGCAGCAGCGAGCACTTGCCCTGCCTTGGCAGACTCCGTCTTGGAGAGTTGGTTAAAGAGGCTGACAAGGCCTGCTGCCTCTCGGGGATGGAATGGGCCCGCGTACTGGAGAAGGCCGCTTAGAAACCCTGGGGCATCTCCCCTGCTTTCCCCAGTAGATCATGGATTCGGGTGGCGATGTGAGACCCGGTCTGGAAAAACTGACTGCACTGTTGATGTGCCAAGGAGTCCATGACTCAGATGCTGGGAATTGCTGCTATGACATGCAGGAGAGGGAAGGGAACTGGAGGAACCCCATTCATTCGTTTCTCAAGAAAGGAATCATGTTGTTCCTGGAAGTGTTCAGACGACCCCCCCCCCCCGCCCCGCAGTTTGGGCTGACCTGTAGCTCTTCACCTGTTTAGTGTCACCCCCCTAGGAATTGAAGTATATCAGCTTCACTCTCGGCCTCTGTGTGAACTGGCTGTGCGGTCGGGGACCAGCTATGATTAACACATGGACACCTGCTGTGTCCTGTCACTGGGTGTGAAAGTTGGGACTGTAAAGATGTATATTCTCAAAAAGTAGTCTTTAACTAAGCACAATAGAATTGTCATCTTACGACGGAAGCCTGCTTGTTGCAGACTCCCCCGAATCCCGAATTGCGAACTAGCCGGATTACCGGAGCAAGGCTAAAACCACTCCTTTGGCAAGCAAAATCCTTTTTAATGTGCAAACAGAGTGGGGATGGGTTTTTTAGAAATTCTGCTGTGGATGTGAGGCAGTCATGGGATGGGCTGGCTTCACACTGCAGTGGTCTTTTGACCCAGGGCTGAGCCGTCTCTGAATTCTTCAGCCTTATCAACGGGTTGATACGACAGATGGGGAGGATGCCATGGGGGAGAGTCACCTCCGGGATCTCTGGGTGACCCTTTGGGATTGCTTTTCCAAAAGCCCGCGTGCAGTTCCCACCAGTGACAAAATCCCTGGTGTGCTTTTTAGATCTGCCCCTCCCCCGAGCCCCCACCCTTGCCCTCCAGCGACTGCAGAGATGCGACTGCCGTGTTCTTTCTGTGGGACTCGCAAAGGCCTCGTCGCCAAGAGCACCCTTCGCCAGCCCGGTGCTGTCAGAACGGTGGGAGGCACAAGGTGGGGGCAGCGGGCGCACCGCAGGGCCTCCGCTGCCCCCCACCGCAAGCCCCCACCCGTTGCTTTCTCGCTCATCTTGCCAAAGCCACATCGGCCGAGAATAAGGTCTGGCAAACAGGAACCGTAGTACTTGTGAGCTGTGCTGCGGATTCCTTTGTGAGCTCTGGACTTGAACTAGCTTTAGGCTATTTTGGTGAATTCCACTCGACCCCAGCCGTGTTTTTTTTTCTAGACGAGACCGGCACTATTCTTACCTTCCGCCATCTTCCTTGTATTTTTAATGTACTGTTCAAGCCCAACTGTAAATAAATATGCTGTTGTCCTGTTGTCGGTTTCCTGAATGTTGTTCGAACAGATTCCAGCCACCTGCCACAGGTGTCCTGCTCATGCTTTCCAGGTGCGGCTTGCAGGAAGCAACTCGCAACTTTCTGTGTTGGCGGGACGTTCCGTGAGGGGCAGGGAAGCACAAAACTGACTTGGTAAGAAGAAAAGCTCTGCCACAGGCCTGAGCGAGCAACGGGCGCTCCTTTCTTTCTCCAGGCCCATCATGGTGCATTGTGGCTCGCGCGTTTCCCACTGGAGAAAACTCGAGGGGGGGGGGCTGCGTGCTCGCAGCATCCGTGTTCCCTCCTTCCTGCATCCTCAGCTGTGGGCAAGCCATTTTGGGGACTCAGAAAGTGCTTCCTGAAACACAGTGTCAGGCAGAATCTTGTGCCCACAGTATTTGGGACTGTAGCTCCCCTAAGCCAGTGGGTTTCAACTGCCGGTCGGCAGTTTTCCTGCTGGTTTATTGGTGTGTGTGGGGGGGGGGGAATCCCACTTGCGGGGGACTGGCTGTGCTCCACCACCTCTTCCTTGGTTGGCGTTGCGTTCATGGGGGGGCACCAGTCCTGCCGGGAGGCTATAGGTCAAAACATTAATAGCTACTACAGTTAGAATATTAGGCTCAAATTCGAGAGAACCAGCCCTGGGTGACCTGTGAGCAGGTCCACTCTCTTCAGCCAACCATGTAAGTCACTGAGCTCTGTGAGAAAAACCGTGATGTGGTTTTTCAAGGACTGTTCACTGTTGTTCCTGTAAGGCTGGCTATAGATGGGTTGTGTAACAGCTCCTCAGGAAAGTTCCAGCTCTGGGGTAAAACGTAGCTTTGCCTTCATGAATCTGGCTGACCAGCTGCAGCCATAGTTGGGAACCGAAGAGACTACACTTCTGCAGGGATTGCTCGGTGCAGCTCGCTTCAGTGTCGCCTCCAGCAGCGGTTTTCCTTCCTTCCCTGCAAACTGCTTAGTTAGCAGGCATTCCAAGAAAGAGCATAGAGCTGCCCGGCAGCAGCTCGATCGTTGGCCTGCCGGGAACAGCGGTTACACGGATTGGAATCTCTGGGACTTCTGCAGGGAGCCTCCCAGCCAGACCCAGGACTGCCTGCTCCACCATTTTGTGGCGCAGGGGAGCAGGTGAGATGCAAACCAACCTGTGCGCTGCTGCTGTGCCAGGTCTTTCCCCTAGATCAGGACTGACACCACAGGACAGCTGCGTAAGGTGCTCTGCAGAGGTGCAATTGCCCATCTCTGGGGAGGGCTCATGGCCCCTCCCTCCCGCAGCTGAAAAGCTGCCTCCACCCCCCCCCTGCCCCCAGCAGAGGAAATGCAGATTGGGATGGCTCTGCACAGCAGCCTGAGTGGAGTGCAATTATTCCTCCTGGGTTAATTAGAATTATAAAGGATTTCTAGGCACGGTTTGTTTTGAATGTTGGACTTGTTTTGAATGTTGGGCTTCGTGTCTCAGCTACCCTTTAGAAAAATCAGAAACCCAACCCCTTCTCTGGTGGTACTGAGAGCACAAAAAATTATTAGAAATATGGGGGAAAGGATAGTTTATATATTGGTATTGGGTCAGCTTGTCAGACATCAAGAAAACGGGGCAGGTAAGCGCCAGCACTTGTGCCGCCTGGACAGTGAATCTTCCCAAGTAGAGGAGAAACTCATTGCCCTGCCGGCACATCCAGTGCAGAAGTCCTGCAACGTGGACTTTCCCTTCATAGCCAGGGGACTCGCTTAGTGGCGACAGTGGGGGGGTGGGGGGAGGAGGACCTGCTGTCTGGCTTGAACCTACTTGTCAGGTGTAATCGACTCACCTCTGACCCTGGGTGAAAGCCTTCCGAGATGTGCCATCCATGGCAGCCCTGCTGCATTCAGGGCTCCGGGTTCCTTGAGGGAGTCCCGTTTCTCCAGGGAACTCTGCCTTCTCGTCAGGTGCTTGGACCTACAACTGCCAATTCATTTCTAGGCTTCAGAGAATGGAAAAATGCTTTCCCTATAATTTCATATTCTATCAATTTGATATATATTCCCCATTCCTAAAATAATTATGTGGGAAAGGAGTGAAATGCTGCAGTGTTTCCCCCCCACCTGGGAGGAAGGCCCCCCTCACAGAAACCCCTCCCTTATGTGGCCCCCGCCTTAACTGCAGATGGGCAGGCGCTTGGCCATCCAGGCATCATCCATCAAGTCCAGCGAATCCGCTTTTTACTGCACTGCCAAAAACAAGAACCGCCAATGCTTCAAACGTTTTTAATAAGCAATTTCATTTTTAAAAAAAACCACACACCTCTTTCATTTTGAACTTAATTTTTGTAAGACAAAAGAAAAAGCTAACTGCACAATGATGAACATTTCCTAATGGCACTTCAATCTTTACAGTTTTAAAAACATGGACTTGGAAGAAGTCCTACAATACTCTGATAAAGAGGAGGTTATTTGCTGTGTTTAGAAAAGTGCTGGATTTGTCTGAGAAGTCCGGCTGCAGGCGGAGGGCCTGAGCAACTCTAGCAGAGGGCAGGAGGGAAGGCGGCACGCCCGGGAGACCAGGCATGCCTGGCTCAGGAGGGCCGAAGAAGTCTGCTCCCACGCGGGAGGCGCAGGGATGGAGAAATTCAGCTGTTACACAGCACAGCTGGAGCATGGAGGTAAACACAGTCACACGCTTTCGCAGAAAGTAAGGCCCATGTGGCGCAAGCTGCTTGGGGCTGCCGACTGACTTCCTGCTGTTGGGCAGAGCAGGCAGCAGCTGTCCTGCAGAGTGACCCCAGGGACAGAACATTCTGGGGCTCTGTCCCAATCCCACCCTCTGGAGGAAGGGTCCTGCTCAGTGAGGGCGGACCGTGAGGCCTTCTGCCCCCCCACCGCTCTCGGTGCAAAGCACCCTGAAGGCACACTGGGTGCTATTAAGGGAACCGAGGTTTGATTGGGAGGCCAGGAAGCACGTCCTGACCGTTAAGACCCCGAGGGCGTGGAACGGGCTTCCCCCAGAGGAGGTTGAGGCCCCGTCGGTGAGGGTGTTCAAGGACAGCTGGACATGCACATGGGCATATCATGAGCAGAGCCGGCTGGAGCCGGGGGTCAGACTAGATGGCCCGGGAGGCCCCTTCTGACTCGCTCTGCTGCTATGTTTCTTCTGCAGCGATGGAGCTCAGCCGCTTGGGCCCACGCCTAAAGCCAGGCAGAGTACACCCCAACAAGAGCCTTTAATTCCTCACAGGGTCGGGGCTATCCGTCGTTGAGCCTCTTCTTCCCGTATGCCTACGGCCCGCTGCGGTTGCCCTTTCCCCTTTGTGTGCACACAGGTGCAGTGCAATTCAGAGCTCACAGCAGCCCACACAAGCAGCAGATACATGGGAGAGGTGGCAGGCAAGAAGCAGTGGGTTGTCCTGCCCTGCCCTGCCCTGCCCAAGGCTGCATCACATTTAGCAATAAAATCTCAGTTAAACACGTTACATAAAACACATTAAAAAACCCAAGCCAAACCACAGCTCCCAGATATTAAGACAACTAAACAAAACAGCTTTGATTAGATGTTTGCTAGAGGCTGAGAGCACACCACAAAACTAGGCAGGACCCCCCACCCCCCGGGTACATTCCTCCCCGCAAAATGTACTGATTCAATATCTTGCCTGAAGGATGCCCAGCCATGATGGCAAACTTGGTGGACGATAGGGTTTATTCACATACAATGCACACAGCAGTTTTCTTTGGATGGGGCTTCAGCAGAGGGAGTATTGTAAGCCGGCCCAAGGAAGAGGCAGGAAGTAATGAAGTAAACCGGGAGAACAGACGGATCGACAAGAGGTGCCCTACGCCTGCCTTGCTCCTCTGCAAACGCCCACTTGCCTACACACACGCCCCACCAACTCTGTTAAAAACTTGGGCGCTGGTTGCTCCCTGCCCAAGGGCCACCAGTGTGTGGGGAGGCAAGTATCCAATGCACAGGTATTACTGAGTTCACCGGCAATAGCGCATCTTAACTGGCGTATTTTCTATGCAAGTACTGATTCATGTGGCATGCCAGTCCAAAACGACATATATATTGCAATTTGGTAATTCAGCAAAGATGTGTGCATCCTTCTTCATTTCTACCTTCTAGAAGGCAGGTCTCAAAAATAGTGGTATTTTAAAAATTAATTCCACTGATTGTAAGGGATGTATTTAGAGGCTGTCTCTGTAGGCATGCATAATCCCTAAAATATGGCATGAAATAAAGGTACCCCACACGGGCATATTCTGCACATAAGAGGGTCGGATCAAAGATTCCCGGGACAGGATAACATAGCAGGCACTCCTCTCAAGTTTCAAAGCTATTTGATATTTCAATGAGGGAAAAAATGAATTAAGATGTGCCAGTTAAAGGAAGGCACACATAACTGGACGCAATGACAATTTACACAGAGAAGCCGATGCTAAGCCTGGTACAATAAAGCCACTGCAGTCTTTGCTGCCCAAAAGGGAAGAAATAGCTTAGGTTGGTAGTGAAGAGCCTCAAATGGTGGGAAGATGTATTCGCATTCACAAAAGCACGTACGGCACTGGCTGGCCAAGGAAGGGGCCGCCGCCATGCTGGAGAACGCACAGCGCTGGCACCAAGAAAGCCAAAGGACCAGTTACTCGGCAGGGAGGCTCTGAAGATGAACCCGGGTGCCAAGGGGAAACGGGAATGTGCCGCTTTCCTGGGACTGACTGTCCCCAAGAGGGGGCTTGTTCGTGCATGGCAAGAATTGGCATCTGCCACGCCGGCTGGCATCTGTGCTTTCAATAATTCATTAAGGGATCTCATGTCAGCTTGCAGCACACAGGGAGTCAAACAACTTGTTCCAGTGCACGAATGTGAGATCATCATTTCATTGTGACTTCAAGCATCAGTCGTGAACTCTGGGAATGGTGAGGGAGTGAAGGGGTTGTCCTGGGGAAGCTGATTCTTTGCAAGAAAGAAAAGCCCTTCAGCTCGTGAGACCCATCCT
Source organism: Varanus salvator macromaculatus (assembly GCA_023646645.1). Classification (NCBI taxonomy): domain Eukaryota; kingdom Metazoa; phylum Chordata; class Lepidosauria; order Squamata; family Varanidae; genus Varanus; species Varanus salvator. The sequence continues at coordinate 2,054,133 of JAIXND010000771.1, read as the reverse complement.
GTTTCATGAAATTCTCACAATGGACACCCTAGTATTAAAGACACCACATGAAAACAATCCTATATATTTCTACATAATGTATTTAGGGTCAAGAGCAAGGACAGGACCGAAGCATGAAAAACCCACATGCCATTTGGAAAGGATGATTATTAGACAGGCAGTTTCCTTTTCATGTAGCCACACGCTCAATGAAATCAACATACAGTAGTCTAACCTGAAGGAAGGGTCCCTACCTCACCTTGAAGGGCCAGAAGTATTCCAGGAGCATGTCTCTCCCTCCCCGAAAGTGATCAGGTATCCGCAGCTGCCAGGCAAGACCTTCAGGCCGCGGCCCCAGTGCTCTGGGAAGCACAAATGCCAGCGGCTGTGAGCAGCCAGCCATTTCTAAGGGGCTTCTTAGCTAATCTGCTGCAGCAAACTCTGGCCCAGGAGCCAGAGTGGCAGCAGGAGTCTGTTAATCCCACGAGGCTGCAGCCTCTGCCCCTGGGTTGGTGGAGAAGTGCATCAGGCCACTGAGCAAACCGCTGCAGTTCCAATCCATCTCACCCCAGGCAAACTCTTTTCTTTTGTGGAAAAGCAACCCTTCCAACCCCCAGGAGTCCAGGGAGAGCCAGGGTGCAGGGCCGGGAGCCTTCTTTCATCTCACTGTGAAGAACCCCCGTTGCAGACTTTCCAGATTCTGGGAAAAAGCACCCCCCACCAGCTCATAGCTGTCTGTGCCTGCCCCCCCCCACACCCCCCAACACATCCTGACCAAAGAACTTGATGGCAAACTTTATACAAAGTGGGTGGCTTCTCTGGAGGCCTGCTGGCCTGTTCACCAGGGGACTGTTTTAAGTAACGCTCAGGCCACTGTTGCTTCCTGGCTTTGAGGCAGGGAGCCTTACACCTTTGTCTCCCCCTTCTTTAAAAGGCCAGATGTGCAGGTATGAGCAAGAACACCCCAGCCGTTTACTGACTTCCAAAAGCAAAACACAAATTCCTCCTCCATGTGGAGCACAAAGCAAGAGAAAAATGGATGCAGGTCGTGGGCACTGACACCAGGGCAGCGCTGCCACTCGCCCTCTGAAAAGCGATTGCGGGCGAACGGCCCTGAAACGCAGGACGGAGTGCCGCTCCGGCCTCTGCGTCTGCCGCCGCCTCCTCGAAGTGCTACCAGAGAGCCGCTTTTCACATTTCTCTGCTGCTCGGGCTGGAGAGGCATTGCACTTCCAGACACTGTGTTTGCTCTCGAAACAAACTGACTTTTGATTTCAAGACCCGAGACAGTCTGCCACTAACTCCCCCTCCCGCTTTTAACTGAACCACGGGGTCCTAGTACTACTGACTTCCAGCAACATGCAGCTTTGGTCTCCATCAGAAACGCGATGCCAGACTGCCGACTGCAGCTGCTGCTGTGGCTGTCTCGTATTTACATCTTTGAAAAACTCCTGTCCTTTTCCTCCAATTTCTAGCAGAGCCATTTTTGGTATAAGTGTGAATACTAAGTTTGGTGCCTGAGGTGGCTCTGAAGGATTAAGCATTTTTCACTTGGGTAATGATGCAGAGATGCCTGTCAAGGTGGCCAACATCCAGATCCTAGGAACGGGAACCTGACAGGTCTCCTTTATCAATTAAAGGACATAGGCAAGAGAAGAGTTCCCAGGGCGAGAGAAGCCACCCTGCTTCTAACTGTCGAGGTAGGGTGTGATGAGCATTGCATAACAATAGAATGTGCAACAAGTTTTGGAGGAAGGGCTTAACAGGAGATGCAACTGAGGTATCCAACACACCAAAGGATAAGGAGAAGCCTAGGACCTCTTCTAGTTACCCAGCACAAGGCACTCACTGAAATCAGAAAGGCAACATCTTAAAACACGTCAAGAAGCATGGCTTGTGGAACTCACTGCCACATGCAATTGCTGAGGTAAGGATCTATACAAAATATTGGACTGATATGAAGGAACACGCTGGGAAAGGCTAGCCAAGTGTGCAGGGGACGGGCAGGGGCTCCTGCACACACACACTTGCAAAACGCCACGGTGGGGAGAGCCCAGCCCTTAAAGCAAGCTGGGCTCAACAGGAGATGGCAGGCAAGCCTCCTGTGAATCTACTTACGGAAGGGATCCAGAGGAACCAAGGGCTGCTCCGGAAGAACCGGTGCAGAGGTAGGCTTAGAATTCCTGGGTAGGCAAAAGGCGGCCGCGAGAGGCGCCTCAGGCATTGCCTGCCCCGCATATGAGGTATCAAGAGGTGCATGTCTGGGGCTTGGGGAGACCCCCTGAAGTGCGACGCAAGCAGGCAGGCCCCAGAGGAGGCCACCGAGGGACAGCGTGGGAGTTCGGACAAACGGGGAAGCAGAGAAGCTTCGTTACGAGGTATTCGTGGAGACACAGGCAAGCCGAGGAGCCCGCGGGCGCCGAGCAAGAGCAAGTGGAGGGGCCATGCTGGGGTGTGGCGGCACACGCCGGAGCAGCTGCTTGCTGGGCATGGAGAGCCCAGTTCTCCTGCGGTGCCCGCCAAGCCCTCGCCCTCCCGACACCAACAACTCGCTAGGAGGACGAAGCATGCAAGGACTGCCCCAGACCAGCCCAATGCCCGCTGCGGGCGAGAGGCAGGCCCGGCATCGCACCGTGCTTTGCTCGCTTTGGTTTCCTGCCTGGGTTCGGGATCCGGCTTTCTGCGGCAGCTTAAGGGAGCAGCCTGCCAGAGGCGGGGCAAAGGCGTCTGGGAGATGCAGGAGGATCTGCGAGGGCTCAGGGATGCAGCTCGGGAGCTGCGGCGTGTGGTGGCAAGCCAACATCGCAGGAATGGGGCCTGAAGGCCTATTGCAGAAAAGACATCATTGGTTCAAATTTGCCACCTGGAAGTCACCGAACTTCCCCGAGGCGAAGGGTGAGACCGCAGCCCGCTCCTTGTTGAAGCTTGGCCCACCCGGCCCGAGGTTAGCCGGTTATGTGCTGTGGGCAGGCTTGCCAGAGGTGGGCACCTTCGCTTCAGCGCATGGCCTGGGAGCTTCCTGAGTGGCACCTTGCAGGCACAGGGAGGACATGAACCACCCGCCTCTTCTCAGGACCTGGTGCTCCTGGGCTGGGAAGGCCCTGCCCCGGAGCAAGCCAGGTTGTGCTTGAACGGCCAGGACCAAGCGCCCTCTCCAAGCCAGGCCTGACCACCAAACAGGAACTAGGCGTGTGCAAGCCACCCGCTGGCAGTGAGCTCCCGCCAGAACAGAAAAGGCCCTTCCTCATCTCACATGCGCCTTAGGAAACATTGCTCTCAAGCACCGCAGCGCAAGTGCGGCCTGTGATGCTGCAGGGTCCTTCCAGCCTGCGCTGGAATCTGAGGGAAAACATCCAGAGTGCTCGCCTTGCTTGGCCAAGGCCCAAGCAATCCAAAGTCAGTCTATTTTCCCCACAGGGGAAGAAATGGGAGAAGTAGTGAAGTGAAACCAGAGTGGCCTGATTTCATTGTGTAAACAGTGTGCTAGCTATGCCAGAAACATGGATGGCGTTTCTGGAACTTCCTGATTGAAACGGTGAGGGAAGGACCCCTGGTTACAAAAATGCAGTTCTGTGGGAACAGGTCTCTACAAAGTGGCTCCAAAGAAGGATGCATTTAATCTGCACCCAGACGGTGGGAAGAACCACCCGCACAGGTGGAGCGGGGCGGTGAGGTGAGGCGGGTCATCTCCGCCCGCCCTGTGTATGGAGATACTGAAGCGCAGAACAGACCCCCGTCCCAATTGGGATGGGCCCAATTCAACCTCTTCCGACCGCAGAATGAGGCGGGGAGCCCCAGTGAAGGTCAGCATGACGCAGGGCTCCCGGTTTACTAAAGGACAGAGGAGGAAAAATACCTGAAGTTCTTTCCCTGCGACCTACTCACTGTCCGGGACTGGGACGCGCACCAAAGCATGTGGGCAACAGTTTCAGTTCACCAGGCCTGCTTGCGGTGCTCCGTCCATCCGCACGTGCCCAGGGAAGCTCTGCTTTCTCCAGCTGCCTCACTGGAACGCCTGGTGGAAACGTGGCAAGGTGCTTGCACCCAAGCCAGGAGAAAAGACGGAGGGCAATGAATGAAGGGCTCCGAAGCCGAGGGAGGCCGTGGCTCCTGACGGCTCCTGTGGGGGCAGAGCGGTGAGGAGGGACTGGGCCTCCCCCTGCGAGTAACCCATGACCAGCCCCCCTGACGACACCGGAGGGTTGCAGGGAGGAAGGTTCAAGGGAAGGAAGCCCAGCAGGTGGGAGAAGTCCATGTTAGCAGCACAGAGTGCTTCGGAAAGCAGAGCGGGGCTCTTGGAGAGCAGCGTCTCCTCCAGGGTGGCTGGCTGCGGAGAGGATGAGGAAGGCTCTCCGGCCATGAGGGACAGGCCTCCAGGGAGCTCTGGCAAGCAGCTGTCCACCTCTGTCTTGGGTATTTTGTCAGGCAAGTATGAGGTAGATCCGAGCTGGAACTTTGGGGGAGGCTGTGGTGGGGAGGATGACTCCAGGGGGTAGCTCATTCCCATTGGCAGAGGGTTGGGCACCAGAGAAGGGGGCATCCCTGAGCTGGGCATGGCCGGAACATGTGCCCCATACATGCCCATGGGCAGCATCCCCGGGAAACTCTTGCTGCTCATCACGTCCCGGGACGCCATGCACAGGACAGGGCTCAGCTCTTCCTTCACGGACACCGCGGAGCTGCAGCTCAGGAGGCCCAGCATGTCCACCGGCTCCGTCTTGATCTTGAGCAGCTCCTGGGAGTGGCTTTTCTTCATGTGCCTGGTCAGGTGGTCTTTGCGGCCAAAGCGCTGGGCACAGTACTGGCACAGGAAGTCCTTCCGGCCCGTGTGCACAACCAGGTGCCTCCGCACGTCTTTGCGTGTGTAGAAGCGCCGGTCGCAATGGTCGCACGGGTGCTTCTTCTCCTTCATGCTACCGGAGGGCCGCCGGGAGTGCGCCTTGAGGTGCTCCAGGAGGATGTGGGTGCTCTCAAACATCTGCAGGCACACCTTGCAGCTAAGGTCGCCGCTGGCCGCGGCGTGCATGGCCAGGTGGCGCCGGTAGCCGAGCTTGGTGTTGTAGTTCTTGCCACACTCCGGGCAGTGGAGGGCCTCTTTGTTGGGGTCGTGCGTCTGGAGGTGGTTGCGGAGGTGGTCCTTGCGGTGGAACATCTTCTCACAGTACATGCACTGGTGCGGCTTCTGGGCCGAGTGGGTGGCCAGGTGCCTTCCCAAACGAGAGAGGGGGAGAGAAGCAGGGATTACACATGCTGTCTCAGCTCCGCCAAAAGGGCTGCGGGAGGCTCCGTCTGGCAGGCAGCTCCTCCCCTGCTGTGGGGCATCACTCACGGAACCACAGGACACCAAGCAAATGTCTCATTCAGCACCCCCACCCCGTGCCTGCTTTTGCCACCCGAGTCGTCGAAGAGCCCCAAGAAAATGCTCTGAAGCCTGACTTAGTGAGAGCCAGTGCATTTCACCTGCTCTTTCAATGACGGATAACCTTGCCCCACGGTTACAGCGGGACTCTTGGTCTTTGGGCACTAAGCGGGCCACCCAAAGAGCCACGCTGGATGAGAGCAAGGGCCCAGCTGCTCCAGCATTTTGTTCGCAGTGCCCAGATGCACCTCCCTCCCACGCTCCTTAAGAAGCGGTGCACCTGCCCTGCCTCACCGGATCTGCTCCTTTTCCAAGCTGAACCATCTCAGCGGTTGCTTCCTTTCCTCACAGTGAAGCTGCCCCAGCTCCTCGATCATTTCAGCCATCCATTTCCCCACTTTCCAAACACTACCATGCTTTTTCTCAAGTGCGGTGACCAGGAACCACGACGACGCTCAAGGCCCCCCGTGAGCGTCATGGCTGACTGGGGACCAGGGCCCAGCTCGCCCGAAGCCCAGCTGAACGCTCTTCCTGCCGGCTGTCACGCGGACAGCGGTGATTCAGACGCGTTTCCACAGCCAGGCACAGCTCAGCGAGGCCTCACCCGCAGTCTTTGAGTATGGCCTGCGCTCAGCCCTGAACCGTCCCCAGTGTCATGCCTTCTTCCAGGACTGCACAGCATTCCTAGGAGCAAACGGCAGCCAGGGCAGAGGCTCCCGGGGGCTCCCAAGAGCAGCAGACGCTGCGGCAAGTTGCTGCCTCTCCTTAACGGGGCTAGAGGGGCAGGCGTCGAGGCAGGTGCACACGGCAACGGAGACACCAAGGACAGAGTACGCGCTTGTGCCCTCTCCCCCGGCCTCTTGGCCACCCTGAGCCAGAATGACCGGCTGAGAGCAGCCAGCCAGATGCGTGGCTGAGTCAGGATGTGCTTGTGGGCCCCAACCAGCCTGCTAACCACTGCAGCGCGTACCTGTACAGCTTGTACTTGGAGGCAAAGGCTTTGCCACAGTGCAGCTGCGGGCAGCAGTACGGTCTCAGCTCCGGGTTTGCTCTCAGCTTGTCCACGCTGGGGAGGGAGGCTCCTGACAACTCATACTGGCATTTCCCTGGGCTATCGCTCTCTCGGCCCCTGGGTCTGGCCACTAGTTTCCAGCCCGTCTCCTCCTCCTCCTGCTTTGCATCTTGAATCCAGTTGGGGACACTCGTGAAGAAAGCGGTCATGGCAGGCCTAGTGGAGGAGGGCCATACGAAGTAGAATCCCTGCCCATGGGCATCGCACTGGTACGGTCACATCCACGCATTTAGAAAGTTTCAACAAGAAGAGGTATCCACCTAGGACAGACAATGACATGTTTAAGAAAAACAGGTGCATGCAAGCACAAAGCAGGAAAAAACCCTGCCCCCATTTAAACCCTAGGAGTCATTATTCCCTTAGAAACATAGAAACAGAGCGAGTCAGAAGGGGCCTCCTGGGCCATCTAGTCTGACCTCCGGCACCAGCCGGCTCCGCTCATGACATGCCCACCATGTGCATGTCCAGCCTATCTTTGAACACCCTCACCGATGGGGCCTCAACATCCATCAGGCATCCATCCTACACAGTAAAATGTTAATACTCCTAGATGTTAGAATCAAGCTTGCAGAATCATCCAGGCCTGGAAAGAGAAGTCCCAGTACACAGATGAAAGAGTAATGCCATGATGTGAAACATCCTTGAACGTGCATAATTTCTGGAACAGAAATGTAATCATGTTGCCTTTTTTAATGTGCTGGCTTGGGACTCCAACCCCTTTATCTTGTGGTTTGAGTTGCTGGCACATAAGTCCTGGAATGAATGCAAGACATTCCCTTTGCTTTGAAAAGGTGATGGAAATGACATTTAACTGATCCAGCACGGTTTTCCACCTAATTATTGCTTCATATATGTGAGCTGTCCCGAGTAAGGCCCAGAATATACCTACTGGCCCCTGAAGACCAGCTCTTCTGACGCAAACATTAGCGATGGTCTTCCAAATCCCTTTCATATTCATTAATGCACTAAATCATGTGCTGACTCATCTCAATCCCAATTCTTCCTGTTTTGTCTTTCAGGTGCACCCAAAAGCTGATGTTAAACTGCATCACTGCTGTTGAGAAAATGCATTTTGGGGCAAGAGTGGTTGGTGTTCCCAAACCAGCCCTGCCCCTAGAGTGAAGCGAGGGGCAGGCAGGCATGCAGACTTGACAACTCCTCACCTGGGAGGTCATCCTAAAACTTCTGAAGGAAATTAAGATGTAGGAATAAGAACTATCTGAAATGTTGGAACTAATAGCTATAAATACATCATCACACTGTGACCTATGCATGTATCACCAGAAATAACTCCCATGGTGTTCAGTGAGGTTTTCTCCCCAGTGAGAGTGGACAGACTTGCAGACAAAGGTAACAAACCTCCACCTACTTAACTGGGAGCATGCCCTATGGCACTAGGCTACAAATACGCCTTATTTTTATTTTTTTAAACTGCCTTTTCTAGTATAGAATTGATATTAAAGTTCATAATAGTCTTAGTGTATAATTTCAATACAACTCTTCATGGACCTAAACGGACAAGTTCACTGTTCTCACTTTACAGCTGGGAAATTATATCTTGCTTTTGTTTTGTATCTTCCATTGTTCAACTGTAAGTACTTTGGTGCAGGGACATATCCTCTTGTGTTCTTTCAAGAACCATATAAACAGATAACTTATACAAGCAGGAGGTGGCATTTGCACAAGATAATGGGGTCAGAGCCAACTCTCAGCTGCTTTCTCAGAGTAAAATTATCTTAAATTGAAGCAGGCCCTCCAAAATTTCCCCTGGACAAAAGGCTGGAGGCTCTAATGCTGTAACTAAAGTCCCATGCCCGCCTGCCTGCCTCCTAGTCCTGGATTCCACTGCACTTATAATTCATAAAGCTTGCCCTTGGTCCTTGTTTAAGTGAGATTTCCTGCTTACATCACCTATCAGAGGCTTTTTTAAGTATGAATTTTCTTGCTTACACATCTGCCTAGGAATCTGGCAACATGACAGGGCACACAGCCATTCAGCTAAGCCAAGTGTTTCCATCCAAGTAGGTCAAACAGGACAAGGCCACATGAGCTCCTCCGGGAGATGGGCATACGGCCAGAGACACAGTGCTTCCCATCTCTCATGCCATTCCCTCTCCCGTTGAAACTGAACAGCCCATCAGCACTTGGGACAGTGAGCTTGCAAAGATGAGAGCCCTCATCTCTCACTAAGTCAAGAGCTCTAGTTAAAGCTGCCTGACTAAAATTTTGATATGTAGCCCTTATGCAGTTGCCAAAAGTTTATAATCAAGTTTTATGGAAGAACTAAAGATTAAAATCCCTCCCAAGACATGCAGAGTTCAAGGTACTACATCCCGGGGTCTTGCCACAGGACAGCGTAACACACACACTCTCAGAACTGGAACCCCAAATTCCCCCACAGCAGGGGAATATCTGTGGGACACCCTGGTTTTCCCAGCTTTGGGGAGGGGGGTCCACAGAGCTCTTTCTTTATCTCTGCCTTCTTCAGTCTACTTGGCCGTCTAGCCCAGGATGGTCTCTTGCCTGCCAGCAGCTTCCCTGGGAGGCAGGTGGAGGGGGGGGGGAATCTTTCCCATCCGATCCTATTAAATGGCAGCATCAGAGAATGCCTTAAAGCTTCAGTACGCCAAACCTGTGCTTTGCACTGAGCGGTGGTCCTTCTCGGAGGGGAAATGCGGAGAATTCCCTTTGCCCTTCTCCCAACCCAACTTCCCCAAAGCCGGGAAGGCAGCAGGTGCCTGGTGCCGCGGCAGAAGATTCCCCCCACAAAACCGAGAGAGCCCGCGTGCTTCAAAGGCTCGGATCCATTCCTCCTGCGACGCATGCCCCAGCCCCTCCAGGCGGCTGGAACGAGGCCTCCGTCCCCGCAGCCCCTTGGCGGTCCTCGCCACCTGCCGCCCCGCCCGCCCGCCCCGGGCAGCCTCCCCGCGCGCGGCCTCGGACTGGAAACTCCGCGGGGCAGAAACCTGCTTCTCGGGGGTGACCAGGCGGACGGATCCAGGGCGCAGACGCGCACAGGGCGGCCCCCTCGCGGCCCGGGAAGGGGCGCCGGCCCCGGGCCCCCGCGCGTTTCCGAAGGGACCGCCCGCCACGGCCCCGCGCTCACCCCGCCCCGCGAGTCGCTCCCCGCTGCGGTCCCGAGCTGGCGCCTTCAGGCAGGGCGGGCGGCGGAGGGCCCCGGCGGTGCTGCGCGGACTGGGCGGGCGGCGGCGGAGGCCCCATGGCCGGCGGCGCGGGCGCGGCGCGGAGCGGAACTGCCACCGGGGCGGCCGCCTCTATTTCCCCCTCGCGCACTCGCTCGCGCCCCGCAAGGCCGCCATGGCGCCACTTCCGGGCCAGGCCGGAAGCCGCCCCGCCCGCGCGCCGCCCGCGCGCACGCGCGGGTCCTGCCGGGAGCAGGTGGTCTCCAGGGCGACGGCCGGCCCTGGCCCAGCCCGGCCCGGCCCGGCCCAGCCCAGCCCAGCCCCGCCGCCCGCTGCTCCGTCCTCGCCGCGAAGCGCATGGCTCTCTTCGCGGGGCCTGGCGGGGCCGCGGCCGCCGGGCTGCTCCTGGCCGCCTTGCTTCACCTGGGCGCCGGAGACAGCGGCTGGGACCCGGCCGGATACCTGCTCTATTGCCCCTGCATGGGTGAGGCGCGCGCGGGAGCCCCCTGCACCCCTTCCGCGGCTTGAGGCGCCGTAATCCGAATTGCGCCCCCCCGCCCGCTTTTAAAGCGTATAAACTTTCCTAATTCCTAAACGTTTCCTAATTCTTCTAGGCGCCAACCATCGACCAGCTTTTCAGAGCCGCTTTGAGGAGCGGCCTGAAACGCGGGACCCTCGAATAGCCTCGTTAGCTCCGTGTCTGCACAGGCAGCGCCGGATTTTAGGGGCAGGCGCGCGGTTGGGGCAGAAAATGCGCTGCCGCTGCCCGGGCGCGTTGGAAGTCCTGCGACTTCTTCCTGCTTAAACGTGCGTAGGATTTGGCTGCTCAGAAAGCGCAGGGGGCACCCCTGGGGCCGGGGGTGCAGCGCCACATGCTGCAGGCCTGGACGGGCCCACTCAGAAAAAGTGAGCCTGTTGAGTTTAAGGGGCCTCACTCTTAGGCAAGCAAGTGCAGGGCTGCCCCCTCTGTCTGCAGTAAATGCCTTCTGAGTAGAAAGGATCTTTGCTTGTATAAATGTGGGTTCCGTTGTGCTGTAGTTTAGGGGTGACCCATCTTTGTTGCACAATAGGACTCCCAGGTGGTGCCTCATCTCTCCCTTTCCTGTCCTTTCTGAATTACTGTCTATACGTTTTACTTCTAATGCCTATGCATCTCATTATGGAGTACACAAATAGGAAAGTAAACGAAAATCATTAAACATTTAAATCTATGATTTTGAAAAAGCTGGGGAAATGTGCCTCGTAAAATGCATGGCAAAGTTATGAATTGATGACAAGAAAGGTTATTTTTATCGCAATCTTGAAAATAGCCCCTCAGTTACTGCTGTCAAGGTGAGTAAGATCTGCCTCCGGGTCGCCAGATTTCTCATCAATACTGGCCTTAATACCCTTTTCTGCTTGCTTGCAAATCCTCAAATATTAAAAGCTTGCTTCTGCCAATCCCATGTCATAAAAAGCTTTACTTTTTGTAAAGCTTTAAGCTCTGGTTATTTGGAGACAGTTCTTACTTGCGGTTGCCTTTCTGCAGTTTTATTTTTCAGAATCTTCTCATTTCATGTTTAATATTCAAAGTACTGTAGGAATTTCTAGAAATATAATTTCCAAAAGCTTGCGCTGGGTGGGAATGTTTTGGAACCCAGGGATTATGAGCGGTTGCCTTCGGGTTCAGTGCTGCGCTCCAGCTTGTTGGTTGGATTCAGCATAGTGAAAGATGGCACCATTCTGAGTCCGCTAGCTCTGTGTTCTCCATTTCGAAGCTGTCTGAGGCCTGGTGCGCCGCCCCAGCCTGGTGATTGAGAAACAGTGCTTTATGTTCTATTTCAAGGGAGATTTGGGAACCAGGCAGACCATTTTCTGGGCTCTTTGGCGTTTGCCAAGATGGTGAATCGGACTTTAGCTGTGCCCCCCTGGATTGAGTACCGGTATCACAGGCCTCCCTACACAAATGTGAGTAACCTTTAGATATTTGGGCTCTGTGCTTTTCAACCACTGAGTACTCTTCCGGTGTCGCATGTTTCCTTGCCCAGTGCACAAGTGCCTGAAGCAGCTGTCATTGGGTGCAAGTCGAATCGTGTGTGCTGTTGTTTTATTATTTTACTCTGACCCCTCCCCAGTCTTCATTAGCCAGTGCCGGGGCTCTGTTGCAAGTTGGAGTTCGTAGTGTAATGATGAATGCAAGACGGCATCAGTCCTGCAAACCTGTTTGACCTTGGTGGGCTTGCTGGACCGATGGCTGAAGTCCCTATCCCTTTCTAGTCAGAAAGGAGGCTGCGTTCCCTCAGTCTGATGGGTTCACTGTTGTTGAGCAACTACACATTCGTCCTATGTGTGTGGAAATGTGACTCAGTCTCTGTGTCCTTTCCATTGCAGCTGCACGTTCCATACAAAGAGTACTTCAAGCTGGCACCTCTCCTGGAGTACCACCGGGTCATCACTTTGGAGGAGTTTATGGAGAAGCTGGCACCTGTGTTTTGGCCACCTGGCAAGAGAGTGGCATACTGCTTTGAAGCAGCCGCTCAGAGAAGTGTTGATAAAAAGACTTGCCCTATGAAGGTGGGGATTCTTCTCACACCTGGGGTGCCAGGCCTCACCCTGGGCTTTCATGGATGCTGAAAGCTTTCAGCTCATTCGCTCTGCTGTTCATTGCCACATCTAAGGCCACTTTGTTGTAGTTAACACTATGTGGATTGTTTCAGAATTTGCCTTTATACCTACTTTCTCAAACCTTGGGATGTTTCTGGAGAACATCTGTACAAGCTTTGGTGGGAGGAGCTGTGGGATGTACCAGGAAGGAGCTTACAGCTTCCTCAGCACCACAGAGCTGCCTGCTCCTCTGCCCTACCTCCATCTTTACCGCTGCAGTGAATGAGCAGCTGCCTTTGCTTTTGCAGGATGGAAACCCCTTCGGGCCCTTTTGGGATCAGTTTGCTGTGGAATTTGATCGGTCGGAGCTGTTTGCAGGCCTCTCCTTCAGTGCCTCTTACAAGGACCACTGGATCCAGAGGTAACATAGAAACATAGAGACAAAGCGAGTCAGAAGGGGCCTCCCGGGCCATCTAGTCTGACCCCCAGCTCCAGCCGACTCCTCTCACGACATGCCCGCCGTGTGCATGTCCAACCTATCCTTGAACACCCCCAGCGATGGGGCCTCAACCACCTCCCGTGGAAGCCCATTCATAGAAACATAGAGACAGAGCAAATCAGAAGGGGGTCTTCTGGGCCATCTAGTCTGACCCCCGACTCCAGCCGGCTCTGCTCACGACATGCCCGCCATTTGCGTGTCCCAGCAAGGTAGCAAGTGCCTCTTGGCGTTAACGCTGAGGGAGAAGTGTGGGTGGATATTAGGGCGATTCCTCCATAGCCACTCTAGCGTATACAAGAATTTTGGAAAGAGGGACACAACATCTCAGCATCCAAGGCTGCTACTAACAATAATAGGTAGGGAATGCACAATCAAAACCAAAGAATATAAAAATACATCAACAAAAGATTAATTCCACTGAGGATGGAAGAAAGAACAAAGGTTGCCCATTAGTGTAAGTAGTTTTTAGGTTATTAATCATCTGCAACTGATGCATTAATCCCATTTAGTTTATGTATTAGCAAGTACTTGATTTAGATTCAAGTAATGAACAACTTGTCAGTTAATTAACCCACGATTTGCTTTTGTACAAACATAGTTTGCTCTTAAGAACAAACATCAGTGCTTAAGAGCACAGTTACGGGCCTCGGGATCTGGGTTCTAGTCCCCACTCAGCCATAGTGACATAGTCAGCTAGGTGACTTTGGCCAGTCACAGACTCAGCCTACCTCACAGGGCTGTTGTTGTGAACAGGAGGATTGATTGCAAACAGGAGGAGGAGAATGATACGAGCTGGTCTGAGTTCTTAAAAAGCTGGAATATAAATTTAATAAGTACATGCATAAATAGTAATGATTTTCTCATAGTGAAACTAGAGCAGCACTGGAGCAATAGTTTTTGGTATGTTGATGCTTCTTCTACGAAGATCTTGTAAAAGAAGATCAGTGCAGGCACCTTCACTGCGGCTTTGGGCTCGGCGTGGCCTGTTTCATGGCGGGGTGGGTGAGGTGCCTGATTTCCTTTTCAGCGAGTGAGGTTTAGTGAGGCTGTACTCCGAGTCCCCTCAGCCTGCCCTGAGGCAACTGCTCCATGGGCCAGTGACAGGGCGAACAACATTTGGGTGCCCGGCCCTTTCCCAGACCTCCTGCCCCTCAGCCTCGTTGCCCCCAGCAGCAGGAGCTCGAAGGTGCTGTGCAAGGTCACCCTGATACAAGTTCCATAGGGAGTGCTGACTGTCATGTTACTGTGCAAGTCCTTGCCCTGCGTTGTTCTCCCCGTTTGCTGTTCTTGTGTAATGGCTTTGCTGACTTGACGTTGGTGGTGAGGGACGGACAGGTTTGCTCTCTTACCTGCAGTCCTCTCACCTTTCCTTGGCTTAGGCAACTGTTCTGTCTGCCTGAACAGTTGAAAGGGCGCACCCTCATTTCCGACCCTGTATTTCTTCCTAGGTTTTCCCCCTCGGAGCATCCTGTTGTCGCCCTTCCGGGTGCCCCAGCCCAGTTTCCAGTTCTGGAAGAGTATCGGTCCCTGCATCGGTACATGGTGTGGTCCGATGAGATGGTGGAGAAGGGCAACTCCTACATTAATTCGTTGATGACCAGACCCTACGTGGGAATCCATTTGCGTGTGGGTTCAGACTGGGTATGGTTCTTATGTAGCCTTCTGTGGGTGGCATGCGAGTGGTTGGTGTTGCAATGAAGTTTGGTAGCACTCATCTGCACATGAATGAAACAGGAGCATGAACATGGACGTAGAACGGAGAGAGTCAGGAGGAGTCTCCTTGGCCATCTGGTCTGACCCCGGCTCCAGCCGGCTCCACTCATGATGTGCTTAGCCTTGTTAAGAACGTAAGAAAAGCTTTGTTGGACCAGATCGGCAAGGCCTGAGGTCAGCACCCCCTCAGCAATTAATGATCTGCAAGCATGCTGCTTCTGCTCCTTCAAGTCCTAAATAGCCATTGTGGCTAGTGGCCACTGACAGTCGTAGCCCATAGTTAAATCAGATTGTCCAGGGCTGTGAACGTACTTGGAGCTATCTAGCAGTCGGTAGGATATTTATTTATTATTATTTATTATTTATTTATTAGAAAAATTTCTACGCCGCCCCTTGCCAACTAGCCTCGGGGCGGCTCACAGCAGGTCCATACAAAACAAATACAATATAAAATTAAAACACAAATCGACCTACAGTTACAAGTTATAAAGACTAAAATTGGCCCATCTCATAGTCCCCAATTAAAACTATAAATAAACCTAACAAAAACTAAAATTCACAGTAAACTAATAAATTAATAAATTAACAATTAAAATATTTCTTAAATAAAAAGGTCTTCGCCTGGTGCCGAAAAGCAAATAATGACGGCGCCAGGCGAGCCTCTCTGGGGAGCAGATTCCATAAGTGGGGTGCCACCGCAGAGAAAGGGATATTAGCCCTTTCTGCTGGCTGTGTTGGCCAACTATTCCAAATTGCCCTCTTGCTGCTGTTACAGGGGACGGGTTAAACCTCACTTCTCTAAACAGTGTGGTCCCAAGGAAAATCACTCCCTACTCCTAGCATTACATTTGAAAAAAGGATACCACCACTCCTTTGCCATAACTGCTAGCGGTGCACTTTAGCATAGCGCATGGTTTTGCCTTACATCTACCTGCCCGTGACGCTGCTTGTTTTCCTCCTTGTGTTAGAAAAATGCATGCAATATGTTGAAGGATGGCACAGCTGGTTCCCACTTAATGGCTTCCCCACAGTGCGTGGGCTATGATCGGAACGCAGCGGCACCTCTCACCATGGACATGTGTTTGCCAGGCTTGAAGGAGATCAAGCGAGCCCTTCGGCTCTGGCTGAAGAAGACAGATGCAAAAGCCGTGTACATCGCTAGCGATTCTGAATCCTATTCTACAGAAATCCGGCAGCTTTTCAAACAAAAGGTAATGTCCTTCGGTGGCTGCACCGGCCAGCTCTCACTGGTGCAGAAATCGTCTCTTTAAAGGTTCTATCCTGCCTTCCCACTTGGACAGCGCTCAGGGTGGACAGTGCTCAGGGTACATCCTCTCCCCCAAACAAGGCATGGCGGCGGCAGTTTCTGCCACTGCTGTTCCTTGTGCCTAGCTCTTGTGCGGGGGGGGGGGGGGGGAGGCAGATCGGATGCTGAAAGGAATCGACAAAAGTCCTCAGAGCAGCTTTCTCCCCTCCTGATCCATCACATGCCCCTGGAGGTGGATTTGCAGCCTCAGGGATTTCTTTCCAAATCAGCTGCAAAGGCACCAGGGCAGGAGCTTGGCCAAAAGAGTTCCTGCTCCGGGATCTTGGATCTGGGACTCCAAATAATAGCGGCCCTTAAAGAACATCAGGAGGCCATGGGATTGTGCCTGCAGTGGTAGAATTAAAATTAAGCCATTGCAGGTCAAGGACTACGTGCCTGAAAGAAGGCACGTGTATTTTTATTAAGAGGCAGAAAGTCTAAGATTGTGCAGAATGAGCATCTTGGGGTAGGCCTTCTAACATCCAGTCACCCACCATTCTCCATTCGATGGAGGGGCGTGCAAACGGCTGATTGCAGTAAATGAAGAGGCTCCCGTAGGCGAAAAAGTGCCCTGGCCTTAAAGATAACGGTGAACACTGTGAAGTTGCTCCCAGAAACTTCCTGTGCTCGTTTGTCACACAGACGCCAGTGCTTGCTATTTTGTCACTGATTGCTTGCATGGGAAGGCAGGGCCTGGCAGAATTCAAGAAAATTTGCTCTCGTGTCATCATCCAGGGATTATTTCCTTGTTTCTTACAATCTTCAGATACTTGACTATGTTGAGAAAATGGTTTGTTACCTATAAATTACATAAATGCAACTTTATTTCAAAGAATTCTGTCACAGTAGGAGGCCTATTAATTATCATCCCACATGATGAGAGAACTGGCATATGGCTAGCGTACATTTTGTACTGTAATTTATATATAAGCCGTCTGGCAGATTTGCCCCTATAGACACTGATGTAGCCTATTGTGGAAAGTCCCCAGCTTCCTTCCTTTAACTTGTTTCCTCAATAAACCAAAACCCAGAATAGGACTAGTTCTATAGGGTACTTTTCTACCCCAAACACATAGCCCTAAACAAAAGAAGATTCAATGCAGATCATCCTGGTTTGTTTTTAAAACTAAAATTCTGTGCTAAAACTTCCAGCAAGCAATTAAAACTCACTGAGGGAAAATGTTGCTATGATACCTTAAATTAGTAAGGCAAGAAAAGGACAATAGACCAAGAATTGTTAACATACTTTTATTGTTTTGCATAGCCTCAGAAAGGACTAAATTTTAAATTACCTGTACTTGCTACTTGCTGAGAGCTGAAAGCTGTTCTTACGTTGATTGAAGCCTGCCGTGGCCTGAGGAGGCCGGTCAGCCAGCAGCAAGGCTTTTCATGTATAACATTTTCATTGCCTGTGGCGGCACTTTTGTCTGGGGCCAAAAATGACTCCAGGTACAACTAATGCTGGGGGAGGGGGTAGTTTTGTAGATGCGGGATTTGCTTGCAGCTGAGACATGACCGAGCCTTCCCTGACGCTGGCCAGAGCGCTCTGATGAGCTGGATTGACCTTGTATTTTGGAGCCTTTGCATTGTGTGAGATTATTTTTGACTGGAAGACAGTAAGCGCTTCCTCTCCCAAGGGAGTCACTGAGGCGCAACCTCACTCGCTGCATGTCGAACTACCTGGAGCCCTTTTTACACTGTGACGCAGCTCTAAACTGGCAGCGTGTGGTGAAGGAAAAGTTCAAGTATCGCTTGGGCTGCCGATCCCTCTCTGGGTTCATGTTGCTTCGAGGCATTTCCGTGCAGGGCTGATCCTTGCCGTGGGCCTTCCGCGTGCAGAGAACGTCCTCCGTGTTCACGTTCAGTGGCCTGGAGGCGCTCATGGTATCCTCCCACAATGTGCTGCCTGTGTGACGCAGCTGGAGTTGCCTGCCGTGCGGTAAGGGCCAACTCTGTCGTACACTGTCCAGCTGCTTTACAGGCCTGGCTTTTACCTCCCAGCCTCACACTGGAAGCAGCTTCACAGAATGTGCAAGCTAGTAATACTTCCCCTTTTCGGTTCACCTATGCCTCAGTTCTTTTGATCAGAGCACATGGTACAGCTGCAGTAGATGTAGCTGAGTCCTAATTCAAAAGTCTTCTGATGAGCTTGCATGGCAGGCATGCTAGGAGGGAGGAGAGGAGAGGAGAGGAGAGGAGAGGAGAGGAGAGGAGAGGAGA